>OY728159.1:244505752-245033252 GCA_963277665.1 Viscum album
CCATGAAATTCCTAGTATCATATATAGCTGGACTTCACACTTGAAAATCGATGAAAATCTCATTTTAAACTGTAGGCTTATACCAAAATTAATTCTCAAATTAATAAAACAATATAAAGCATGAAATTAAGACATTAAACAATTTAACTCCAAAATATAATTCACCCAATATTGTTAAACAAGGTTGTTTATTTTGTGAATTCTATTACTCATTAAGATTATTTTTTTCATTAAATACATCCTCTTCATGGTTTTGAAATTTGAAAGTTTTTGTTATTTTTATTAAGGAATTCATTTTTTCCAATCTATTCGCAATCTTGGCTATTTTCAAAATCTCATGTCATATTAAAATTTTTATTTTGATTATTACCAAATGAAGAATTCAAATATAATATCTTTCAAAATTTTAAAATGTAATAACCATAACTGATGCAGTTACTTCATTTCAAACACTGCAAAAACATTGTGAAAAATAATTAATTAGTTTTGATATATGTTTTGATAGTAAAACCTTATTATATATACCCTAATACTTATCCAGTTGTAAAAATCCATAGGTTTCTTGTGAACATTGATAGTGATAGGGAGTGGATTATCTTCTCTGATGAATCCATTTCAAAATAAAATCATTCATGACATGTGAATTATTGTAATAAAAAAAATAAGTGTTATAATACTTTAAATTCATATAATTATTTGACTTTATATGTTCTAACAATTTTTTGATGTAATGAAAATTTATATCAAATACGATAACTATATGTGTTTATATATAAAGAATATCCTTTTAGGGTTCTAAGATCATAATTTCTATGTATTTATTTATTTTGTTAATTATAAATATTATTGAATCAAATAAGATGAATATAAATAAAAAAATGGATGGATGTCAATCGTATGATAAAATAGTCTTAGGATGAAGTTAAAGAGTTTATCAATTTTTTAAAAGATCACGCATATGAACCTTCTCAAATCATTTGTTCATGTTTACATTGTTGTTATTCAAGACTAATTAGTCTAGAGGAGTTGGAAGAACACTTGATCTATCAAAAAATAGATCAAAGTTATAAATATTAGACTAAATTTGATGTAGAACTGAATGTTTCTAGTGACTGGGATAACGCTATATTTTATGGATCATCTGATATGATTACAAGTGTGAAAAATGATGGAGTGACACCAAATTTACTGAATAACTTGATCTTTTAAATTATAAACTACCAGAAGATAATTATCTTCCTAGCAAAAAATATTATGCTAAATGAATGCTATGTTCAAGGGGTATTATCTCTAAAAGAATACATATCTATCCAAATGAATCTATATTGTTTCATAAGGAAAAAAATTCACTTAAAAATACCCAATGTGTGGTGCATCTTGATATAAGAAAGATTAATCAAGTACTTTAAAAGTTGTATGGTACTCTCCAATCATTCCAAGGTTTAGGTTTCTATATAGAAGTGTGGATATTAAAAGGAAATTGACATGACATGCAGATATAAGAAACCAAGATGGGAAACTTTTTCACCCATTAGACTCTCCTTAGTGGAAGAAAATTGATCACGAGTATCCTAAATTTAGAAACAAGACGATAAACTTTTGTCTTGCACCATCTACAGATGGAGTGAATCCTTTTGGTTTACAAATAATCACTCAAAATACATGAAAAATTATTTTGGTAAATTATAAATTTCCATCGTGGTTATGCATGAAGAGAAAATACATTATGATGTATCTTATTATATTAGTACAAAAAACTATGGGGTAATGATATTGATGTTTTTATGGATCCATTTATCAAAGATTTGAATCAATGTTGGATTCAGGTGTTATGTTGTAAGATTCTTACAGAAATGAATATTTCACATTGAGAGCAATGTTATAGGGGTCAATAAATAACTTTCATGTTTATGGAATTTTTTAGGATATAGAATTAAAGGAACTTAGGGGTGTCCCATTTTTCAACAAGGTACACACTCAGTTAGGTTGAAACATTCATTAATGATTGTGTTTTCTGGACATCACAGATTCCTATCTGTTAGAGTTTGTGTCCTAAGACTAACTATTTGTACTTTGATTACATGTATATTTGAAGCATTGAATATTAATAAAAATTATTATTGCATATTGTTCATTATTCTGTATGACTCTAATGTAATAATATCTAAGAGTATACATCACATTGATAAGGTCATAGAAGTTCCCCCGCTATGATGAGAACCTTGAATTTATATGATGATATTCTTAAATAATGTTCTTCGGTTGGATATCATACTATGATGGCACACATAGTACATATACTGTAATGTGAGATTACTCGTAAGTGGATAAGGCTTCTTCTCATGAAGTTCACACTTGGTAATCTCCAAGATGGGAGATTATGATAACATATCCACCAGTAGGAATTCCACATGTTTTGATGTCATTGAATATTCTTATCTGTGAGGGTGTGTAATGTTCCTTAGACTTTAAGATTATTATTAATTCATGTTACAAATCATGTACCTATATGTATTTCATAAACCATGGTAATAAAGGTTCATGGAGAAGTTGGATACATTGGGTACGTCACGAGTGACATGTCATTAATGGATAAGTCGAGAAGTATTTTTCCCTTTCATATTTATGGAAGCTGATATCTCGACTCTTTGATTGGAATAGAACCATCACCCTAAATTCCATGTCCATGGTGTAATGATGTGTTTATTTCATATAGTCAAAGAAAGGCATATCAAGCATATAGGTTGGGGACACATATGTTCAACTTGCTTGATGAGATATTGTGAAAAAAGGATTATATTACATTGTGAGCATTCATACATGGTTGTCATAATTACCGCATTAAGTTATTTCACTTGGGTTCTTTAACCTATTTCTAGATAGAAATCTTGTTCTTTAGGAAGTACCGCCTAATGCTAACGAGAAATAATCCTAGAGGGTCACAAACTAATTTTTTTTGATGATCTCAATTAAATTCTATTTTGATTTAATTAATTAAATAAATATTATTCACAAGACTGATAGATAATTTTATTCATGTTTAATTTATCACAAATATTTATTAATAAATAAAATATTTAAATAAAATATTTAATTGGGTGTTTAATAAATGCAAGAGGAGTTTGAATGGACCAAGACCGTGTGTAACACCCCAGGTAAATAAAGAATATGACATTTTTATATTTATCCCTATTTGTGGAAAAAATATTAATATTACTTTAAAGGGAACACTATGCTCGATGGCGTACCCAATACGCGACAACGAGTTCCTTTGAAATCTTACGTTGCACTCTAATAATAAAATAATATTATTTTAAATGGTAGTTAACGCCTAGCCATTGTAATGTCGGGAAAGAACAGAACTAACTAAAAAATGATTATGTATGTTTGTCAAATATTTTTACTTTTTACAATAAATGTTAGAGGATTAAAAATGCGAATGAATCCAATTTTTAAGCATAAACATTCTAATATTCTTTAAAAGGTCGATTAACCGCCTTTTGATGGAGAACCTCTTTTAAATCCACTTTTTAACAATTTTATGTGTTATATTTGACAAAATAAAATTCTTCTTTAGAATCGAGACATAAAAATTTACTTTGTATAAATTTTTGGTATTTTTCGGATAAAGTTCATTTTTTAATGAATAGTGAAAAATGTTGAATTTTAATTCAAAACCACTTTTTAATCTAATTTATTTATATTATTAGATTATATTTTTAATTGGTTTTAAAGTTCAATTAGAATATATTTTTACCATTTAATCCAATTGTCATCATTGGAATTAATTTCACTTTGAAATCGGACTTAAACTAGTGTCAATCTTTTGATACTTATTGTTTCATAAAAACACGCTATTTGCTCTGACAGCGGGAATTAATTATTAAATTAATTAATGCAACTTATATGTTTTGAATTTTGTAAAATAGACATCATTTTTGAATTCGGAATATCAAATATATCTTAGGGTGGATTTTTGGTATTTTTCTGAAAAACTTCAATTTTTGATGAATAGTGAAACCACTAAGTGGTAGTTTAAAAACTGATTTTTCGTTTAAATTAAACTTTACCACTTCTGTGATTTGAATTTCAAAAATCAGACATACATGGTTGTCATTAGAATGTAAAATTTGGTTCAATGGGATTAAAATAATTTTTTTGGTGAATAGTAACTTTTAAGTTTTTAATCGCGATTAGAGGTAATTAGTGTAGTTTAAGGTAAAAATAATATTTTAATAATATGAGATGAGCTTGACACATGTACTACCCTTATTGGATGTGTCATGGACGACCAAGACAATCCATGGGTCAACTTGGGGACCCCATGGAGCCACTTTGGATGGAAAATGACATTATTATCTTTTTATTTAATGTTAAAGTAAAAATGTCACAAACAAGAGTTGTTTTACTAAAACATTTTTTAAGTGGGGTTATACAAGTAAGATGTTTGACTATAAATATTCATTGGAAAGCTAAAAAGATTTCCTACATCATAGTAGTTTTTTTATAATTTTTAGACATTAAATAAATTAAATTATTTATGACATCATGATGATGCATCGATTACCTCATTATTTAACGATTTAAATAAAATGAAAATATAATGTAAAATCTAAGACCTACACTTGTCAAAAACCTATTGTATGAGTATATTTCTAACCCTTATCACCTTATCCTCTAATTATATCAATGTGGGACCTTTTAAATTCGAAACTCATTTTAAAATAAAGTAACATTTCTTTACTTTCCAAGAGTGCCCCTCCTCTCCTCTTATAAAAGGCCCCCACCTATACCACCTTACACACACCTCTAAAGCCTTTGGCTCGGCCAACCCCTTCCCATTTAATCTCTCAACATCCCTCTATTCATCATTGAATCCTCACTTTGGGCATAATCCTTTCCAAGGAATCCTTTGAGCTTAAATCAAAGAGAGTTACCCGTTTTAAAGGTAGTGTTTTCTCTTGTGTTCTTATGTTTTATTTTGTTTCTACAACCCCCTAAACTATTTTTATTATTTTCTTTTGTAACAACACAAGTATATTAAATATACTAGTATGTTGTTATGTGAAGGATTTGAGCTACACTTACACACACCTTCGTCTAATGGTTAAAGAAAATACTGTTTCTGTGGTTGGCGATTTTCTGCCTCACGAATCGATGATTGTTCAATATTCTTTTAACACCTTTAAAGGTGGACATTATGATGTCACTGTATTTTATATATGATATATATGGTATTTATGTTTACTATATGATTCTGTATTTTATATTTAAAACATACCTTTATTCTTTTCATGTTGTGCAAATGCGATAATTTCATATGAGGAAGTGTGGACTACCGCCCCCTCAAGTGATGTGACTCGTACATGCAATACATGGAATGTATAAAGAATGAAATTAATAAACATATGTGACCTATATAACATATATATTATACTGTAATTATAATATATATATATCATTTATTTTTAATTCCATTAATATGACAAAAAAAGTGAAAGTAGCGTTCATGCGTACGTACGACCTACCGTCTCCATGAACGGTGCTCTTCGTTTTTTGTCTCCAAATGATATGGAATAGTATAAAATGAATATGTACTGGATATATATGATATTTTAATCATTAATACTATTCTGTAAATTATTTACTTATAACTACATGGGCAATAATTTTTCAAACAAGTTCATTTTTGACTCATGTACCAAACATCGGCAAAAATGTCTGATATGAACTAACATTATTAAACAGTTATTATAACATTATAATATGTGATATGAACTGAATAATAATCTTTAAAGGAGTTCCTTAGGAAATTATAAATTGACCAAAGTTTATTATTCAGGAATATAAATAAACAAACAAGACAAGTCGGACTTGAGGTAAGGGATCCTACTCCTCTCTTTCTTTTTAAGTACACTCTTTTATGTCATTCATTTTAAGCTCATATTTATTGTGATTGGGATGTTTTTTTATATTAATCTTACTGTAATTTTTATGTCCATATGATGAGAGACCCCATTCTCTCTCATCAATCCATTTTGGAAGTTTTGAGTGGCGCCGTTAGGCTGCCGAATTTTCGTAAGAGATCTAACCTCTCTCTTTCTTTTTAAGTACTCTCCTTTATGTCACTTATTTTAAGATCCTCTTTGTTATGTTGGGGGATGTTATTTTATATTCCTATTTCTGTAAACTTTATGTTAATATGATGAGAGACCCTATTTGATCTCATCAATCCATTTTTTGTAAGTTTTAAGTGGCGTCGTTAGGCTGCCGAGTTTTCGTAAGGGATTTTTCATCTCACTTTTATTCTCGTGAGATTTATGCTACATTTGCCACAATTTCCTTTGAGTGGTGTATGTACTGCCAATTATTTTACTCATTGTGTAATATAATTTCATTTATGAGTATTTACATCAATGTTGTATTGTCCTTCTTTCACGGGGTGTATGTTTCGAAAGATACCCATGTCGGTAAGGGAACCTTTCACCCACCACTTTTTTAAAAGATTTTTTTTGTTATGTCTTTTAATTCACATAATATTATGTTGGGATATGTTATTCTATATATTTATTGATTTAAATTTTATGTCCAAGTGATTATATACCCTTTTTATCTCTCATCAACTCATTTTCTGAATTTCGTAGTGACGCCGTTAGGCTGTCAAATTTTTGCAAGGGAACTTCTTAACCCAATTTTGATTCTTTGGGATAATCTTGTACTCCTTGAATATTTCGTTCTATGAATATGTGTGAATAACCTATGATTGTTTTACAATTAATATCCACTTATATTTGGTGTATTAGTTTGTCACACATAATTATGTAATTGATTTATCCTTAATCTAAGGATACCGTCTTTGTAAGGGACTTCATCTCAATCTCCATTAATTGATGCATATTTTGTTTTATACACAACCTTCTTTTATACGGTGTATAAACCCCTTTGACTTTTACGTTTATCCAAAAGGAATATTTTTTTTATACGAAGCGTTTTACTAAATGACAAAAGGGAATGTTTTTGTCGTACATATGCGGTGACAATGACTTCTCCGCCGCCGTGACCATTATTTGAGTTTCGGCTTCCTCTACAAGCCATACCTTTTTTTTAAAGAAAAATAAATACCATGTTTTACTTTTCTTTTATTTTGGTATTGAAAATGGTTTTCATAATGTTTTTATATCAATGTGTTGTATTGATATCTTGTGATTGAAAAGTGGAAATGTTATGTTTCCTTTATGCATGTTTTATGTGATATGATTATGTTATGGTTATTGGGAATTATTATGAAGAAAGGTGGTTCCGTGAAAAACTAAGGGCAGGTGAGCCCGATATAGCTCTCCAATGCATTGGGTAACGTGAATGGGTTAAACATTAAGGTTTCTCCGAAGAGATTTAGGGAATATACTGTGATGGGTATTCCAAACGTAACCAAGAGGGTTACTCCCTACATAATAATGTTATGAATGCCTCAAGTTACCTTTATGTCTTATGATTTCTATGATTTATTCATGATTTTATGGGGTATGTTAAAGTGCTTATGTTTTATGGGTAAAGTATGATTTCATTCTTATGTATACATGTACTCATGTTTCCTTTCCATATTTTTATATCCCTTACTGAGTTTTTTATGCTCATCCCAAGTTTTTGAAATGTTTTTCACAGGTCAAGGGAAAGGTACATGATATGATGATAGTGTCAAGAAAGTGTCAAGAAAGAATCCATGTTTTATTTTAAATATGTTTCCGTTGATGGGGGAAAACGAGTACTATATTTTATATAACCACTTTGTTTAAATGTGGAATGTAATTCATGATTTATGATCTAATTCTCTAAAACTCTAAACCTGAAAATATCCTCAATGTGAATTATTCATTTAATTCAATATTAAGTAAGGTTTAAGTCTGGTGCCTTATAGTTGGTATCAGAGGTCGGTTTAGACAACTTTAGGGATTAAGAGTTTTTGTTAGACACATGATTAGTCCCTATATCTATTATTTCAGTTAAATCCTTGTTTTATAACTTTTTTCAGGTCAAGTAAAGTCAGTTACGAATGGAAGGAGAAGGATCTCAAATGACATTCCTATCTCTTCCTGATGACATGCTTGCAATAATTATTGCAAAGTCATGTTCAGATGATTGTGAAACTTTTTCTAGCATACAACTCACTTGCAAGCAGTTGCTTGAGATATCAAACACCTCCACTATACCTCGTTATCATCGTGGATCATGGGTTGTATTTAGAAAAATACTATTTTCACAATATTCTAATATTTCAAGAAAGGTAAATATTATCAAGGTATTTTCAAATATTTTACCTTATCACAAGAATTTGAAGCATATTATGATTTTAAAAATGGTGCTGAGGAAGGAGACCCTTGCGCAACCTATTTATATTTGCTTTTAAAATATAGTCTCTCAGCACATACTTATGGTATTTTAAAAGGACCAATAATAGAAAGTTTCAACTCAAATTCTGTCTGACTATTTTATAGAAATCATGTTTTATCAGATGTTTTGGAATTATATGTCATACATGATTATTTTCCAAAACTGTTTTTCTGTGAACACCCATATGACCCATATTGTACAAGGTGTATTTGGATGGAGGAAGCAAATGATTTTGAAGGATATCTAAATCATTTTTGTAATGCATGGGACGTCTACCTACGTGAAAAAGATGACGATGAAACCGAGTGGACTCCATGATCAAGGTATGATGTTATTCATTTTGGGAATCATTATATTTTATCTTATGGCGGTGAAATAAGACTTCAATAATTAAGATGTTGAGATCATAATGAATTTAGATGAAAATGAGAGGTATAAGGAAACTATAGAGGTTAAAACATGTTAGGGTTATTTTTGGAGTTTTATAAAAAGGACAACACACAGACTGTGTGACAACCCGTTGCGTCGGACAAAGCTGCGGGAATCGAACCCACAACCAAAGTGCAACAGGTATTTATCGCCTACCACTAGACTACGTGAAGTCCCTGGTTAGTTTGACTGATTATTTTTAGTTAGATGATTTTATGAATTAATAGTAAGTTGATTTTGGGTTATCTATGGAAATTTATTAACCTATCATGGAGGATATGTGATTAGGTTAATTACTTTTCAATACGAGACTTTAAGAGCAACTGATGTTGTTTGGAGATAAATGTTACGATTTAACTTGGAATACTATGTGACTAAATCCTTCAAATATTTGGGTTTCAATCTTAGTTTGGTTTACTTTGAAGAATTTTATGGACAAATTGTTTATCGAATGGTCCTCGTTGAACTTTGGGTTTTGATTGGACAAATTTTGGAGATTAAGAATAGATTTTCTTTTTATAAAGGGTTATCCTTTTCTGGATTATCTGATCTTGTACCAACATTTTTAGTTTTGGTTTTTGTTAAATTATAAATACATGGGAAGTATATAGTTCTCTTTTGTGGATTAGGTGATTCTCTATAAGTTGATTATAGCACTCTTAATGTGAACAAGTCTTCCTAAATACTCGTCTTTTGGAGAAAATATGAGTTTGTGTAAGAAATCTAATAAAAGTTGAAAGTCAACATGATAAGTGATTATGTTTCCTTATGAATAAATTCCTCAATAAAAAGAAACTTAAAACAAAAATTTTGTCTATTAAATTTTCCTACTGGGGAATCGAATACCGTTTAACCCATCACAAGTTTGTGATTTTCTTGTGGTTAACTTTCTCCTAAACATGTTTTCTATCACTCTCCATCAGAACATGACCCTATGTTTTCTCCTCCATGTCCATGTTTTCCTACATGGAATCCTAGTATGGGTTAACACGGGTGACCTCTGTACTTATCTTTCTTTATTTTAAAGTGATTGTTTTACCGACTCTTGTTCCGATGTGGGAATTTCAAGGATGTTTCCAAGACCAATTTTGAAATTGCGAGGACGCAATTCCCAAAAGGGGGGAAGGATGTAACACCCCAGGTAAATAAAGAATATTACATTTTTATATTTATCCCTATTTGTGGAAAAAATATTAATATTACTTTAAAGGGAACACTATGCTCGATGGCGTACCCAATACGCGACAACGAGTTCCTTTGAAATCTTACGTTGCACTCTAATAATAAAATAATATTATTTTAAATGGTAGTTAATGCCTAGCCATTGTAATGGAGGGAAAGAACGGAACTAACTAAAAAATGATTATGTATGTTTGTCAAATATTTTTACTTTTTACAATAAATGTTAGAGGATTAAAAATGCGAATGAATCCAATTTATAAGCATAAACATTCTAATATTCTTTAAAAGGTCGATTAACCGCCTTTTGATGGAGAACCTCTTTTAAATCCACTTTTTAACAATTTTATGTGTTATATTTGACAAAATAAAATTCTTCTTTAGAATCGGGACATCAAAATTTACTTTTTGTAAATTTTTGGTATTTTTCCGATAAAGTTCATTTTTAATGAATAGTGAAAAATGTTGTATTTTAATTCAAAACCACTTTTTAATCTAATTTATTTATATGATTAGATTATATTTTTAATTGGTTTTAAAGTTCAATTAGAATATATTTTTACCATTTAATCCAATTGTCATCATTGGAATTAATTTCACTTTGAAATCGGACTTAAACTAGTGTCAATCTTTTGATACTTATTGTTTCATAAAAACACGCTATTTTCTCTGACAACGGGAATTAATTATTAAATTAATTAATGCAACTCATATGTTTTGAATTTTTTAAAATAGACATCATTTTTGAATTCGGAATATCAAATATATCTTAGGGTGAATTTTTGGTATTTTTCTGTAAAACTTCAATTTTTGATGAATAGTGAAACCACTAAGTGGTAGTTTAAAAACTGATTCTTCTTTTAAATAAAACTTTACCACTTCTGTGATTTGAATTTCAAAAATCCGACATACATGGTTTTCATTAGGATGTAAAATGTGGTTCAATGGGATTAAAATAATTTTTTGGTGAATAGTAACTTTCAAGTTTTTAATCACGATTAGAGGTAATTAGTGTAGTTTAAGGTAAAAATAATGTTTTAATAATATGAGATGATCTTGACACATGTACTAACCTTATTGAATGTGTAATGTCCGACCAAGACAATCCATGAGTCAACTTAGGGACCCCATGGAGCCACTTTGGAAGGAAAATGACATTATTATCTTTTTATTTAATGTTAAAGTAAAAATGTCACAAACATGAGTTGTTTTACTAAAACAAATTTTAAGTGGGGTTATACAAGTCATATGTTTGACTATAAATATTCATTGGAAATCTAAAAAGATTTCCTACATCATAGTATTTTTTTATAATTTTTAGACATAAAATAAATTAAATTATTTATGACATCATGATGATGCAATGATTACATCATTATTTAATGATTTAAATAAAATGAAAAGATAATGTAAAATCTAAGACCTAAACTTGTCAAAAACCTATTGTATGGGTATATTTTGAACTCTTATCACCTTATCCTTGAATTATATCAATGTGGGACTTTTTAAATCCGAAAATCATTTTAAAATAAAGTAACATTTCTTTACTTTTCAAGAGTGCCCCTCCTCTCCTCTTATAAAAGGCCCCCACCTCTACCACCTTACACACACCTCTCAAGCCTTTGGATCGGACAAACCCTAACCATTTCATCTCTCCACATCCCTCTATTCATCATTGAAGCCTCACTTTGGGCAGAATCCTTTCCAAGTAAGCCTTTGAGCTTAAATCAAAGGGAGTTACCCGTTTTAAAGGTAGTGTTTTCTCTTGTGTTCTTAGGTTTTATTTTGTTTCTCCAACCCCCTAAACTATTTTTATTATTTTATTTTGTAACAACACCAGTATATTAAATATACTAGTATGTTTTTATGTGAAATATTCGAGCTAAACTTACACACACCTTCGTCTAATGGTTAAAGAACATGTTGTTTCTGTGGTTGGTGATTTTCTGCCTCACGAAACGATGATTGTTCAATATTCTTTTAACACCTTTAAAGGTGGCCATTATGATGTCACTGTATTTTATATATGATATATATTGTATTTATGTTTACTATATGCTTCTGTATTTTATATTTAAAACATACCTTTATTCTTTTCATGTTGTGTAAATGCGATAATTTCATATGAGGAAGTGTGGAATACCGCCCCTTCAAGTGATGTGACTCGTACATGCATTACATGGAGTGTATAAAGAATGAAATTAATGAAAGTATGAAATGAAAGTAGCGTTAATGAAAGTATGAGGAAGTGTGGACTAACGACCCCTCAAGTTATGTTATTTGACCTATATAACATATATATTATACTGGAATTATAATATATATATATATATATATCATTTATTTTTAATTCCATTAATATGACAAAAAAATGAAAGTAGCGTTCATGCGTACGTACGACCTACCGTCTCCATGAACGGTGCTCTTCTTTTTTTATCTCCAAATGATATGGAATAGTATAAAATGAATATGTACTGGATATATATGATATTTTAATCATTAATAATATTCTGTAAATTATTTACTTATAACTACATGGGCAATCATTTTTCAAACAAGTTCATTTTTGACTCATGTACCAAACATCGGCAAAAACGTCTGATATGAACTAAAATTATTAAACAGTTATTATAACATTATAATATGTGATATGAACTTAATAATAATCTTTAAAGGATGTCCTTAGGCAATTATAAATTGACCAAAGTTTATTATTCAGGAATATAAAGAAACGAACAAGACAAGTTAGACTTGAGGTAAGGGACCCTACTCCTCTCTTTCTTTTTAAGTACACTCTTTTATGTCATTCCTTTTAAGCTCATATTTCTTGTGATTGGGATGTTCTTTTATATTAATATTACTTTAATTTTTATGTTCATATGATGAGAGACCCTATTCTCTCTCATCAATCCATTTTGGAAGTTTTGAGTGGCGCCGTTAGGCTGCTGAATTTTCGTAAGAGATCTAACCTCTCTTTCTTTTTAAGTACTCTCCTTTATGTCACTTCTTTTAAGATCCTCTCTGTTATGTTGGTGGATGTTCTTTTATATTCCTCTTTCTTTAAACTTTATGTTAATATTATGAGAGACCCTATTTGATCTCATCAATCCATTTTTGTAAGTTTTAAGTGGCGCCGTTAGGCTACCGAGTTTTCGTAAGGTATTTTTCATCTCACTTTTATTCCCGTGAGATTTATGCTAAATTTTCCACAATTTCCTTTGAGTGGTGTATGTACTTCCCATTATTTTACTCATTGTGTAATATACTTTCATTTATGAGTATTTATATCAATGTTGTATTGTCCTTCTTTCACGGGGTGTATGTTTCGAAAGATACCCATGTCGGTAAGAGAACCTTTCACCCACCTCTTTTTTAAAAGACTTCTTTTGTTATGTCTTTTAATTCACATAATATTTCGTAGTGACGTCGTTAGGCTGTCAAATTTTTTCAAGGGAACTTCTTAACCCAATTTTGATTCGTTGGGATAAGCTTGTACTCCTTGAATATGTCGTTCTATGAATATGTGTGAATAACCTCTGATTGTTTTACACTTAATATCCACTTATATTTGGTGTATTAGTTTGTCACACATAATTATGTAACTGATTTATCCTTAATCCAAGGATACCGTCTTTATAAGGGACTTCGTCTCAATCTCCATTCATTGAGGCATATTTTTTTTATACACAACCTTCTTTTATACGGTGTATAAACCCCTTTGAATTTTATGTTTATCCAAAAGGAATCATTTTTATACGATGCGTTTTACTAAACGATAAAAGGGAATGTTTTTGTCGTACGTATGCGGCGACAACGACTTCTCCACCGTCGTGACCATTATTTTAGTTTCGGCTTCCTCTACAAGCCATACCTCTTTTTTTAAGAAAAATAAATACCATGTTTTACTATTCTTTTATTTTAGTATTGAAAATTGTTTTCATAATGTTTTTATATCAATGTGTTGTATTGATATCTTGTGATTGAAAAGTGGAAATGTTATGTTTCCTTTATGCATGTTTTATGTGATATGATTATGTTATGGTTCTTGGGAATTATTATGAAGACGGGTGGTTCCGTGAAAAACTAAGGGCAGGTGAGCCCGATATAGATCTCCAATGCATTGGGTAACGCGGAGGGGTTAAATGTTAAGGTTTCTCCGAAGAGATTTAGGGAATATACTGTGATGGGTATTCCAAACGTAACTAAGAGCGTTACTCACTACATAAGAATGTTATGAATGCCTCAAGTTACCTTTATGTCTTATGATTTCTATGATTTATTCATGATTTTATGGGGTATGTTAAAGTTCTTATGTTTTATGGGTAAAGTATGATTTCATTCTTATGTATACATGTACTCATGTTTCCTTTCTATATTTTTATATCCCTTACTGAGTTTTTTATACTCATCCCAAGTTTTTGAAATGTTTTTCACAGGTCAAGGGAAAGGTACATGATATGATGATAGTGTCAAGGAAGTGTCAAGAAATAATCCATGTTTTATTTTAAATATGTTTCCGTTGATGGGGAAAAATGAGTACTATATTTTATGCAACCACTTTGTTTAAATGTGGAATGTAATTCATGATTTATGATCTAATTCTCTAAAACTCTAAACCTGAAAAGATCCTCAATGTGAATTATTCATTTAATTCAATATTAAGTAAGGTTTAAGGCTGGGGCCTTATACTATGTCCAGTAACAAATATTAATTAACAAGCTAATTAAATAATATTTTTTATTGTGTAAGTTGAAACGCGACAAAAAATAAAAATAAAAATAATATTATATGGCATGAGGTTTATTAAAGTTTATTATATTATTTAAGGGGTGACATGCAATTAAATAATATTTTAACCTAAACCTTATCTTTATAAATAGACATATATGTCTATTGTGTATTGTATCCGTGTGCAATCAATAATATAGAATTGTTGTGCACAATGAATTTTCTCTATACTCTTACTTCTATCTCCCTCTTAATAATGAGAAATGAAAGAGAGAATCCTTCAAGACTAAAGGAGGATCGATTAACAAAAAAACACAAGACAATAAATTTTTTGCACTAGCACCCATAAATCAATTGGTGTTGCTTGTAGATCAAAGGAGAACATGTGGATCACCAATAAAGGGATTCTATCCTTAGATCCATCACAAGAAAGGCAATCTAAAATGTCTTTTTTGAGGATCAATATCATAAAATAAGAAATATCCTAATCCCAGGTATTAGTTTCTTCCAATATTAAATAAATAAATTATAAATTTGAGGTGCAAGATCCTCTCTTAATATTTCAGGCATAGAAATATTAAAATAAATTTTAATATATCACCCACCACTACACACTTCCTCTACACCGTGATTAATAACGTGGTATCAGAGCGATCATATTTAATTTATAATTATTTATTTTATTGTTGATCCATATGCAATCATGGTTGAATTTTCATTTCATGTTATTCATTATTTAATCTAATTTGAATTAACATATTATCGACATATTAATCATGTTTGTTTAGTGTTTAATTTTATTAAAGGTCAAATAATATATGAAGAACAACTAAAGATGCCATTGTGAACTGCCAATTTTTTGGCCGGTAAGATAGGGTTACATGACATGTACTCAGAAGTACACACAGCGTACCCTAGTACACTACACCTGACCACGCCATGGGATAAATGACATGATATGAATTTATTACATGTGGTGTATGTTGTGTGTTTAATATCCAACCATGCACAAAGTTGTTGGATTACATGGCATTTATCAGTGTATATGTTGTGTAGTCTACACAAGCTAGCAGTATAAATTGTGAAATCCATATGGTCATTATACATGGTCAAACCATGTGAGACTAACAACCTGTAGAATTTATGATATACACAATGTGTATTTGGTGTACACGTTGTGTAGTTCATCAATTACCATGTTCGAGATGCATGCTGAGTTATTTGGAAAAACAACATTAGAGATACACGACGTGTAGCTGGAAACACATGTTGTGTAAACTCTCACTCGAGAACACGCCAAATCATTCAGCACATTGTATGGACACACATCATTTGGAATATATGACATGTATTTGGATTGTACACACCATGTAATCTTTCAAGATACACACTAAAGACCCAGTCAAGTATCTCAGGAATGTGGAAAGCAGATACATGATGTGTAGCTAGCATGTGCACGCCATGTAGTCTGGCTGATTCAATATGCGAATCCCCAGGCATGTGACTCGAATACAGGATAACATAGGTTTACAACATATAGATAGATAGTACATTCCATGTAGTCTCCTAATTACTGATAGAATTAAAATACATTAAATTGAAAATTGAAGTATTAAAACCTTATTATTTTGATCGAAACTTTATGTGTTTGAAAATTTAATAAGTATTTTAAGGAATTTTAAATACTCAATTTATTTATTGTAATAAATATGAAACTATTGGTTATTCCATTTATTTTCCCTTAATTCCCTTATGATGGTTATCTCCAAGAGGATTTAGATGATCATTAAGATAAAAGGAAATTAATTAATTAATTAATTAATTAATGAAAGTGTGTTTATCTTAATAAATAAATATCAAATAAGAAATGAATATTATCCATTTATATTTGTGTTTACGTTGCATGTATGACCATTCGTGAGGTTGACCAAGACCTGTTTATGTAGTGGATGTTTTAATTTAATTGATTGTATGGGTTTGTAATTATTTATTATTGAATTAAATTTTATGGTCTGTGAGTCATACCTCTATCCATTATTATGTAGGACCTATGTGTCCAAATATATTTATGTAATTCCCTTTTAAAAAATACTTTGTTTCCCATCACCTACATGTTAGTTATAAATATTTTTAATTAATGGATTTTTCCCAAGGGGCATGGAAGTGGTTCAAGATGAAACCAAAATGACGCCAGTCGAGGTGTTACACAGGTGGATAGGTGGAATGTTGTAACTCATGCTAAGATTGGAAACATGAGTTATTTCCCCTAAGTGAAAGGTTGATTTAATGTCCACTCATTAAATCAACCACTAAATAAAATTCATGAATGGGTCATTTAATTAATTAATTATTTTTTATCTATGTAATTATTTATTTTATAGATGCAAGGATACGATCACATAAATAAATGAATTAATGTGAGTATATGGAAATTAAATAAATTAATTATGTGTAAATGTTTTATCCAACATGATTAATTAATTAAGTAACATCAACTTAATATTAAAGAGACATGTAAAGGTTAAAACAAGATAAAATTTATGCATAATTAATTAAAATCTCTTAACCTAATATTAAGTGAGATAAAGCCTTCCATTACTTGATTATAAATGAAACCATAGAACTAAGTGTATTACACGAACAAATTCTGGACACATACTTTTATTGGGGAGTTCTCATGAGGGTTTTGGGCCAACTTAACTGAACTTGTATTGATTTTAACAACCAAAATCTATTCAATGAAAATTTGGAGGCAAGTGTTAATAAAATACAAGTCTAGATTTTAGGATAGGGGAATCCACTCAATGGATCAAGGAAATTAAATCCCGTATCTGGTAAAAACACTTACCTAATTACTTTCTTATGGTTTTAATGGTCAAAGTTAGGATCATTATGAAAATTAATGAGGATCATTTCCACTAGAATATCATAGCAACTAGAAATTTAGAGTTAAATTGTGAGGGTTATTTAGAGTTGATAAAATAGTGGGAGAGTTAATAAAATAAATTAATTTATTATTTCTCACATAATTTATAATAATAAAAAGTACCAATAATATAATCTTTTAATTGTAAAATAAAAAGGAAATCTCATCATCCAAATTATCCATATAATCAATTTTGAAGAAATACAACCTCCTATCTGGTATTAACTTATAGGAGTGGTTTAGATGCCTTCATGTTGTGTTATGCCATGAAAAGAAATATTATGTGATATAATCCTCAATTCCCAATCTGAATACCAAGGAGGTGAGTGATGAAGAGTTCATTTTCTATGAGAAACATTTGAGCAATGCAGTCAACGTTTAATGTTTGATGATTTCTTCTATGCCAAGTGAACTCATGAAGTCTCATGAAAACATGGATGTATATAGAATTATTTAGAACCTTTATGGTCTTTACTAGGAGAGGGATATATAGGAATGATTTGATATTTACAAGGAGATATTTTAGAGAAATATTGGAGAGGGTTCCCCAGCTAGGACTCACGTAGTCAAGCTCATTGGAAACATTGAGCACCTAGAGGTTCTAGGGTTTAAACTCCCCAAAAAAATGGACACCAATCTCATTCTGGAATCACTCCATCAGAGATTATCTAGATTTTTTTTTAAATTTTAATATAAACAACATTTATTAGTCTCTTCTAGACCTTCTTACTCTCCTTCACCAAGTATATAAAGATACGAATCATTAAAATCCTTCCATCCTTATAGTGAAAAAAATGGAAAGTTAAAGTGAATATATTTAAGAAAAAAGATTCTCCATTCACATCCAAGAAGTGGAATATCAAGGGGAAAGAAATGGAAATAGATGGTGTCTATTTTTCATGTGGCATGAAGGGAAACTAAAAGAAAAACTACACTCCTCCAAAGAAGTAAGGAGAAGCTTTAATTGAATTTGTTATCATGTGAAATTTATTTGTTTCTACAAATTGGGTATTAGAAAAAACTTTTTGTGCTCACATATGTATTAAAATATAGGAACCATGTAGATTTAGAAATATTTAATGAGGGGAGGTAGATCTATGAGAAACCAATAGATATAAACTTGCTATTATAGCTATTGGGGACTACCACCTCATTTTTTCGATCGAGTGATATTGGTTTTAAAGGGTTTTAATTATATTCCTCCAGTTACCAAAAACATTATTCCTATATTAAAACTTGATATAGATGGATTTTTTTAAAATATGGGAATAAATGTTTCGTCTTTTATAAATATATCATTTCTATGGTAAGACACATTTAAATAATGGCCTTTATGTGTTGGATTACATGAACTAAGTAATGGAAATCGATAATAAAGTTAATTCATGTGACTCATGACACACCCAATTTTTTCATCTCTGGCTAGGTTTTTTAAATGAAAAACAATTGACTAAATTACATCAATATGTATTTTTATATTTTTTTGAACTAAAACCACTTGGTGTATGTCACACATGTTTATAGGAAAAAATGACCAAATCATCATTTAGTGGGAAAGGTTAAAGTAATAAAGATATTCTTGAATTAGTTCATACTGATGTGTGTGGAACATTTCTTGTTGAAAGAAGGGGTGGGTACTCATACATTATAACTTTTACTAATGGTTTTAATAGATATGGATATATCTAATTAATGAGGTATAAGTCCAATTATTTTGATAAATTCAAAGAATAAAATAATGAAGTTGAGAATCATCTTGGTAATAATATTAAGAAACTTTTCTCAGACTATGATGGATAATATCTTAATAAAGACTTCATTGATTATTAATGGGAGTTTAGCATACTATCTCAACTCACTCTTTATACACCTCAGTGAAATAGTGTAAGTGAAAGGAGGAACCACGCCTTGTTGAACATGGTGAGATCAACGATGATTCATGCAAGTATTCCATTATCATTTTAGGTATACACATTAAAAACACCATCATACATACTAAACCGAGTGAAAACTAAATCAAAAATGGTATACTAGACCAATTATGTAATGGAAAGAAACCCACATTGTATTACTTACATGTGTAGGGTTATGAAGTGTTTGTTAAGGCCTATTCAAGTAACAATATTGAAACCTAAATAAAAAAGTGTATCTTTAAAGGATATCCTAAAGAAACAAAGGGATATTACCTATACAATCCTTCAAACAAAAGGGTGTGGTTGACATACGTCCCGCATTTCTTGAGTAAGATATTATCTCTAAAAGTGATAGTGTGAATGAGATAGAATTCAATGAAGTTTAGACTAAAAATACACAAGATATGGAACATGAAAAAATTTCACAAAGCCTTGTAGAAGAAGAATTTGTTCCATAGACACAATTACTTTGTAGAAGTACCAGAGAAGTTAGATAACTAGAACAATATGGTTTTCTAGTCACCAAGGATGGTGACTCGTTATTAGTTTATAATTAAAATCATCTAACCTACAAGGAAGAAATAAGTGGCATAGATGTTACTAATTGGAAATAATCCATGAATTATAAAATGGATTCCATGTACCAAAACCAAGTTTGGATTTTTGTAGAACCTCTAATGGATGTAAATACCATTGGTTTAAAATGGGGTTTTAAGAATAAATTGGACATTGAAGGACAAGTTAGAACCTATAAGGAATGACTAGTTTCAAAAGAGATTAAATAATGTCAAGGAATTGACTATGAAAAAAACTTTTCACTAGTTTCAATGATGAAATCTGTCAGAATTCTACTTACCATTATAGATTACCATGAAAAATAGTTTTTTCAAATGGATGTCAAAATCGTCTTCCTTAATGGGAGCCTTCAAGAAGATGTCTATATGAAACAAACTTAAGGGTTTATGACTCCGAAGGATTCCAAAAAGATATGAAAATTTCAAAAATCCATTTAAATATTAAATAATGCATTAGGTCATGGAATATTTTTTTTATGAATCCATAATAGAATTTGGTTTCATAAATAATGAGTGTGAGCCTTGTGTATAAAATTGGTTTAGTGGGAGTGTAATCATTTTCTTAATAGTATATGTTGATGACATATTTCACATTAGAAATGAAATAACAGTATTATAGTCTCACTACTATAAAAATAAGGTTTATTAGCGTTCAAAATGGGCTTTAACAATGCTAAAAAAGAACTATAAAGCTCAGTGCTGATAGGGGGGTCCCCTTTATCAGTGCTAAAAAAGTGCTGATAAAAGTCACTTTTATCAGTGCTAAAAAAGAGCTAATAAAGGGCTCCTTTATCTGTGCATTTTTAGAACTGATAAATGTCTTGCCTTCTGTAATAGGAAATTCTGCAGCAGCACACCCAAACAAGACCCGAAAAAAAATCAGCATATCAAACAAGCTGTTCATACAAAGAAAATATGCAGTGGTAGTCAATTTGGGATCAAACTATGGGAAAAAATCCATACCTAATGTGATGTACTAATTATTCATTATTATTATCAAAAGGTACCATTAAATACTATCTCCTCCAAATGATATATTACATTGCCTCAGATAAAATATATAGAGAGTGTTCAATGTCAGAACCTTAAGAAAAATTTGATTAAGGCATGCATGCAAGTTATTCTTCATGTTTTTTGTGGTTAAGATTCATGTCAAGCTTGGATATGGATTTTTTTTATAGATTTTGAGTTCCTTTTGGGATATGTTGACTTATCACTTAGAGAGTTTCCCCTGTAGATTCTTCATGGTGGATGGATTTGGGTGATTCTTCAGGCACTTAAGGAAATGTGTTCTTGTGGTTGATGCCTTTATCTTATGGTGCGTTGTCTTATTTTCAAACCATTTATAGAATTTATAAATGGTGGGGAGATATATGCTTATTCTTTTTTCCATCATAGAATCTTGATTAATAGTTATGTGGTTCTTTTATTGGGGAACACAATTTAGAAGAACCCATGTGGGTACACTTTCATGGGGAAGTTTCCTATTCATTTTTAACTTTTACTGTTTTACATACATAGGAAAAGGATGGGTTGTATGACTCCAAGTAAAAACCTTGAAACTTACCTTTTTGAGGGAGTTTTTAGGAACACGGGTTGTTCACGGTTAGGAGAAACCATGTGGTATAGATCTATAGTTTAACTAAGTAATTTTGAACGATTGGAACACAGTTAGTTAACTGTTTGGCCAAACTGTGCAGAAGAGGGTTTCTTATCCAATGGCTCCCAAAAAGTTGGTGAACAGTTTGGAAAACTGCCCAACCATACCATGAAAGTTGCCAATGATATGGAATAATTTAAGGGATTTCAACCAATTTTATCTCGTCCCCTTCTCGAAACTTAGTCTAATAGCCCTTTATCTTGAAAATTTATCCAATTTAAATCCTCAATTCTTTTTTCTTTCCCTTTCGTTCTTCTCCCTCTCCCTCTCCTCTTTGTTTTCATCCCTCACCATGAACTCTAGGGCTAAAGGTTTATATTTAGGGTGTGTGATGAATTATTAATGGGGGTTTATTGTCTAAGGACAACTTAGGACTCTATGAGGATTTTCTAAGTGTCTTATGTCATAGGTAATGACTTTTGGATTGTTTTCTGTACGTCAGTTGTTGTTTTCACTTAAAAATTATGTTCATTTTAAACAAAAGAAAGACACTTTAAGTGATACCGGCCATACCGTGCCTTTGATTAAGGTGGGGTTGACTCATGCACATTAAAAATGACCCATAGATTGTTCTCTTAAAGTATCAACACAATCCGAATGCGTTTGGTCATTTTTCCGTATGTCAGTTGTTCTTTTCACTTAAAATTATGTCCATTTTAAACAAAAGAGAGATACTTTGAGTGATAATGGCCAAACTATGTCTCAGATTGAGGCAGGGTTGACTCATACATGTCACAAATGACCCATGGATCATTGGCCTAAATTATCAACACAATCCGAATGCGTTTGGTCAGTTTTTCGTACGTTAGTTGTTGTTTTCACTTAAAATTCTATCCATTTTAAACAAAAGAGAGACACTTTGAGTGATACTGGTAATAATGTGCCTCATATTGAGGCTAAGTTGACTTTTACACGTCACAAATGACCCATTAATCTTTCAACTAAAGTATCATCACAATCCGAATGCATTTGGTCAGTTTTTTGTACGTTAGTTGTTGTTTTCACTTAAAATTCTACCCATTTTAAACAAAAGAGAGACACTTTGAGTGATACCGGACACACCATGCCTCAAATTGAGGCAGGGTTGGCTCTTACATGTCACAAATGACCCATGGATCGTTATCCTAAAGTATCAACACAATCTGAATGTGTTTGGTTGGTCTTTCGTAAGTCAGTTGTTGTTTTCACTTAAAATTTTGTCCATTTTAAACAAAAGAGAGACACTTTGAGTGATACCGGCCACACCGTGCTTCATATTGAGGCGGGGTTGACTTTTACACGTCAAAAATAACCATTTGATCATTATAATAAAGTATCAACACAATACGAATGCGTTTGGTAGGTTTTTCGTATGCCAGTTGTTGTTTTCACTTAAAATTCGGTCCATTTTAAACAAAAGAGAGACACTTTGAGTGATATCGGCCACACCGTGCATCGGATTGAGTCAGGGTTGAATCTTACATGTAAAAAATGACCCATGGATCATCCTCCTAAAGTATAAACACAATATTAATGTGTTTTGTTTGTTTTACGTATGTCAGTTATTGTTTTCACTTAAAATTCTATCCATTTTAAACAAAAAAGGGACAATTTTAGTGATACCGGTCACACTGTGACTCATATTGAGGTGGGTTTAAATCTTACATGTCATAAATTACCCATGGATCGTTATCCTAAAGTATCAACACAATCTGAATGTGTTTGGTCAGTTTTCAGTACGTCAGTTATTGTTTTCACTTAAAATTCTATCCATTTTAAACAAAAGAGAGACACTTTGAGTGATACCGGTCACACCATGCCTCAGATTGAGGAAGGGTTTACTCTTACACATCACACATGAACTTTGGATCATTGGACTAAAGTATAAACACAATATGAATGTGTTTTTTCAGTTTTCTATATGTCAGTTGTTGTTTTCACTTAAAATTCTGTCCATTTTAAACAATAGAGAGACACTTTGAGTGATACCGGTCACACTGTGCATCATATTGAGGCGGGGTTGACTTTTAAATGTCACACATGACCCATGGATCATTTTATTAAATTATCAACACAATCCGAATTCATTTGGTTGGTTTTTCGTATGTCAGTTGTTGTCTTCACTTAAAATTCGGTCCATTTTAAACAAAAGACAGACCCTTTGGGTGATACCGGCCACATGGTGCCTCAGATTGAGGTGGGGTTGACTCGTACACGTTAACAATGACCCAGGGATCGTTCTACTAAAGTATCAATACAATCGGAATGCATTTGTCCAGTTTTCCGTATGTCAGTTGCTGTTTTCACTTAAAATTCTGTCCATATAAAAAAAAGAGACACTTTGAGTGATACCGGGCACACCGTGCCTCAGATTGAGGCGGGGTTGACTTGTAAACATAAAAAAATGACCCATTTATCATTATACTAAAGTATCAACACAATACTAACACGTTTGGTTGGTTTTTCATACATCAGTTGTTGTTTTCACTTAAAATTCTGTCATTTTAAACAAAAGAGAGACAATTTGAGTGATACCAGTCACACCATGCCTTGGATTGAGGCGGGGTTGACTCGTACATATCAAATATGACCCATTAATCATTCTCCTAAAGTATCAACACAATCAAAGTGTGTCTGGTCAGTTTTCTATATGTCAGTTGTTGTTTTCACTAAAACTTATGTCCATTTTAAACAAAAGAGCGACACTTTGAGTGATACCGGCCACAATGTGCCTCGTATTGAGGAAAGGTTGACTCATAAATGTCACAAATGACCCATGGATCATTCTCCTAAAGTATCAACACAATACGAATGATTTTAGTTGGTTTTACAAAAGTCAGTTGTTGCTTTCACTTAAAAATTTGTCACTACAACAAAAATTGGTTTTAGAGGTGGTTTATTAGTGGCGGTTCTGGAAACCGCCGCTAAACATTTTTTTTTAAAATGGTTTCACAGAGGTTTATTATAAACCACCACAATTTTTTTTTAATTTTAACGCAGCCTCCCCCCCCGACCTCACTTCTCCCCATTATCCCCGCTTCCCCTGCGACCCCGACCCCCCGTTACCCCCGCGACGCCGACGACCCCGCGACCCCGGTGACCCCGGATCCCCATGACCCTGGCGACCCCGCGACTCCGGTGACCCTGCGACCCCACGACCCCAGCGACCCCGGCCCCCTGCGACCCGGCGACCCCGCGACCCCAGGTGGTATTGAAGATTTTTCTCATAAAATTTATGTATTATATGCGTATGTGGTTGTTCCAATTTAATTCTTTACTATGTTTTGTTTTGATGAGTTAGAAAAGTGAGATTTGGACTTAGATTGATGTGTTAAACTCTCTAAGGACTTTGTTGGGCCCATTGATGTTTGAGATAGTACCTAGGTCTACCCTTGGGTTATGAAAACCCCTTAAGGTTGGTGAAATATTTTTTAAAATTTTGCAATAATATAATTATGAAAGTGAATGGGTAGATAATTATAATTTGGTATGTAGTCAAGGTTATTGGGATATTTGAAATATGGAATTGGTATTTTTTTTTGAAATGGCTAGTTGGATTCTGAAATGGATTAAAATAAGCATTTTTCACTTTGATTTGGTTATGGTTTTCCATGAAGGAAAACAATGTTTTGAAAGTGGGTATTGTTTTGAAAAGGAGGTGTTGACCTCAATGTTATAGGAAAAAAGGGGTTATCTTAATAGATTTGAAATGGTGATTAGAAATGAGGGTGTGGTTCCCCTTTTTTGAAAATGATTTAAAATCTCCTTTTATGGTTGTAAATAGAAATGAAATTCTTGGGACATGTTGAGTTTTTAAAAGAAGAAGAATCATTTTTTGAAGGGTTTATTCAAGATTATTTCAATTTAGTATCTTGAATTGTGTTTTATTCCATGATTTGATTTTAAATATATGTTGATAACATAGTCATTTAAATGATATATGGGTTAGTGAGATAGAACCCCCGACAATTAGGTTGGCATGTTAACTTGTTTTATTAAATGAAATAAATGATAAATGTGTTTTGTTGATGACATAACATAAGGGGGTATTTGATATAATGTGATTGTGTTAAATGGGTTAAGGTATGGAATTGATATATGTGATAAATGAGTTGTGATTGTAAATGGAATATATGTTAATGGGTTATTCATTATAAATGGGATATAAATAGTCAGTTATGGGAATGATCATTGAAGTAGATTGATATAATATATTATTTCATTATTGGATGGTAACCTAGAGAAATCATTTAGAAAGATGTTGGTGTGTCAATCCACTATGATAGGAAGAGTTACATTTCATGTTTCATTAGCAGCAATCAAATTTTTTAACACTAACTAATCCTTGATTTTTCCAACCAAAATTTTTATATCTTTAATTCTAACTGTATTTAGAACTAAATCCCAAGTGAATTCATAAAGATATCTATATAGAGATGTGAACACTACCTAATAATCTTGGTGGACTATACCAGCTTTAAATCCCACCATGTAGTTCATACAAAAGATTAAATCAATTAAATACATGTATATGATTTGAATAAACTAGATAAATTACACTGTAATAATAGTCATGTAGAATTATATCCATTTCAATCCTCCTCACTACCACTATCTATGAGGTGTGTTGACACTGATGGTATGAGGAATAGTTTCCACATGTTGATTAACAATAGAAGAATTATGGATGTATCCAATACAAAAATATCATATATGATATCCATAATTTCCATATTTAGACAAATGGTACCCGAAACCATATAGGAATTATATTTATTGTTCATGATATCCTTCACTTATGTATAAAACTACTTATCAAATGTCACAATATATTTATTGCTTCTATAATGAGGTCCATCCTAATAAAATTAATTGTTCCTAGATGCCTCTTAGTTTTCCTAAGTCTTTTGTTAAGAACTAGTCTAATAAGACTATTCCATATGAGCATACAAAACCAGAGGTAGAGTTGATCTTGTTGCACCAACTGGTCATAGAATTTATGAAAATATTTTTTAAGATTCCCATTCATGGAATAATGGGGTAAATTCTATAGCGGTGATATGAATTAATTATTCATGTGTAAATTCAAGATGCACTGTAAAAACCTGGTTAATTGATGTGATATGGATTATAAGAAACTCATCCCATTGATTGATTTTCTCTTACATTACTTTCATAGGACTGACTCTACATATTGTGTTTAAATCCCATGTTGATGCTCCTAGTTTCATATAGCTGAACAATGGTGTCTCCTACACTAATATTCCATCCAAAGTCTCTTCCTCCAACCAACTCCTTATTATCAATTTCTAGGTGGCATGTAATATAGAAAATTAAAAATATTGATAGATCCTTAGTTTGGATACCTTAAATAATTATCTATTCATTTAGTCCTTTTCTAGGTGTTAACTCTCATGAACAGTGAAAAAGTGAGTGAATTTTGAAGTATATTTAATCTCTTATACACATACATGTTTAAATTTAACAAATTATTCTACATTTATTACGCCAATGGTTTTCAAGAATAATTATTTTACATTACAAGTATACAAATCCTTTCCAAGTGAGGTATTGAAATAAAATATCCAAAACAACTATGTCTAATCATTCTAGAATCGGGTACTCAAGAATATTCATTCCCACTTTGACGTTTATCTCATCTGGTTTCCCATCAATGTTAAAAAAAACTGGACCTCCTATACGAAAACACATCTGATTTATTGGGTCTAAAATCCCATTAAAATGTCAGTGGATTCTATTTTAGAAGCTCTATTAAATGATTTACCTAAATGAAGTTCCACATTTACATGTCCCTTAACAACTTCCACAAAATCATGTTCCACACTCTGAACAATATCCTAGTTTACTTGTTGTCCTAGAGCATCTACATTCTTAGTTTCTCAATCTTTTGGATATAGTGGATTCATGGGGGGATAAAACAGGGAGGCTTCTACAGTATCATTAGCTTCCTACTTACAAAATCAAGTAAATAGTATTTGGATCCCAACATCACTGTAAAAAACTAAGCTGTGATAAAATGTGTTTGGTGCCAATTTTTTTCTATCATCATGGGGATAGAGGGAAATATTGATAAAGTGGAGTTTCTTCTCCAACTCTTTTATGGCTTGGGCATAATTGGGTTCAATTAATGGAACTTATATGCTCCTATCCATCATTTTCTCACTTCCTGAGAGGAATAGGTAGTCCAAGAATATAGCCTTATCTTATTCAATATACCTCTAGACTGATAAACTGGGGATGGGAGAACAAGTGAATGCTTAAAAAATTTCATAGTCAAAAGGGCCTAGTGAGTACAACCTGACCTTTTCTAGATTAATATTATGAACCCCACAAGCTTTAAGTTATTTATTTTATCACCTTAAATTTTTCTTGATCCTCATATAGGGGAGGCCTAGTTCACAAGGAATTGTCTTCTTATTAGGTTTCCCTTTACATATTTTCAACCTAACAATATTTCTTCCATTTTTCAATTCCAAATGCTTAACTTAGATTAGGTTAGCGTCATATCTAGTTAGTGGAGACTGAATTTTTACCTAGGTTTCTCTTTACAATTTTTCATCATGATGAGTTGTGTGTCTATTTACTTATATAGTTTTAGTTCATGCAAGTTGTACTGATATAGATGATGTTTAAGGTTTCTCTTTACAATTGGTGCACATTGTTTAAGTTTATGATGTGTGGACCATAAGCTGGGGTAGCCTACATGAAGAGATGTTTCAAGTTAACCTGATATGAATTGGTAAAATATGGTATCATGAATATGGATGATCTCATAATTAATTGTAACTCAATAAAACTAATCATAATGACCACATAAGAGGGGAATAGGGTGTTAGATAGTATAATAAGTATGATCTCACCTAGGTGTTCTATAATATGTCTCTGTAAAATAATAATAGTATTCTCATTTTAATTTAATAATTCTCTAATAATCATTAAAGCATTTTTATAAAAAAAGGAAAACAATTCAAATTTCCCAATAATTCCAAAACAATGAAGGTGTAGATACGGTCTTGGAACATGGGTCATTTAGTTTATGGTCATGAAGCCCATACCATTTGATTTGTGATTTAGAGTCACACAATCAGGACCAATTAAGGGTTACATCCTGCTATTTCTATGCTTCTTCATCAAGATTGGAAACATTATTTTTTTTCCTCATGAACTATGATTCCAACCAAGTTATGCTTATGTTACTTTTTGTTATCTAATATTATATTTTGATGCTATAAAGGATTTCAAAAGTCAAGGGTTGAAAATTTGGAGATTTGAGAGAAACATGATAGGAATACTATTTAGCATAAATTTTATTATTAACCATGTGGTAATTGAGTAATATGGTTTTGTTAGCACACTGTTTATCTTTACCAAAGAAACTTCCCCTATCCCAAACACTAGAGGGTTCATATCTAACTCAGGGGATCATCTATATTATATTATGTTTCTGTAATCTTACACTATCGTATATAAGAATATATTTCTCTATTTAGTAGTAACTATGTGTTTTAATTTTTTTTATTATTGTGTAGGCACATTCTGATATACATGGATAAAATTTGTATCACATTACCGAGGAACACACCTCAGTATGTTAAGGGTTTGAATGAGTTTTTAGATTTTTCAATTTCTAATCGATCTGTTGAAGGGAGAATAAGATGTCCATATCCTAAATGTAAATTTAGAACATGGTTGAAGAGAGATGAAGTTTATGAACATTTAATACTAAAGCAATTCCCTAGTCAATATTTGTGTTGGGTTTGGCATGGAGAATCAAACGTTACAGAAAGATTTAGTACTGATGTTAATCCACATAATGAGGTCCCAAGTTCACTGACAATGGAAAATGAAATGCAAAACCTCATAAATGATGCATTCGGCACTGCAAACACCACTATCAGCATCAAAACATATCGTAACAACCAGAAGAGGTTGATACAAATTGAAACGTGACAAGTGATGTTTTTGAGACTGTAACACAAGCAGATCAAGATTGTAACATATCATTGGATCCTACTATTGATTTTGTGGAGCCAAATTTAAGAGAAAACATCACTGAGAAAAATGTGTTTCATGATTTAGTTGATGATGGAAATCAAGAGTTTTATAGTGGGTGTTTGAAATATTCAAAGATTTCATTTCTACTGAAGTTGTACCATATCAAATGTCTATGTGGAATTACAAATAAGGCAATGTCCATGATATTGGAATTGATTTGTGATGCATTTCCTGAAGCAAAAATCCCATAATCTTTTTACGATATGAAAAAAGTTGTTAACAAGCTTGGTATGAATTATACAAAAATACATGCGTGTCCCAATGATTGTATTCTTTGTTGGGGAGATGATTCAAGTAGACAGAATTGCAAGAAATGTTCTTCTTCTATATGGAAGTCAAAGGGTGATGTTGGAAGTCTGAATGAACATAATTTCATGGAGAATAAGAAAAAGAACACACCTGCAAAGGTTTTGCGTTACTTTCCCTTGAAGCCTCAATTGCAAAGATTATTCATGTCATCGAAAACCGCCAAACACATGAAGTGGCATTCTGCAGATAAAAACAATGATGGGTTAATGATACATCCATGAGATTCCAAATCATGGAAGAAATTTGACTCATTACATCTAGATTTCTTATCTGATCCTAGGAATGTTCGATTGGGATTGGCTGCCGATGGATTCAACCCATTTGGGACTTTGAGTACCAGTTATAGCATTTGGCCAGTTGTTTTGATCCCTTATAATATGCCTCTATGGATGTGTATGAAATAAACATATTTTATCATTTCAATGATTATTCCTGGAAAACAAATGTCTGGAAATGATATTGATATACATTTGGAGCCTTTGATTGACGAATTGCAGGAGTTATGGAGCAACGGTGTTGAGACATTTGATGCTTCTTCTAAAACAATGTTCAAAATGCATGTTGCTTTAATGTGGACCATTAGTGACTTCCCTGGGCTTGGGAATTTATCTGGTTGGAACACTTACATGGTTTTATATTGGCCTATTTGTAACTTTGATTTTGAGCCCAAACAGATACCTCACAGTAGAAAATGGTGCTTCTTGTGCCATCGAATATTTCTCGATGCATCTCATAGATTTCGGTTGAACAGATCAAAATTTAATGGTTCCATTGATCGTAGACCCCCTCCAAAGTTGTTAACTGGTTCTGAAATATTAACATAGCTTGAAAATGTTGAAACAGAATTTGGGAAAGTTCATCATTTGAATTATAGTAGAAAATGGGTCTGAAGTGCATCGTCAGGTGAAATCAGAACGCAAAAATGGAAGAAAAAAAGTATATTCTTCAAACTCCTATATTGGGAATTTAATTTTTTACGGCACAATCTTGATGTGATGCATATTGAGAAGAATGTTTGTGATAATTTTATTTTCACATTACTTAATGAGCATGGAAAGTTGAAGGATCATCTCAATGCTCGCAAAGACTTACAAGTTATGAACATAAAACGTGATCTCTGCCCAGATGAGAATGAAAAGTATGATCCGACCATTTTTGCAATGAAAAATAGGGATAAAGATACATTCCTTCTAATTTTAAAGAATGTGAAGGTATCTAATGGGTATTCGAGTAACATCTCGATGTGTGTTGACGTGAAGAATCGTAAGTTACATGGATTGAAAAGGCACGATTCACATATTTTGTTACAACAGTTACTACCATTGACATTGCGTACATTATTACCTGAAAAAGTTACTATTGTTGTACACCAATTCTTCACAATTTTCAGGCAATTATGTAAGAAAGCTCTACATCCATTTCAGCTTGACAACCTCCAAGATAGGTTTGTATTGACCCTTTGTGCAATGGAGATGATCTTTCCTCCATCATTTTTTACTGTCATGATGCATTTAACTGTTCATTTGGTTGAGGAATCTAAATTAGGAGGTCCCGTTCATTATCGATGGATGTATCCAATTGAGAGGTATTTTATTTATATGTTTTTCATTTAAGTAAAAAATTATTGGCATTTAAATAAATGCATAATTTTATTATTTTATTTCACAAATATCTTGGGCATTTGAAAGAATATGTGAGAAATAAATCTCAAACAGAAGGCTCTATTACTGAAGTCTATTTGGATGAGGAGTGTCTTACCTTTTGTTCCAGATATTTGGATGATATTGATCCAAGATTTAATCGAGTTGGACATGTTGACGACACATCAAATCAATCTCAAATGCATCAGAAATCAAAAATATTTCATGCTATTGGCTGATCAGTTGGGAGGACCTCAAATGTGATACTGACAGAATTTGAATTATTACAGGCACATAGATATGTGTTGCTGAATAGTGAAATTGCAGATCCATTTATTGAATATTTTAGGATACAAACAAAGAGACGAATGAGAGGTCGAACACGAAATGAGAAAGATATAACGAAAGATGTGAATAGAGAGCTTGTAGAATGGTTTGCACAACGTGTAAGTTCATAAATATTGCAATAAATATGAATATTAGTTTGAAACATACATTTTGTAAATCTATTAAATTATATTTCTTTTTTCAGATCATGAATACTGATACTCGAGCATACTTGTCAGAATATTTGAAGTTTCTTGCTAGAGGTCCTATAAAACAAGTTAGAAAGTTCGACGCTTATAATGTGAATAGATTTAGATTTTGTACAGTCGATCGAGAAGTGGGTTTGAAAACACAGAATAGTGGTATATTTACATTTTATGAAGTGGGATACTATGGAAAGCTGCATGATATTATTGAATTAAACTACCACAGACATTTTTCTATTGTTTTATTCAAACGCAAATGGATTGATATTATCAGAGGTGTTAAAAGATATTCCTTGCAATTTACTTTTGTGAACTTATCTCGCTTGATGGATGTTGGTGATCGTGAACTGCATGATCCATATATCTTAGCATCGCAATAAAAAATGGTATATTATGTGAATGATGTTGTGGATGAAGGGTGGAGTTTAGTTGTTCACGTAATACAAATAGGTTTGTATGATATGGCTGATGAAGTGGAAGATTTGACCTCTGAAATTGAATTTCATCAAAAACAGGAAGCCGAATTATTTGTCCATCATGATATTGAAAATATTAGTCTAGCAAGGATGAATGAAGTGGATGAAGCAATGGAGCAGGAAAACGACATGATTGAAGGGGAAAATGATTGTATGTACAATTATTTATTCATTCAGCAACCACTTGTTTCATTTCTGCAGTCATTCATTATCATTGTTATATATATTTTGTCTGTTAGTAATGGGCATCTATTATCATTTTTAATTTTTTTTCTGCATAATTTTTTTGAAATATATATTCTGAACTAAATTTTATTTGATTAAATGACAGGAATTCCAAGGAAAAAGTGGTACACTATTTTATCTAGTTCTGCGACAGATGATGATCCATCTGGCTCCCTCCCCACGGCATCTGAGGCACCAGCTGCCTACACCCCTGCACCATCTCCCCCTTCACCATCTCTCACACCATCTGTGGGTGTCCCATTTGAGGATGAGTCATCGACTCCCCCTTCAGAAGCCTCAGCAGTGGGGCGGCGACACGCCCCTTCCAGTTCATCACGGACACACTGGAGTGTCACTGTCATAGGTACAAATTTTAATTAAATAAATTTATTGCATTTTGTTTATAATAATTATTTTCTCATTGAAGATGAAAAAAATTCAACCGTGAAGAAAAAATTAAAAAGTTCATATGTTTGGAATATGAATGGAAAGAAGATAGTCATGCCATTTGATTCTTATGGGGTCCCTACAGATGACGTTGCGGGGTTACTTGGCCAGATTCTAGGCCAGCTGGCAACAGAGCCCATTTCCCTTCCTATTTCTTATGATGATTGGAGAAATATTCCTCCAAGCTAGAAAAATGATTTTTTTGATTCCCAAATAAAGGTAATTTTATTGCATTATTGTTTAATTGAATGCCATGTTACTAATATGTTCAAAATGAATTTCTTTATACATATGTTCTTCCACTTTACAGTTGCTGATGTGATAGCACAAAAGTGGACATTGAAAAATCTTGGTAAGAAATAGAAAGATTTCAAATGGAGATTGTGTTGTGATGTCAACGATACTTTGTTGAACATGAAACAAATTTATGAGAAGCTACCCAGTGGGGTACCAAAAGAACAGTGAAAAGTTTTTGTTGACAGAAATCCTGATGAGAAGCGGATGGTATTGAAATATATATTATTATATTATCCTCATTTTACATTTATATATGTATATGAAGAGGATATGAAATTGAATACATTACTGTTAAATTTCATTTTATTTATTTCAGGATCTCTCAAGATAGAATGCATCAAACCGGACTAAGCAAGTCATCCCTCACACTGCGGGCTCAAAAAGCTTTTCTAGAGGCCGAACGACATTGGTAATCTTTTAATTATTTTAAATATTTATAAGAAAATATTATCTGTTTAATATATTGAATTTTTGATTTATCTTTGCTTAATACAGTCATAGAGTTTAGGGCATGAAGCATCCCAAACTGAACTATGGTTGGATGTTCACAAAAAATCAGATGGAAGTTTTGTTAATGAGCCTGCCAAAGAAGTTAGGGTATGAAGTCAATTTTTTATTATAATAACTTATTATCAGTTTTTACTGTGTTAATATATATTAATATTTTATTTATAGGTAAAAATTAAAGAACTATGGGATTCCAATCCTGGGCAGTCCTACTCAGTCTCCCAGGATGACCCAATTGCTAAAGTCCATAGGAAGGATCATCCTGGTAGAGTGTGCGGGATGAGTTTCAGACCTGTACCATCTGAGGTCTTTGGCATGCCACCAGGGATTCCAGATGCATCTACTCTTGGTTATAGTCAGTCCATACCTGAAGATGCTCATAGGGAGATTGCTTCCCTATGAATCACATTTCAATATCAGGGGGCTCAGATATCTGCTTTGCAGCAAGCGATGACTGCTATACATCAGAAGATGATAAGATATGCCCCCGGTGGTAGTGCATCGACTGGTGGTTAGTAGGTAAATAAAAAAAATCAAAATCATTTAGTTTGAAAACTTTCATTGGTTTTAAGTTTTAACATAAATATGCAATAGTATTTAATTTTCAATATAATGTTCTTACAGGTGACAACAGAAAGTGGATATGGAGGTGGAGAGGGTGATGATGCATCATCGGACCACGAGTAGAGTTGTACTGTTGATGTGTTGAACAAATATGGGAATAGTTGGTTTGTACATGTACCATGTGTGGCACATAGTTTCCACCATACATTTTCATGTCCTACATTTTCTTGATTTCTCATGTTTCCTTTTATGCATTTTATTGATTTATGATGTTTCCTTTTATGTATTTATTTCTCGAGTGTGGTATACATCATTCCAGATAGGCCTGTGTTTGAATTGGTAGTCGAGATTTTAGATGACTAGGAGTTAAACCCATTGTTGATGTGTTGAATAAATTCTCGATGCTTAATATTATAATATGTAATTATTCAATATCATCATCCAAGAAGGTAAAACATTCTGGCGTTGGTATCCTATGAAACTGTGAATCAAAAAAACATGTGGATTGATAACTCTTTATTAGTAACTATTTTCTATGAAACCAATAGAGAATGATTTTCATTTTCCATAACACAAACATAACCTTGTTTTCTATTTGAGCCTAATATGATTCATGTTATATAAATCCTGATTTCCTAAAATTATTCATGAATATATAAAAAATTACATGTCTTTCTATGAATAAAACCTTAGAAAACAATAATATCTCACAACTAGTGTATCACCCAAGGTGAAATAACATCCAACTATAACATCAAACAACAAGAACAACAGTCCCACACCGAGAACCTGGGTTCCCCCCCATATATGGGTTAGATAATCCCACAAAAAAACACATTACCAAGGACTGAAACACATTAATATCATATAAAACTTTCAAAGAAATTATTCAATAGAAAATAAAATGGCTTTGATACAACATTGTGACGCCATTACCTAGGTTCCACTAAACTAGTTCCCCAAACCAATGTGCCACATGACAATAGGAATGGCTCCTCATATACAAGAGGCTTCCTACTAGTATTGAGGGTCCAATGAGGTATGTGGGGATAATATACCGTCTTTAACAGTGTAAAACAATAGTATAAATCAATTTAAATGATAACCAAGTATGTTATAAGAATAATCATACATGATGTATTCAATTCCAAAAAATGGGTAAATCCCCGCAACCAATATAGTAAACATGTCAGTTCATACAAGTGTCATGTGTTAAGGAAAAAACAAAATAAAAAACCCCATAAAAATCCTAAAATGGGTCTCTATGTCCATCCAATTCCCTCATACATGCTCCATACCATATCCCAAACCAACCATCTATCAAAAGGATTTTCCCCTTATACTTTTCTACAACCATGAGATCTACTCAGGTATCAGTGGAATCCTAAAAAGGGTGTGAGTATAGGTTAATAGGACACCACTAATAGTGTCTAAACAAATAAATATTATAATAACAATAATACTATATACATAAGTACAATTAAATAATGAACAAGGAAGAAAATGTAAACAAGTTCCATAATTAAATATCAAGCATTTAACCATGTATATCCTTCAGTTTTATGATGACATAAAATCCCACCAAACCTTCTTCAACCATGTCAAAATAATATTCCATTAATATAAATGGGTTTTACATTTTCATTAACAACAATGGTAATTCATTAATCATTTCAAATTCATATACTGTGGTGCACTAATCAGTTCACTCATAACATACACATAGGCTTTAGTGCCTGGAAAGCCATGTCAATACACTATCCAAGCATAGGAAACTCCATACACATCATATCAAGTACATTATGTCAAATTTCATGTCTAGCCATCCCACATCAAAGATAAGGAATTCCTTGTAAAAAAATTCTTACCCATGGGTGGGATCTACTGTGTCCCTCATCATTTACTAATCCATCAATACACATTCCACAAGGTCAAACACACTTGACCTTTTTAACAAATTACAATATCAAGGGTGAACCTATTTCATTTCACCAATATTCACATAGTTTATCACTTTCACTTCACTTAACGCAATTCCATAACTATTCTATTTTACTATTCATTCATAACAAAAACCATTGTATGTATTTTCAATTCCATCTTATAACATGTATATTCCCACATTTTCCATTCATTATTTATCCCCTTAGTTATCTCACAACCCATTTAACCAGAAAAGTTATGATAAACAACCACTTATTCCAATTTGATATCTTTGAAAGGTCCAAAACATCATTGATTTGATGTTATTTTATGAGATTGTGTCTGGTTTGTCTGGTTTGATTTATTTTTCAGGGCAGTGGTGCAGTGGAAGTAACAATTTTTTTTTCTGGTCAACTTTTCACGGCAGTTTTAACCACCGCGAATAGTATACAGGCAAAACTGTAGTGGAGGTTTTAACCGCCCCTACAAAGCCACATCCCCTGCCTGCATTCTGTGGCGATTATCAGGATTTTAGTGGTGGTTTTTACAAAACCCGGATTTTATTTTATTAGCAGCGGTTATAATTGCCGCTAATAAAATAAAATCTGGGTTTCATAAAAACCGCCCCTAAAGTGGAGTGAACCACCGTGAAATGCGACAGCTAAGGCGCTTTTTTTAAACCGCCGCTAAATGGAAAAAACTACCACTAATAGTTTTTTGACGCCAAATTTAGTGGCGGTTTCTATAAACCACCTCCAAGCCATTTAGCGGTGGTTTAAACCGCCGCTACATGGTGGTTTTCTTGTAGTGTGTCCATTTTAAACAAAAGAGAGACACTTTGAGTGATACCGACCACATCGTGCCTCAGATCAAGGTGGGGTTGACTAGTAAACATCAAAAAATGACCCATGGATTTTTCTCCTAAATTAACAACACAATTCGAATGATTTTGGTCAGTTTTACATATGTGAGTTGTTGTTTTCACTCAAAATTGTGTCCATTTAAAACAAAAGAGAGACACATTGAGTGATATCGGCCACACAATGCCTCATATTGAGGCAAGGTTGACTCATAAACTTCACAAATGACCCATGAATTGTTCTCTTAAAGTATCAACACAATCCTAATGCGTTTGGTCAGTTTTCTGTAAGTCAGTTGTTGTTTTCACTTAAAATTCTGTCCATTTTAAACAAAAGAGAGAAACTTTGAGTGATACCAGAAATAACGTGCCTCTGATTGAGGCGGGGTTGAATCGTACACATAAAAAATGACCCATGTATAGTTCTCCTAAGGTATCAACACAATAAGAATGCATTTGGTTGGTTTTTCGTACGTCAATTGTTGTTTTCACTTAAATTTCTGTCAATTTTAAACAAAAGAGAGACACTTTGAGTGATACCAGTCACACCGTGCCTCGGATTGAGCTAGGGTTGACTCGTACACGTCAAAAATGAACCATTTATTGTTCTCATAAATTATCAACACAATATGAATTTGTTTGGTTAGTTTTCTATATGTTAGTTTTTGTTTTCACTTAAAATTCTGTCCATTTTAAACAAAAGAGAGACACTTTGAGTGATACCGGCCACACCATGCCTCATATTGAGGCGGGGTTGACTCTTACATGTCAAAAATGACCCATGGATAATTATCCTAAAGTATCAACACAATCTTAATGCGTTTGGTCAGTTTTCTGTATGTCAGTTTTTGTTTTCACTTAAAATTTTGTCCATTTTAAACAAAAGAGAGACACTTTGAGTGATAACGGTCACACCATGCCTTAGAATGAGGCAGGGTTGAATATTACACATCATAAATGACCCTTGTATCGTTCTACTAAAGTATCAACACAATATGAATGCATTTGGTCAGTTTTCCGTACGTCAGTTGTTGTTTTCACTTAAAATTCTGCCCATTTTAAACAAAAGAGAGACACTTTGAGTGATACTGGTCACATTATGCCTCAGATTGAGATAGTGTTGAATATTACACATCATACATGACCCATGGATCGTTGTACTAAAGTATAAACACAATAATAATGTGTTTGGTCGGTTTTCCATATGTCAGTTTTTATTTTCACTTAAAATTCTATCCATTTTAAACAAAAGAGTGACACTTTGAGTGATACCGACCACACCATGTCTTGGATTGAGGCGGGGATGACTTGTACACATCAAAAATGACTCATGGATCGTTATCCTAAAGTATCAACATCATCCAAATGCGTTTGGTTGGTTTTCCGTATGCGAGTTATTGTTTTCACTTAAAATTCTGTCTATTTTAAACAAATGAGAGACACTTTGAGTGATACCAGCCACACCGTGCTTTGGATTGAGGCGAGGATGAATCTTACACGTCAAAAATGACCCATGTATCGTTCTTCTAAATTATCAACACAATCCTAATGATTTTGGTCATATTTCCGTATGTTAGTTGTTGTTTTCACTTAAAATTCTGTCCATTTTTAACAAAAGAGAGACACTTTGAGTGATACCGACTACACCGTGCCTCTAATTGAGGTGGGGTTTACTTTTAAATTTCACACATGACCCATGGATCATTTGACTAAATTTTCAACACAATCCGAATGTTTTTGGTTGGTTTTCTATATGTCAGTTGTTGTTTTCACTTAAAATTCTATCCATTTTAAACAAAAGAGAGACACTTTGAGTGATACAGGTCACATTGTGCCTCGTATTGAGGTGGGGTTGACTTTTACACATCAAAAATGAACCATGTATCATTATTATAAATTTAAAACATGGATGTTTTGGGGGATACCCTGTGGAGGATGGAGGTTCCAACAATGTTCATTTTCTTATTATTGATAATCAAAAAACATACAATTTCTACCAATGAAAATGTTCAATGCATGGGAATAAATTTGGAATCTCAATGCTCATAATTAAATCAATTTAGGGTGGAGACATTTACTCATCTTTTCTTTGAATGTGAGTGGGCATGAGTGATATGAAGGTATTTTGGATATTTTACTGGTTTTTCTTATCCAAAGCCCAATTAATAGTGGTTCATCATTCTTGCATGTTCATGGTGCCTTTCATATGTTAAAATGGACAAATGAATAATTAGAGAAAGGATGTTTTATTTAATAACAATTAAAATTTTCCTACGAACATTTACATACAACAATGTTTCATCTTTTTTATCTCTGTGAACCCCTCTCAAAAATGTCCGTCAATTGTACACGTCTCCAAGGCAGATCTTCTATTTGTGTACAATCTTCTATTAGGTATGCGGCCCACTCATTTTAAAAAAAAATATATATTGTCTTGTGAATACGATTTTCAACAGTCATAGTAGTACTACAAAATATATAAATAAATAATTAATAAATAATTTAAATTAAATAGTAGTTATTTTTTAAAATACCTCTTTAGGGATGCTAGTTTGTTGATGGAAAATGATCTCTATCATAAATTTACAAACATAATAACTGAAATATTTATCGTTTGTTTGTTTTGGACACTACAAAAACTTTGATCATTAGGAGAATAATTAACTTGTTTTGATATGTGTTTGGATAGTGAAATTTTATTATATATACCATGATACATGTACAGACGTAGTACTTTCTTGCCTCCTTATGCTTATCCCCTGTCCTCATTCCTTTTTTTAGAAGATATTGATACACTTCCCTATCATAACATAATCCTCAGTAAAAGATAATATAAATTATATATCTTTATATTTAGACCTAAAACATAAGATGCAGTGTCTTACGATTCAAAAACTCCATCATGTGTGGTTGGTTTGTTGGATATCCTTGCATTGAATCCAGAAAATAAATCTTTAGAGTATCCAAGTTCACCGCAATTAGTATCCAATGTTTCTTAAAAACACAAAAAGGAATAAGTAATGAAAGAAGTGAAAATATAATTGATATTATTTAATCGTAGAGTTTTACCCCTGCATGGTTGGTATTAGGAAGAGTCTGTCATCCGTAATCTTGCTTTCAAATGTTTTCAGCAAGCCTTTCACTATTTCATCCCTTTTTGATGGCTCTAATTTCGTTCGTTGTGTTGATGTGGTATGAGGAATAACAAGTCTGAATTTTGGCTCATAGGAAAATTCATTCAACTGTTTTTCATATATACGCCTGCCAATAATATAAAATGCATTTAGTCATAATTTTCACATTATATCAGCTTTTAGAAAATCAATTCATGAAAACATACCTCATATATAAATTTACAACTGTGACGTCTAGCCAACCGTATTTAAGGATGTCATTTACATTTTCAGCCACAACAAAATCTTGCATTTCCTCTCCGTATATATTCTTTTCAAAAACAATTATATGACTACTACCACTTTTTAGCTTCGTATCCACAAGAGTCTTCAATGCTAGTAAATGTGGATAGATAACAGGTGGTGTTATTGTGCTTTCAGTAGATATTTTGGATTGGTTGGTCCATCCTTTAGATTCTTTTGATCCCACATTTCTTTTCAACCCTTCCCTTTCTCTGTCTATAATAACATTCATTGGTTCAGACCTTTTTTCACTAATTATTAAAGGTTTAGCTTGAAAAAAATGGAAATAAATACCTCTTTGTCCACATGTACTCTTAAAAGTTGTGATGGCCATTCGATGAATGTCCCAATATCCTTTTCGACCGTATGAATATCATCGTCATCAAGTGGAATAGGTAGCTTTAAATTTGTCTCATGATCTACAGTTATTGTCACTTTGATATGATCATTTGGAAGTGCTCTATTATGCAGATTGTCCTCTGGGATGTTGAAAACCGTATCCCTCGCTACAAGGTGATAGGTGGGTGTTGACAGATATAAATCACAGTCATTATCACCCTATAGAAGATCAGTACAAGAAAAGTATCAGTGTTTGTCTGATTCACATTTCATGGGAACAATTATTAGAATATTTATTACCATGGCTAAGACAACTCTTTGAGGTGGATGGCTTGCCTCAAAGTTGGTGGGGGGGGGGGGGGGCGGGATCTTCATGCACTGGTTGTTCCCGATTTGTGTCTTCTCCTTGCTTCCCACCCATAAAGGTTTCTAGCAACTCTCCCTGCCATTGAAATCGTTTTTCAAGAGTTGATAGTCTTTCGGTCATTTGTTTCATTTATTAATTTCTATCACCCGTTTTTTTTCTCAAAATATAATTGGGGTGTCACCCCAAACCCCGCACCTCTGACACGACCGTATTGTTTTGGCTGCTTCAATTCCATCAATAATAGTTCTTCATCCACTATAGGAGTAGCTGATTCCTGTGACTTCCAGATATAGGAAAATAAGTAATTATTATTATGTAATAGAAATTAAAACAAAAAAATTTATTGTGTCATACTTACACATATTTCCCACACTTTTTGTGTGTTTTCATCTACTAGCTTCCCTTCCTTATTCACATGTGCCTCCTTCCATAGCACATGACGTGGGATGGAAGTTTCTTTGGTTTTAGACTCATCAATCTACATATAAATATAGAAACATAATTATGATGTTGTTTCTTGTCACATAACAATATTACTGTAAATTTAAAATACATACCATTTTATTTTCTAGTGAAGCATACCCCATCCTTGCTTTACGATATAGGTTTGTTGGTTTTGATGCATGTTCCTTATTTTCAGTACTGAGTTGCTATTTCATAAATGAAATATTGAAAATCAAAGTGATGAATACACATATCCTAAAACAACGTATTATCAACCACAATGTACCTGAAACTTCTCAACCCCACGACAGCCAATAAATGCATCCCATGCTTCTTGGGATATCAGGTTAGCGTAGACAAGGGGTGGGTGCGGGTTTATTTTACCTTTGGAATCTTTCAGGTGACATTTTTTATAATAGTGTGAAAACCTCGATGAATCCTTCCTACAAGCCTTAGTACATAATTCTTGTGTGAATAATCTACTATAAATGTACTCTACAAGGGATTGAGAAGATTAATACATTATTTCATTATTTTATTTACTAATAAATTAAAGAAATAATATCATAATGTTATCGTAATTTCTTCCAGATCATAGCCTTCAGCCCTGACACAACATGGTGCCATGAATCTATGTCAATCAGCACGTGTTTTCGAGTGACAATTCCAATGTAACTACTAAACATATCCTTGTTGTGATTCACATGTTTTCCTCATGCATTCCACCCAACATCAAATTTGATGCCTTTTATTTTCTTCTTAAGAACTTTGGCTAACACCGTCAAACTACGACGCACCTGTGTTTTCTGTGATGTCAGTCCTTCATCCCTGACCATTTCATCGATATCAATATCATCAATATGTTCATATGAAATGGTAGAAATGACATGTGATGATGTTTGTTGGACCTCAACACTAGGATCAACAACAGGTTCAGAAACTTGTTGTTGCTCTGCACTGTGAGCAGCAGCAGCAGAAGCAACAACAACTTGAGAGACTTGTTCAACCTCGAGGTTAGGAGCACCAGAAAGTGCAGAATTCATTATCTAAAAAAGTGGTTGAATAGTTAATTTAGATTACATAAATTCAGAAATGATAAGATAATAACATGAGATAACAAGATCTATATTACAAACAAAATATAACATGTTTATTGAACTCTCTTTATTTTTTTCAAAGGTTGAAGGGATTTGACACATCTATCGATCATACAAATCCCTTCATTGTGGTATCCTCTAACATAAAAAACGTCATCTACATTGGGACCACTTCGAAATGATTGTGACGTACCATTGAAAGGATCATCCTCAATTGAATTTTTATCAGACCCTTCAGTAGTTTTGAACAATAACAGAACAATCGACCACTTTCGGTTTGCAGGATCTGAAACATAAAATACTTGTACCGATTGTGATTCCATTATAAACTATTCATCTTTGTACCCTTCTTTACTAAAATCAACTTTCACAAATCCAAATTCATCTATTTTGACACCACTATTGTTGTCAACCCATTTGAATTGAAATATCGTCAATTATAATGTCGTATAATCCAACTCCTATATTTTTTTGATAATACCAAAGTATGACATATTTGCATAAATTAGATTTCTGTCCTTACTACCAGAAACATGCATCGCTTCAACCATAAGTGTAACTCCATTATTTTTCATGGTAATATCTTCATCATGTTCATCTATATAGAATGTATAACCATTAATTATATAACCATTATAAGATAATACATAAACACTTGGTCCGATGGCTAGCCATCGAAGTTGTTCTAAAATTGAATTAGGATTTTCATCTAACTTCTTAAAAATATGGTCTCAAAACCATCCTATAAACTGGTGATTATGTGTATTTGATATCCATTTTTCATCCCTTGATGGATTCAACTGCCTCATAATTTCTTTGTTGGTTTCAATATATAGAGAAACCTCCCAAATATTATGCAAAACATAAAGGTGGTCCTGCTCCCGATCTATAATATTGATTGTCACAACATCTCTTCCAGAAATCCCCTCACCCTCAATGCATCCAGTGTGACATGATTTCGGGACACCAATGCTTTCCACATCAGATAGGTATTTGGTCCAGAATTCAATGGATTCCTCAATAATATATCACTCCACAATACAACCCTCTGTCCAACTTTGATTTTTGAGATACCCTTTCAAAATCTTCATATATCGCTCAACGGGGTACATCCATCTATAGTACATAGGACCACAAAGTAGAATCTCTCTCACCAAGTGAACCATCAAATTAACCATCATATCCAAGAATGGCGGTGGGAAGAACATTTCTAATTCACATAATATGATGAAAATTTCTCTTTCCATAGCTGGAAATTTCGTCGGGTCTAAAACTTTACTGCATATATCTTTGAAAAAGAAACAAGGTTTGGTTAACGTATGGCGAACATTATTGGAAAAAATGCAACGTAAATCTATAGGAATTAAATATTTCATCAAAACATGGTAGTCATGTGATTTCAAACCTTTTAACTTAAAATCATTCATTAACACAATGTTCTTGATATTTGATGAATACCCCTATAGAACCTTTACATCATTGAAGAAGTTTCAAAACTGATATATCTTCTCCATGGAAAGAGTGTAAGAAGCTGGAGGAAGAAACATTCTATTTTCACCCTTCACGGGAGCCAACTATTTTCGTATTCCCATGTCAACCATGTCCAACCTTGCCTTAATTCCATCCTTTATTTTTTCAGGGGCATTTAGCAATGTTCCGATAACACTATCACATACATTTTTTTCCACATGAATCACATCAAGAAAATGTCTGACATACAGACAATTCTAGTATGGTAATTAAAAAAAACTGATATCTTTTTCCAACTGATTTTTGTAATTTTTTTCAAAAATGGTATACTAAAAACAGTGTTAACATCTTTTACTTTCTCAAACAGCTAATCACCTATTAGTGGAGATAGTGTTGTGCATTGTTCTGAACTTCCATTGAATGATTTCGTCCAAGATCGGTACTTATGCTGATGGGGTAGAAATATACGATGTCCTAGAAACACAGATTTCAATGAATGTTTCAGCCTAATTGATTCCGTATATTCTTCGCACACATGACACCCTTGAGTTCCTTTAATGCTATAGCCTGAAAAATTTCCATAAGCATAGAAATAATTTATTTTCCCATACAACATCACTCTCAACGTGAAGTATTCACTTTTATAAGCATCATACAACATAACAGCTAAATCCCACAGTAACTTCAAATCCTCGATAAAAGGAGCCAAATAAACATCAATGTTGTTACCTAGTTGTTTTGGTCCTGATATAAGCATAGATAACATGATAAATTTCCATTTCATGCTTAACTAGGGTTGAAAGTTATAATTTACCAACATAACAGACCATGTACTGTGAGTGCTGGTTTGAAAACCAAAAGGATTTACTCCATTTGTAGATAACACAAGACGAAGGTTTCCCAGTTCATTTCCAAATTCAGGATACTCATGATCAATTCTCTTCCATCGAGGAGAGTCATTCAGGTGATGTAATTTACCATCTTTATTTCTTTTATTTTCATGCCATGACAATTATATTGCAATTTTTTCACTTCTATATAGATTCCTAAACCATGGAATGATTGTAAAGTACCATAAAAATTTCATAGGGATGGATTCATCTTTCTTGTATCGAGAAGCACCACACTTTGGGCATTCTATAAGTGGTTTTTTCTTCTTACGAAACAATATACAGTCTTTCAGGTAAGAATATATTCTTTCAGAAATCATACCCATCGAGCATAGCATTTGTTTAACTTCATATGTCCGGCTTGGGAGATCATTATCTTCCGGGATCATGTCATTCAAGAGAGAAAGTAGTTCCGCAAAACTGACATCACTCCACCCATTGTCTGCTTTCAATTTATACAACTTCAATAAATCTTACAATCCTGTATATTTAGTGAAACCATCACACAATGGCGTCTTTACACAACTCTTTAATTTCTCAAACAATTTTGGGCAATCACAGAGTTCATCTTCAACCGTCCTTGTCATTTCCTCAATACAATCTTCATCATCATTGACATCTGTAATCACATCCTCCATACGGTCTTCTTCATTATCCATATTTGTAATCATATCTGATGATCTATAAAACACAGTTTTATCCTAGTCAGTAGCTACATTCTCTTTTTCTTCTTGTTTATTCCAACATTTATAACTCTGATCTATTCCATGACATATCAATTGTTATTCCAACTCCTCTGGAGTAATTAGTCTAGAATAACAACAACATAAACACTGATAAAGGATTTGAGAAGGATCATTTGCATGATTTTTTACAAACTTGATGAACTCTTTCACTCCATTCACATACTCTATTGTCAAATGATTAACATCCATCCAATCTTTATTCATCTCCATCATATTTGAATCTAAAATATTATTATTTATGATTCAAATACACAAAACAAGACTTCCAAATATAGTATAAGAGAATCACTTCCTCATAAAAATAGAGATTAATAGAGCCTAACCATTTCCAATAAAAACATTTCCAAGACATCATTTAAATAGTTTTCCTTTCTCATTGAGATATGAAACAACACAAAGAAGGCTCTATGAACCCTACTACTCCACAACTCAATGCCTATAAGTTTAAGGAAATCTCCATTTTTCATAAAAAAACCATTTTCTATTTTTAATCACACCAAAACCCCTTTCAAATGCATTTTCCATTACCCACACATTTGAAAAATTCCATTTTTATGAAACAGAAGAAGAGCATACAGTTAATAAACGAACTTAATGGGTCGATCCCCCATTGAAAAATCAAACATAAACCAAGAATAATTTCAAAACATGCTTTTCATAATTTGATAAACTTACAACTCATATTTAAAAATCCACAACAAGCCAAACATACTAAATTATTATGTTTCCTTTTTAAAACCTACACCCAAACCCATTCGCACCTCTAGTGCCTTTAAAAACGTGTTTTATACCTTTAAAACAACCCATAATACCATTTCTAAGAAGTATTAAATTACAACACACATAAAACATAACCATTTCCTTTATTTAAATTCATTTAAAACACATAATCATGCAAAATAATAGAACCAACAACACCTATATAGGTCAACTATCCACCCCAAAACTCACTAAGTCACATTCACAAAATAATGCATACCAACTAATATAATATGAATAGAAGAATATCGATAAAGGTTACCCCACACCACTTTCCTACTATTATGACACTCTCACACCCAAACGTCAAACATCCTGGTGCTCTCATCTCTTTCATATACCACATCGAACCACAAGCACGGTAACATCACATCTTGCCCGTAGACACCAAGTCCATCAAATCATAATCACTATCATAACCAAAGTAGTAGGGTATTGTGAACATGTATGACATTAACTTTTTTCCATCCTCCTACCACGCACAGACCCCACCTAAATCCTCCCCATAAGAATGATCATATCACACCTTTACCAAAACACCTGGGTCACTGCCCCACAAGAATGGTCACATCTCACCGAAAAAACACGGGACACCACCCCAAAATCATGGTCACATGTCCCCTGAAAAAACATGGGCTACCACAACCACCATCTAATGAACTAACAAAACTTTATCCATCACAGCCTGCGAAATACCTACCTCAACTGGAAGAGAGAGCGGGAAAAGGCAGGTACCCAAACATCTGTCCTCTTCACTGGATGTTAGGAAAAACACCGATCATGTAACTATTTGGGTTTCAAAACATAGTGCTTGATGTGGGTAGGGTGCATACATAAATCATGAATAATATAAAAGTATATACATATAGACACACACACAATCCCAACCTATGGGTTTACAACCAAATTCTAACCAACTCACAACATTGCCACTATTGTTTCCACCTCTAAATACATAACACTACACAATAATCCACAATCCTCATTTCTCATTTCCAAAAAATTTAAATTAACCAACCAATTCATTTCATTATTTAGCATCAACCACATTCAACCACACAACCCACCATTTAATTAATTATCAGTTGATTCCATCCCATTAACAAAAACAACCCATTCCATTTATATCATTTTTAAAAATTTATAAATTCTATCACTAACCAATCATTTAGCAAAAAAACCATCACCTCACCACCTTAAAAAGAACTCCCAAACAAACCACCACACTACCCAAAAAGCACCCCAACAAACCACCTCGCTGCCCCAAAATCACAGCCAACAACCACCATCCACACATTTCCCAACCACACATTGCCACCCCACAAGCATGGCCACACATTACAACAAATCAATATCATTTTACAGATTTACAAAGGGTCTTTGATCACATTCTACTTTATTTTTTAAGGGCTTTATCAAATAAACCATAATCCTACAGAAACCATTTTATTATCCAAATGTAAGTGGTTAGATAATTTTCATATTAGGGTGATATCACAATAATCACAAAAAAAGAAACAATCCCATATCATATCATTGAGTTTAAATAAAGACCCCAATGGATATAATTTTTAGTGGAGCATCTATTTTGTGCAATCATAATATCATAAATAATAATAAGGCTGTAAAAACTTGAAAATAAAACCCCTTTACCCTTTAATTTCAATTTGTAAATTCCTTATATTTTATTAATCCATAACAACCATATTTTATAGATTAAAATGAGAAGAAACCCCTCCCACATGATACACAATAAAGATAAATGATGGATTCCATACCTCAATGAAGCTTTATAACTCATTGCACAATGCAAGATGAAGAAGAAATGTCCTCCAACCACAACTGCACCATGAGAAACCACTAATCAACCTACATAACCAAACAATAATCAAAATGTATCCCAAAGACACAAAACAACCCAAACCAAACTAAACAACCATAGTGAATATTAGAATAAGAACAAAAGGAAACAGATGAGGATGAGAGGAGAAATCACCAAAGATCAAAGATGGGAAGTTGATAATCCAACCTCGTCAAAACGAATCCCAAACACATGAAGTAGGGTTTGCGGGGAGTAGGGTCCAACGGGGAGAAGGAGAAGTAGGGTTCGCGGGGAGGAGGATTCATGGAAGGGGTTCAAGGGGGAGGATAAGGAGTAGGGTTCGCGGCTGAGTAGGGCCAGCAGTGGAGTAGGGCTAGTGGTGGTGGTCTGACAAAGAGAAGATCAGGGGGAGGGGAGTTGTCACAGGGGTACAGTACCGCGAGAGCTTAAGGGCATGATAAATAGAGGGAAATGTACACCCCATTTTATAAAATGGGACTATGGTTTTATCAGCGCTAAAATTTTAGCACTGATAACGATCACCCTTTACCAGAGTTAAAATTTTAGTGCTGATAAAGGATCCCTTTATCAGCGCTTTTTGCTTAGTGCTGATAAAAGGTGGCACTTCCCTTGCCTGTTTTTATAGTAGTGTCTGTTATGGCATGGCTGACTAAATTATTCTCTATGAAGGAATTGGATGAGAAAATATATATTCTTGGGATCAAGATCCATCGTGATAGATCCAAGAGGATTCTCAGCCTAATTCAAAGTACATACATTGAAAAGATACTAAAGTGATTCAGTATGGAATAATCTAAGAGGGGATTGTTTCCATTTTTACATGTTATTCATCTTTCTAAGAAAATGTGCCCTCAAATACATGATGAAATAAATATAATGGAAAGGATTCTATAGACATCAAAGATTGGGTTAGTCATGTATGTTATGCAATATACTAGGCTATATATCATATATGCATTAAGTGTGGTATGAACATATCAAGCTAACCTAAGTGACCACCATTGGATGGCAGTAAAGACTATGTTTAAGTATTTAAGGTGTATTAATGATATGCAACTAGTTTATGGAGGAGATGACTATCTAGTCATAAGAGGATATACAGATTCTAGTTTCCAAACTGATCAAGATGACATGAATTCACAAAAAGGATACATCTTTACTTTGAATAGAGGTATTGTGAGCTTTAAGAGATCATATAAGGTTGTGGTTATATATTTTATAGTAGAGTCTGAGTATATTATGGATTATGAGTTAGCTAAAGAAGCAGTATAGATGTGCGACTTCATCCAAGATCTTGATGTTGTACCCAAAAGAAAATATCTTATCACACTTTGCTATGATAATACTATAGTAATGGTTCTCACAAAAGAGCCAATGTCATTGATGTGGCAGTGTTTTTACACTCTTTTCCACATCCTTTCTGTATTTTTTATTGACTTTTTATACCAAAATGATTGTTTTTAGTAAATAATTGATAATTAATTTTATTTTGTACTTTGCTGTGTAGAATAATCAATTTTAGTTTAAATCAATTGTTTTTAATATTCATTTGTGTCTTTTTAAATAATTCTTATATTAACTTAGTCTTTCCAATTAGACTTTTATTTATTTATTCTTTTGTTCTAATTAGTTTATTAATTCATTAATTTAATTAATTAATTAATTATTCTTTAAATTGTAAATAAATAACCCATTTTAGTTGTTAGTCTGTTAATAAGTTAATTAGTTTTAACAATTTAATATTATTAAACTAATATTTTTCTTATTCTTTAATTCACTTTATTAATTCTTTAATTAATTGGTTGATTAATGTAAGAAAGTGACTTTAGTTAATTTAGTTTGTTTTAAATTAAGTCTGTTTATAATTTTTAATATAAATAAATTAACTATTTTGAATAAAACAAAATTAATTTTATTATTTAATTTTGTTATATTTATTAAGTTTTTAATTCAATTTAATTTATTAATCGATTTTTAGTTTTTATTTAAATTATTAATTTATTTAATTATTCTTTTTTATTTTGCAGGTACTCACGGTGGCACATCGCACCGTTTCATCATGGTTCCACCGCTTCACTACCTCACTGTATCACCGGTTCAACACTTAGCCTGTCCCACCGTTCTGCACTGGTCTCACCGTGATTGAAACTCACGGTGACTGTTTCACCATAATCCTCTGCCACCCTCCAGCCTCTTCACAGCTCCTTCATGCACCAAACAACAACAAAAAAATTTCCACCAGCAACACAGCACAAAGAACACATAACAGTTTTTCAGAATCGAACCGTAATCAAACAGCAATACCAAGATCTGAACCAAAATTTCAGCAGCATAAAATCATAATTTCAGCATTTTCGGAATAATTCTGTGCAAGAACAAGTCCAAGATTGAAGAACATCGTATCAAATTTTCTCTTGTTACCCATCTGCTACTGGCCGCGACCCACCTCCCCTGCCTCCTGCATTTCCGTCGATCAAAGCCGAAGCCCTCCACCCCGTTTGAACACCTGCGCCACTTGAAGACCCGAAGCCGCCGCCCCCTTTCTCCCCTCTCATCCGCACCACTGCACCATGCCTCGCCGCACACCCCCTGAGCCATCCAAACCCTAACCCGCACTCTTTCCCCTCTACCTGCCTACGGCCGGCCCAAATCAAATCCCCAAGCCGCACGCCGCCCTGAAGTCTCCGATAATCCCCTCTCATCCGCGCCGCTACACCATGCCTCACCACACCACTCATAGTCGCCACCTCACCTGCGCCGCGAGCCGAGAGCCCCTGCGCCGAACCCCTTTCTCCCTCTCCGCTCGAACAGAACCACACGACCCCCTCCCCTTCTTCGTTTCTTCTTCTTTTTTATTTTTTTTATTTGTTTAATTATACTATCTAATATATATATATCACATATAATAAAATAATTATAGTTAAAATAATTATAATATATAAGCTTATATATATAATATTATTTTATATATCATAATAATATATGTATGAAACTAATATAATAGATATTAATAATATTTAATACCTCTAATATATATATATATAATAGTAAATACAAATATGCATTTATATATAATTATAGTTTTCACATTTTTCTATTTCTGACGTGTCTTGTGTTTTTTGGTGGTTCTGCATAGGGGGAGTTGGGCGTGCAAAGAAAATTGTGGGAACTTCGCGGAAAAGGTGTGAGAACATTCGTCAGTTCATTGTAGGGGATTGGGTGCGCTGACAGGGAGTTAAAATTAAAAGTTGGTGATGTGCACATGAAAGCGCGCCACATGGATCTGCTGTCTGTTAGGTCGTTTATTGCATTTTTTTGTTTTCATCTCTGAATAAGAGGACCCTCAACTCCTCTTAGGCAGGAGGGGGAGGAAACCAAGCCAAAGGCCGGGGGCGGAGAGTAGAGTACCCGGGGGGGACATCATTCCACAACGGGAGGAGGATACTCCATCCCGATTCACCATCCATTCATCCACTTCTCACGGATGGGGATCGTATTCGACTTGGAGACGGGACCCGCTTCTCCATTCTCCACCTCACCCTCGTTGCTCTGTTCTAGTTTTAATTTCAATCGAGTCTGTAAATACTTGCATGTGTGTTTTGTTAATTGAATTGTGATGTTTGTTTCATTTGTTTTGTGCCGCTAATTCGTCCTCATTTCGTGTCGTGATCTGTAATCTCTAGAAATGGAGATCTAATTTGCGGGGTTGGATCCAGTTTATGAAACCCAATGCAATCTGGAGATCTGCACATTAATGAGATCACGTTCTTTCTATCCGCCTTGGTAGATCGCGACTGTGATTTAGATTTAATGAGAGTGAGATCTTGCATAGGAAGATTTGATACTCTCTCGTCTCATTTATTCTCCCCTTCCTATCTTGATTTCTCAAACTGAGAATCAAGGTTGGTTGTGCGATTTGAAGATCTTAGTAGAATAATTATGGATTTTGAGAAATACTTTCCAGAATGACTCTGCTGGGTGAGTCACCTTGCAGTTCGGAGGAACTCTTGAGTATTGAAGAACTTCGATGCTTGAGTGTTCAATTTATAGGTGAGATTGGTATGTGATCCGAGACATCGATCATGCACTGTGTGAATTTAAGAATTGTTGATTAATTTCATAAGCTGGTCTATGATAGGGAGTATAGAGTGAAGTAACCTGGGTCCGACCATGTTCTCATTGTATTTTGTCTTCTATGTCTTGGTGTCATTTGTTAGTTCTGAGTTTTGTGTTGTGTCTGCGTCTTCTTTATTTTCTTGGTTTTGTCATGTGTATCTTTATTTTTTCACTTTTCCATCTCTATTCTCATATGTCCGTTCACTGTTCCACATCCACTGTACTCTTCAGCACTGATTAGTGTTTCCTCAGGAGTGTGTTTTTCTGTTTTCAAAGTATTTAAAAATACAAAAAGATTTTCAGAACAGACCACTTAGGCTCTCGACACTTCTTCCTTGAGAGAAACCCTGATGTTAGCCACTGTTATATATCTTGGGTCTTTATAAATGTAAGTTTGACCGTCCTCGTGACAAGGACACCCATCAAATTTTGGCGCCGTTTCCGGGGAAGCAACGGGTGTCTCAGTGGTTTTTCCAATTTTTATTTTATTTTAAAACAAAAAAAAACATATAAAAAAAACAAAAAAAATCCACACACACAAAAGTGATGAACTCTAATGAATCTGATATAGGGTCACTGTTTGACCCAGTTCAAGAGTTTGAGGAGGCTTTTGCTAAGTTTCAATGTTGGATGCATGAAAGACAGCATCAAGAACTTACTGATGAGGAGACGACTTATTCTCATGATATCATGTAGTTGATGCAACATGCCATGGCTTTAGCAGTGTTTTTTAGAGTTGACGAAGGACCCTTTTATTAGTTTTATTTTTTGTACTGATAAGAGTCACCATATTTTAAAGGAATTTACAATATCAACACTTTTTTAGTGCCGATGAAGACTATTCTAGCATTATTAAATCCCATATCTGTAGTAGTGTTTCAGGCCACCAGGGACTTTGGGCCATAGGGCCTTTAGGACACAGGGCCTTCGAGCAATCAAAAAGGACTTGGGAAAACTTAAGGGGCTCTAGGGAATCAATGGTGGGATAAGGACTTCATGTTGGTGGATCACCTAAACAATGAAGAGAAGAATATGAAAAAGAAACACCTGATGACCAGTTGGATGTGTAGGCTCATTCATGGAGTGTCTAGTGTGAACCAATTCAAAACCCTGGGTAGGGGTGGCAACGATGGCCAACCACAAACATGAAGTCAGGACTACAAGGTGAAGTGATAGATCTAGGAGACAAGGAAGAGGTTGTTTCACTATGGGGTCTTTGGATTTGGGCATGCGAGTCTTGTATTATGCCTTTGTACCATAGAGTCTATGGGTTATGTAATGACCTTGTGCTATAGGGATTTTGAGACATGTAAGAGTTCCCTCCCAACGTAGTTAAAAAGGGGGTTATCTAGAAATAAAAATAAAAAACTAAGGTCTTCAGGCCATTTCATGCATAAAGAAATTAGTTCTATTATTTAATAAATAGTAATAATTGATACTAATAATTAGTAACTAAATAATTATTTTTAATATATATATGTAAAATTTTATTTAATAAATTTGAATATTTTTTATTAAAAAATTACAAATATATATTTAAATTTATTTTTTACTTACCAATTGTAAGTATTAAATATTACTAATAATTAAATATTATTTTAGTTAATATGTTAATAATAATTATTAATTTCTATTTATTAATTACTATTTATTAATGACTAATCAGTTATTTCAATTAATTGTAAATAATTAATTAGTAATTATAAATAAATATTTATAAATATTATTAATTATTATTATAAATATTTCTTACTTACTAATTATTATAAATTATTTGTTAATTATAAATTAAATAATTTATACTTATGAATAAATATTATAAAAAAATTACTATTTTTATTTAATATTATTAACTAATTAAAATTCATTAATACTTTTTATAAATAATTAATAAATATTATTATTGAATTTATTAATAATGAATAAATAATAATTTTTTATAATTACTAATTATTATTAGTTAGTTTTATTAACTTTCTAATTATTTCTTTTTATTACGTAATTGTAAAATAATTGTTATTTATTGCTAATTAATGATTTAATAAAATTAATCCTGATTAATTAATTAGCAATTATTCTTAATTATTATTCATTAATAACTATAACTGATGAATTATTTTAAAAACACAAATGTGTTTTGGTTATATATTTTTTAATCATTTGGTGTGTTGATGGCTTCAACACATTTCTTCAAGAAGAAAAACTACATGTGTAAAAGTATTGAACACTTTTAAAAAAATCTAACTACAAGATATTTACAATAAAAAAAAAATATTTACATGTATTCTAAATGTTATTTATATGAAATATATTTAGGACATTTAATTAGTTGACTAATGTTTTTAGAATAATTTGAACATTATCATTAATATAGATCATTAAATGTAATCTTGAATAATTTATGTCATAGAAAGAATATAAAATCAACGAATACAATTAATTTTCATCTATATCCTTCATGAGGTATTTTCCCGTCTATAGGATGTGGTTCATGTTCCTGTGGAATAGGTAATGCCACATGGGCATCTTGACGTGGTCTATGATGATGTCATCATGACTTATCAACACCATCATCTGATGGAAGTGTTGGAGGACCTTCCTAAGCATGAACCTCCTCTCTCTTAGGTGGATGCTCAAATAAACTATCTTGTATAACATGAAACACTGGTAACATGTCTTTTACTGCATCATGATACACTGCTTAAGTAAATATTTTTCCCTCCTCAGGATTAGGCATGTGGATAATATGTTGAATAAAAATATTCCATTAAAAATGTCAAAATAAATTAAAAAAAAGTTTAAAATAAAAAACTAATGTAATGTTATTGACTTACAAGATCTTGAATCCCTCTATAGTGTGGAATAAGATACAATATAGACTTTAATTTATACCATGGTGCGTACTCATTCTGTTGGGATAGATGGGGTCACATCATAAGATTGCCTTTGATAAAAAAATATACATTCTTATCCTAGATGTCATCATATCTTTCATGTTACCATCTCCAAATGACATCCTACCTCACTAGCAGCTTCAGATAATGAAGCACTCCTGGATGGATCAGTGCCAATGGAATATGATTAATGCATCCAAACAGACACATAACCCTCCTAGGAAGGTTCCACTCAACAATATAAAAATGTATGAGAGGAACTATAGATCTTCCATTATCAATCCTAGCAGTGCAGTATGTAGGAAGCTAGTCAAATAGACCCCAATATAGCAGCTATGAAATATGAAATAATAGGTGACATTTGTTAAAATATTTTATTAATGATTTCAAAAAAACTATAATATTTTGAAATTTAATACTCAAAATAAGAATATATATACTTACATTAGTTGGTAGCAGGCTATCCAACATGATATGATATGCATCCAAATTATGTCTTGGTGTCTTGACCAAATAGTGTGCCTAACTCCACCTATAGCATACAATATTGAAATTGATAATTAGTAAGAAATAAAATAAAATATATATCATATTAGCATCAGAAAACAACAAATATGAATGATCATGCTATCATCCATGTGAATAATTGTGCATCACATCCATGAGAAGCTCAATACTAACAACAAAAGGGGAAAATTAAGGGATTCACTCTCATGTCCACATCTGAATGAGGATGACAGATCCTCTAACATCATTGTGATCTGATTGATATTCAATTCATAATGATATTTATGTGTATGTCAAGCATGAAGATTCCCAAATATATCTCCAAGACAGATTAAAGTACACAAGTAGCCCCAAATACATTATGTGGACATGGATACTTGAGTGATTATCATAGAATATCCCTCAAATGAGATGTAATATATATTCATGTGCATGATGCATGGTAGTCATCTCATCAATGTCATTGGTTAAATGTACAAAGTGAATGTCAAGAAAACTCATAGATAGAGAAATTCCATCTGTAGTAGTTCCATCTTCCCAATTTCTAAGCCTATCAATCGATATACAAGCTTATATTAATATCTATGAGTGGGTCTTATAACTAAAACACCCTGTATAATAAGACTAAGAAAAACTTCCAAAACCTCTAGGATTATGGTCATCTATCCCTTGGGCTAGTGGAATGTGTTTGTCTCGAGTTTCCATCTCTCAGTGAGGGAAATATGGAGGTGATGATCAAAAAATGTAAAATCTGATATAATGACGCCATAAAAACTAGCATGTTTTAGGTATGGTATAATAGTAGATGGAGGTAGAATGTGATGATAATGGTATTCCCTATGCACTCTCACCCTTCGAACCTCACGAACTACTAACACATCATGTGGAACATGCCAATACTGCTTAGTGAGTAGAGTAGTATCATTCATATCTACATAAAAAAAATGAAAATAAGTTTAAAATATAATGAAAATTTTATGGTTATTAGAATGTAGGATATTATAGTTATGTCAATTGTGAAATAAGTAACAAGTATCAAAGAAGAAATCTATTTCCCACATTTTATAATCAAATTATCAACACATAATATATGTTTTCAACATGTAACATATTCTCCTTATACATACTCCCATATATAATATTAGACCTAGAAAAATTCAAGTTGAAACCCTTTATCAGTGATTTCATAAAAATTACTTGAACTTTGTAAGAATGATCTTCCACTTTTTAAGGACCATCCCACTTCATAAGGATGATTTTCCTATTTAATAAGGAGGAAGACAACTTTGTAAGGATAATTACATCTACATTATTCTTGGAAACATAATTTCATAATTTTTCATTGATAATGTTATCAGATAAGAGAATAAAATTATCTTAATATCTCAATCTTGAATCATGAACACTTGTAGGTCTTTGTGAAGTTTACAATCCTTGAAGAATGACTCTTACATCACCAAGTTTAATTTCTCTTCATAATATTTAATTATGGAAACATTCTATGTTCATATTTCTCAAATTTTTCAGTACGTATAGAATATCTATTATGTAGTTTGATATTATTCTTAAATATATTTAGATCATGCTTACACATAGTAGAATTATGTTTATGTAGATCAATCATGCATATACAGTCTGGAAGTATTAAGGTAGTGGAGTATTTGATATAGTCTAATATGATTATTTTTAGCTGATTTATTTTCAAATTCATATGTAATATATTTTTGATCCTCCAATATAATATGAAATATATATATATATATATCTAAATATTTATCAATTTTTAAAAAAATATAAAACTTTTACAGACACACCCAAAAGGCCAACCCAAGGCGTAACCCAAATCATAATTTTAAATACTCAGGACCTTACATTATGTTCCCAAAATACATTATCTACATTGATATTTAGAACTCATTCCAATAATGTTAGGGTAATTTTTCTTGTTAAGAACTACCATGTGACATATGTTGTATCCCTAATGTTTTACCTCTTCTTTAAGCTAATCCATATCATTTCGAATTCCACTAGACTTTGATCCACCTCATTGTAGATGCCCCTTGATGTCAGGTATCAATATAAGATGATTTTTAGGCATTGATAAATATGGAAACTTCCCAATAGGCATCCACAACGCACTATGTAAGTTAACAATTGTGTCAACCTGGTACACTAGACTAACATATGATTCTCATGAGATGGTCACTAAGTCACATGCCACAATTATGTGTGCTCATTAAAACCTCAATTCTTGAAAGTTTTCATAGTCTCAATACCTTCAGTCCAATAATACCTTCAACAACCAACCATTTCTATATTTTTGGGGATGATGACACTCTATCATTTCAAATTAACTTACTTCTCATTTGAATAATCACACTCTACAGGAGAAATATTCTTTAATTCTCTTTTTAACCCCCAATGAAAGTATCATCTATACTTAAACCCCTAATAAATTTGTTTAGTAGTCTTTCTTCCTATTTATATGAAGTAATTTACACAATGATAAAATTTCTTCTAAACAAGTCCAGTTATAGGTAACTTAAAAATCCCCTTAAAGACACCATCGATTCACTCCACAATGTTTGTGGTTATGTGTCTGCACCTATTCTCCCATTGTATGAGAATTCCCATTTATATTTTGGAATCAACATCATGTAATCATAAAATCCTTAATTATCTAGATAAATTGATTCCAATAATTTCTCAAACCATCACTAATATGACTCATATGATAGACCAAAGTGATAATATTATGTCATGAACCAACTCAGGTCTGGTCACCCAAGCCGGTCCACAATAAGGCCCTAAGGGCATTCCTGACCCCCACGTGCTGGAAACTAGTATTGGGCATCAAAGTAAGATAGTTGGGAACAATTTTCACCATAAATGGAAGATAAATAAATAAATAAATAAATAAAATAAATTTAAACCAAGAAAAACTGGTAAATACTAGTAGCAAAAAACAAAAAAAAATATTTCTGACTAAAAATACCTTCAAGTGGCCTCATGGGTTACCACTAAACATAGAAACATGCTCTCTATAAGATAGATCCAAAAATAGAACCTGAAACTGAAAAGATAAAGTAGGTGTGAGCACCAAGATTATCAGTAGGAATTACAACATACAACAACACCCAACATCCTTTCCTTTAATAATAAATCCAATCATGCTAATTTGAAAATAATACATAATAAAAAAAATTCCTTATTTTAAAATTCTAGTCACAATTTTACATTTTTAAGGAAAGTGTTTTTATTTCATTATATTTTAAAAATAGTTTTCAAACATGAATTAAAATTCCAAAACAAAAGGCCAATAGTTCTAATTAAAAAATGGATTTTTCAAAGAAGGAAACATGTTTGAAGCAATAAAAAGGGAAATAATTTCACAAACACCATGTCATAAGAGATCACCATGGTCAGTCCATATAGATAACTAGCACAAATAGGACCCTAGGAACATCATACCTTAGTGAAATGTGGTATAGAAACCATGATAACCAGAATTATCATGCACGATCCACTAGTAGGGGACACCCCCATAACCATAGTGGTCTCCCATCATCATCCATAATCATTTAGTTAGTGTTTTAGTGTCAATCCTACTAGAAAAAACTGGGATGAACCACTTCTGAATCATCTAGCGTACTAGTCCAAGTCCACCCACCTAAATACCCCAAGTTTCCCATGATCTCTATTTCAAGTGTTGTTGAGTTTTCATAAAACTAACATACAAGAGCATATCATTATCTTTATTCAAAAACACACTCACACTCTCACTACTAATCTCCCTCCTTGAGCACATCCCCCCATTTTTCTGTCACAAAAAAAATGCACAAACCTCTTTATTAGTCACATATCACAATCCACACATTCAATATACATGTCATTTTATAAAACAAGGTGAATTCCTCAAGAGGGGTTTTCCTTTTTCACAAACCATTCTTAAAGTGACAAATGGGCTTAATTATTTCCCAAGAATACTTTTCATTTTAGAACATGTAATTTCCCAACAATTTTAAGTTTCCAAAATCATTTAAAAGCTTAATTGACCAATGTATTACACATTTAAAAACATGCTTGAACCCATGATTATAATGATGCAATTATTTTAAGAAAGTCAAACCACCAATTTACCACAAGTTCACACCAAAACCCATCTTTGAGAATCACATTAGAGATTTTTGGGAAACCAAACATGTCATTACACTTTTATAACTAAATTGACCAAAAGTCCAAACAACTTTGGAAATGTTCATTACCAATTCAAAACCACTTATGAAATCACTTTTTAATAAAATTTACTTAAGACCAAATGAGCGTTAGAAATACATTTCATTTTCCCAAATAAGGGAATAATCATTTCTAGAAATCGTAACCATATTTCATAGCATGTTTATATTGAATAAATATAAAACATTTTTTAAAACAATTAATAAATCATGGGATTCAAATTAAAGGCATATGAATAGGGGGCCTACCTTCATGTGGAACCAAACTGAACATTTGGCCCTTGACACTTTCTAACTCAATGTTGTTTCTCCCCCACTGAGCATATGCACCTTCACATACAAACAAGGAAACCTATCCCCTATGCACACACATCCATGGAAATGATCATGTGCTTGGGGATCTTTACATATATTCTTATATGCATATACTAGTCCCCACTCACCTACGTATGCATTTTCATATATATATGTAAGGACCCAACCCCAGTTTCTCGGAGCTTGTGCCTTATTTTATTACATTGACATATAAAAAATGAATATACATCCCAAAGGATCAAGTATTTTAGTAGCATTGGAAACAATATAGATATATAAGTTCATCATTACAACTTGAAATGAAAAACAACAGAGAAATTCCTTCAACAACATCCATAACTCCTAGGTTATTTCTGTATGTCATACATAATAAAAATCTTAATGTCCTAAGAAAATGAAACATAAGAAAGGGGTGATATTAAAATCTCAGTAAGGGCAAGAAATATATAGGATGATATCATAAACATAAACATTAGGCATGGTGAATAACTAAAAACACATGCCTTTAAAAATAATAAACTTGAACACATTATGGAAGGAACAAGAGCTGAATAAATAATGACATAATAAAACATAATCATGGGTATTATACTAGTATAATAAATACATGAAATATCAATACAAATTTCATAATGAGGTAATGCATAATTTGGTACATAATAACTATACCGTCAAGGCCTCGTTCCAAGACCATAAATAACTATTTTTCAAGGCCTTGTGCCAAGATAGCAGTTTGTCTCATGAGACCTATCGATGCATCGAGGGGATATAGCGAGACCTAATCGACACTTAATATGTCCAATTCATTCCTCATATAAATGAGGATAAAAATAAACAACATATACATTAATATTTAAACAAATATATAAAATTTAAATAACTTTCCCCAAACATTAAGCATAAACACTAACCATTCAAAGTAAATTGGTGAATGATTTTAAGATAGCACATCCATATCCAAACTAATCATAAACCATTAAATTAAATATTTTATATGATATCATAAAATATTAATCCCAATAATACATAATAATTAACAAAAATATTAAAATATATGAATATAATCTTATAAAATCTTCAAGTAATTCTTGAGATAAATACTCTTTTACTTTGAAAAGAAGAGTTATTTTGGAAAAATATTTGTATAAAACCAGAAGGGAAGTAAGATAGTATTTTCATAATAAATTGATTAATTTTATAAAGATAATGGTTTCCAAAAATATATTATATAATGCCCTTGAAAATAGGTAAGAATTTGAGAAATTCCCTTGAAATGGGATTGTTTATTGGGAAGGATTTTTTAAAGATCCTTTTAAAACATATAAATACCCTTAAATGAAGGTATGATTATGGTTGGAACACATATATAGAACATTAAAACGGAAATTATGAGGAGTAAATATGAATGAATAAGAATTTAATTTGGGTAAGTAGATAATAAAAGTAACCCAAATGGAAATGGAGGTTTGGGTGGAAACCCCTTACCTTAAGTCCAAAGGTGTTCCTCACTTGATCTTAATAACTTGAATAATCAAATTTAGGTTCATTAATTAGTAATTTAAGAACCTAATATACATGTAATTGATTTATTATAACATTATTTGGTTCATTCATGTAATTTTTATGGGTTAAGAGTTTCAACTTCATTGTTTGGGAGTGTTTTCTTCCTTGGTTTTCATAATCAGTTTACTTATATTCATGTACGGATAAACATGTAGAATAAGTATGGTTGTATATAATTGAAGTTATATGTTATTAGTGAAAATAAATAAGGATGAATGGTTATAAATTTCATTTGGTTACTTTTAGTGAAGATAAATCATTATATAAATTATTTAATGGTAACCGTTTGGGTTAATTGGCGATTTTTGAACACAACGAACTCATTTTTATTTATATATCAAAGCCATGTGTACAAAAAGATTCCAGAACCTTAAATAAGTTATAATACATATATTATAGTCTATTTCAACTATAAAAATGGTTTCATGACCAAAATTTAATATGGTAATAGAAATTGAAAACCCATCGTCCTTGAATGTGGTAAATTAACATATCTCGGATGGTGTTTTCATTTTTAGTATAAAAGAAGAGGAAAGGAGAGATAATGAAGAATTATTCTTTTATCATAAAAAATTTATAGTAAATTTATGGTATTTGAGTCATTACAACATTTGGATTAAGGGAGGTTAGGAAATAAAATAAAATAAAGAAACTTGAAATGAAATTGAAAGAAATAGAATGTGAATTTACCTCTTGAATCCACCTCCTTAAGAATCTCTTTAAGGGAAGAAGTTTTGGTCTTTTGGAAAGACCAAGAGCTCCCGGTCATGGGGAGTGAATAGGGAACAGTATTTTAGCAGAAATTTTAGGAGGTTAAAGGCTTAGAGGAGTGAAGAGAAGAGGGAGTGAGGGGGGTTTATAGTGGAGGAGAGGAGGGTTTTCCCATTATTTTACTCATTATTTTTTCAAAGACAACCAATAGTATTGATTCTTATGACCAAGAATAGTAATATGTGCATGTGAGTTAAATACAAGTGTGCTTACATAATCCATGATGCTAGTAATAGTGAATTTAACTGATAGTGTATATATACGGTAGATTATTGTATTTTACGATTCATAAAAAAATCGATTATTTCAGAAAAATCCCAAAAATTTACCCTAACCATTTTTCAACATGTAGAATTCAAAAATGAACTCCATTTTTTGAAAAAAAATTCTAAATATTATTAATTTAATTTTTAAACAAAATCATAATTTATTTGAAGAATAACAATTTTAAAACTATAATTCATTTTATATTACCTTGAAAATTTAATCAAGATCGCATTATCTTATAACATTAAGGCAATAAAATAATAATTTATTTACTATTCATGAGGGTCATATTACTATTCATGCTACTATTCATAAGGGTATGTTACTATTCACCAAAAATTAAGTTTGTCTTATCACTACAAAATATTTCACTTTTTTCAACAGGGACATATCTATTGGGAAAAGTTCATTTTCTGTTGGTAAAACGTTTTACCAACACTTATGTCCCTGTCAATAAACTGTCAGTAAAAACTCTATCGCTAAATGTTTTTGCAATAGATAAAATAGTTCTGTTACAAATATAATAATATCAACAGATAAAATATATGTTGGTTAAAGTGTTTAGCATCAGATTATTATAACAATTTTTTCTATTAGTAATAATATTACCAACATATAATATCTATTTATAAATTAAATTTGAATAAAAATTATAACTTTTTATATTTATTAATTTATCATATATAATTCATCTGTTTTAATTATTAAACCAGTGACGATTGATAAGAATGTTTAAACTTAGAAAAAAAAATAATTATATTAATAATGAAATTTAATAGAAAATGTTGATTCAAAATCACAGGATCCCAACACCCCCCACTCACAACAATCGGATCCATCACACCCATCACCCCCCCAAAGTATCAGCGACCCATCCATGCCCCAATGACCTATCCATGCACCGGGACCAGTGATCCAGCTCCATCTATACCACAACCTTCAGCGCACCAGCACCAACAACTCATCCATACCCTAGAACCAGTGCACCAGCACCAACAACCCATCCATTCCCCAGAACCAGCAATCCAGCTCCACCACCAGTGAGAAAGATATCAATCCAGCTCCAATAAAAGTGATAATCCTCGAGTTTCTGCTATGTCACACCCTTCAAATCCAATATCTATATCACAAAAACCAAAAAAATTAGTGCACATTATCTTTATGAATTGAAACCATATTTCTTTGTTTTTTAAGAGTAACGAGACATGAGTTGGTCACCAAACTCATACCTATAAAACATTATTAAATAAAACAAAAGTTACGTAAAAACGCGAGGAGTAACAAGCTTACACCAACTTGAAATTGAAAATTGTTACATAAAAACACAAGGTGGTGAAGGAAAATGGATCATCTCATCACCAAATAAATCAAGACTACATTATGTATGAATTCAAGATTTCATAGTCCACCCATAATACAACCTTTCACTCTAAAACCAAATCCACATATCAATAGACTAATCAGATCATGGGTTTCCATCACATGAAGATGTATACATGAATGAGATTTCCCTATTACATTCTACACTATAGATTTGTCTATGAAATATTGATATTCCATTTCAGAACTAGTTCCTTTGACACAATAGACTTCAATACCAGAAGAAATAAATCTTGTTTGATTTCATCCTTACATGAACTTCAAGATTAGAAGAAACATATGAAGTGGAGTCCTGAACTCTTAAAATGTTTATGAAGGCATAATAATACACCAAGAAGTTAATGAGAAATGGATTAGTTCATCCTCAGATAAATAATCCTTCTGTATTTAGAGATCCAAAATCTGAAGGTCAGTAGAAATCCGATGTCATTTTTAAACATCTCTTCATCAGATCGTAAAAGATCATGATCTAGGGACATCATGACTAAGCAGTACCAGGTATAGAAATATATCAAACAAGTTTTTAGCCTATCAGAAAAGAGAATCAAGAAGAAATAGGAATCTCATAGCTCAACAGTCCCAAAAAATATTGTATTATCAAACCATAGTCAAAGGATTTTTGGTTTGATATTACATTATTTTTGGGCACTAGCCTGGGAATAAAGGATTCGACTGAGAAAAAAAATTATGACATACCTACAAAATGATAATTAATTTTAGTACTTTTAATAAACATGAATTTCAACAATTGATCAATTTCAATACAAATTACAAGTGCTACTCACTTAAGTGATGACAAATCCTTACTATAAGTGCTGCTCGTGTAGTAGAAAATATGAACCTGCATCATAAAGTTTTCCACACCATATGCTTCATTCACATACAAGAGTTTATCATCATAAATGATTACCCATTTCTATGAGCAGCTCAATGTGAGAAATAAGAAAAATAACATATATCAAAATAAAAACAAGAAATAAACGTAAGTAATTTATGTTGTTTTCCCAAACGGTTTTTAGAAATGAGAATATAAATATGTGAGTGACACAAATACTAATTTAATTGATAAAAACAAGAGACAAATGAAGAATAAAAAACATAATAGTTGAAGGTAAATATATAAAAACTTCCCTTTTTATAGACTTGATTTTTTTATTTAATGATTGTGAAGAGTTTGAATGGGGGCTCTGTTGAGTTTTTTTGGTTTAAAGCGCACAGTGAGTGACTATTGTAATGTTTTTCAAAATGAAAATAGAAAAAGGAAAAAAGATGTCATCCAGCGTTAACTCAAAGAAATAGGGGCTAATACCCTCCCTCCCCGATCAGATTTGAAGGAATATTCTTTCTAAAATCCCTAGAATCTATCATTTTAACATGATGTTAGTGTCACTACTATGAAAAACCCTAAGATATTCAATATGAGAATAGAACTCGATGAAACTGAGGAATGGGTTTATGTTTCGACCGAGGATAAATATGAAAAGATGAGTTAATCAACATATATTCTTACCAATAAAATAAGACACCAATATTCCACCCACTTTTTTTTCAAATAAATTTAATAATAATCTTAAGGCAACATAATCTTTAATATTTTATACAATCATCTCAGTATCAATTGTAAGAAAAATAACATATAACAAAATTAAAACAAGAAATAAGAGTAATTAATTAATTTTGTTTTCCCAAATGGTTGTAAGAAATGAGAATAAAAATCTATGTACACAAATACTAATTGAAACAAGAAAAATAAGAGAAAAAAGAAGAATAAAAAACCCGTTGAAGGTAAACATGGAACCTTCACTCACCTAAATCGCCTTCAAATATTTTTCTCAAGCTATCCAGTTCAGATCTTCACAACATGAACACCTAAAAAATTCCATGCATGGACTATAAGGAACATTATGGATACACGTATAATGGAACAATAATCAAAAGAAAGCTAACTATAAAAAGTATTTGGTAAAAATAATGCTTGTTACATGGCATATGATGTGTCTAACTAGTATTAAACTCGTTTTCAATTACACAGTTTTAAGTTCAAAATGTATTTTAATAGCATACAAAAATTAATTCACATTAAAGGCACATAAAAACTAATCATAAAGAAAGAAATATCCCCTGAGGATAACTATTTTTCTAATAATTGAATTGAAAAAATCATCATCTTTCATATCAAAAAATACAAACAGGTTGCTAGCATAAAAATACATATTCATAAAAGACAACATAAAATATTAATTGCAACATTAGAGTTCAAAGAGCTCTAAATTGAGATTAAGTGATGGTGTCCGAGGTGGATTGAATAAGTGGGAACTCCCATCTATTAACTATTTCCAACATTCCAGGTTGATGGCATGAATTCCCCACGGTGAAGATTTAATTTTTTAGGTCAGATCCAACACCCTCGCAAAGCTTGGTTTGGAGCACCTCTCAGGGTGTCATCCTCCCTATATGGTGTGGTATTGAATGCCTCATTCCTTTTAATTTGGATAAAGCCCTCCCTGACATGCTATCCATGTTCACACTCCTATATTTCAACCACAAAATTAATTTTGTTCAAGAAAAACTCAATAACTCTGACTACTTGTCATGTCATTAAATTCTGGATATACTTCCTCTTTGACTTCCCGCTTCAACTCAACTAGTTCATGAATGGACTGGCCTTAAATATCCTTGAGTGAGGACTCCCTCTGTACACCATGTATGTAGCATGTCATGTTGACTACCCTACACGTGGAAAATCAGTTTCAGGCAACAATACATAGACACCAACTTTCTATGCATTCAATCTCACTTGAATCTCCACTACATTATCGCTATCTCGGACATTAAATTGAGCATTTACAAGGAAACTCACATGAAGAGTTTTCAATTTCCAATAATAAATCTAAAGCAGCTCAGATCCATACGTGCAGTGAACTGCCCAAATAGAAAACAAACATCTCCGCCGTAAAACTGCACACTCATACAAGAATAAGAATGGTCTCGAAAATATCCTCCTTATAGCAGCAGCAACAACAAAATCATTTTAGACTTCAGTCACTAGCTTATCAAATTAGATTCATCTACATTCTGACTTAATAGAAATCATAACCTGACACAACCACCTTTTCTGGTCTCTATTCAATTCAAATATGTAGCAGTATTTCATCAAACAAAATCTATGGAAACACTGAAAATAGATCTGTAATTATTCAACCTATAGAAAAATACTGGTGTGTCACTTGACTCTATAAACATTAGCTAGACTCTAACAACCAGGAGTCTTGAAAGTAGTTGATCCAGTGCCCTTTTCTCGAACTACAAACAACCTGCAAAAGCTCTATGCATAGAAATAATAGACCAACTTCAATTAGGAGCCACCAAAATTGAAATAGATCCAATAATTACCATGAGGTTAGAACCAACGACAACACAAACCAGAAGTGAATATATACTTATGAAATCCTTTCAATATGAAACCTCCACTGTAGTATCCACCTTATAACAAGACATTCCCTTCAAAAATTTACGGCATATCTCCATGGATTCATAATTATAGTATCACTCCAGAAATCACCACCATGACCATCTCAGTTCTCAAACCATAAAATTTAAAATAATTTTTTATAACAAATAACTTGTACTTATCTATATTGTAACTTATTTAATTTTATTTCTTTTGAAATTAATGTGTAAAAATAACCTTATTACCTTTGGTGAAGTCTGAAATTTATTCCTTCTTCAATTAAAAACATCCAACATGTAAATAACATATAAAAATAATAATTTTGAATACTAAAATAAACAATGATTCAATTACATGAAACACTTGTTTTTAATCACATGAACATATAATTGTGATGTTTCAAATATAAATTCAATTCAATATACACATTAACTGCTACATGTATTTAAACTAATTAAATATATAAGGAATTCATTTTAAAAACAATTAATATTATAGAATCTAAATATCAAATTCAACAGAATATCAAAAAATTAATCTAATAACCTATAAAAGTCCATACACAGCCTATAAGAAACTCAATTAACATGAATCACAGAAAAAATCCAACTGAACAACCAGAATTGATTCCAAGGATCAACCACTAGTGAAACAATGGAACCCCAACATGTCTATTTAATCAACAAGAACTAGAGCATAGCCCAAAAATATGAGGCCACTACCATGACATCAACATCATAGTTAGGATCCATTTTATAACACTATAAAAGTAATTTAATAGATAATAATAATTACTTCTCTATATTATCACATATTTATGCTGAAACATCAGCCTTAATATTTTCTACAAGTATCTCAATATGAGAAAACAATATAAAAATTAAAGAATAAAACCTTATTTTTGAAAGTAAATAATCTAGAAACTTGGAACTCTTCACTCACCCAGATCACCTTCAATTATTCTTCTCAAGATTTCCAATTAAATTCTTCACAAAATTAACACTTGAAAAATTACATGAATGGTCTATAAGCACCACAATTAACATGAATCACAAAAAAAATACCACCAAACTTAAAGACCAGATTCCAATAATCGACCTCTTGTAAAACCATGGAACCCCAACATGTCCATTACATACAAAAGAACCAGAAAACAACCCAAAAATATGATGCCACTACCATGAAATACCATGATTCAAAAACATTTATAATCTTGCAAACATATCATTGTGATGTTCCAAATATAAATAAAATTTTATATAGATAATCAACTTTTATGTGTATTTCAACTAATTAAATCTATAAGGCATGCATTGAAAAAACTCATAATAGTATGGACTCAAGATATTAAATTAAATATCCTATTAAACAATTGAAATATTAAAATGAATATAATTCATTTACACATCATAAGGAAAGTTAATAATACATTAATCGTGAAAAGGAATTTCATTTAGGTATTTCCTATGCCAAATCAAAAAAATGAATTGTAACCTTATACAAAATGGACAATCATTATTCAAAGAATTAAGAATGAATATCCTAATAAGATGATTGTGAGTAAATTCATATATAAAACATTAAATCTCCACTAATTTCATATTTAAAATTTCTATGTGAATTTTATTCTTTACTATAATTCATAGAATGAAAATGTTTGTTGAATTAAAATTACATTTGGACCTATAATGATACTTAAAAATGAATTTGTTTAATCTTCAAATTGTGTGGGTGTTATCATTCACTAAACATTTTTAGCCTAGATGGGGAAATCGTAATAGAAATTTCACATTTTTTTCACTTACAATAAGTTCTTCGAGAGGGAGCGAGATCGATGAACAAAGGGGGAAATTGATTGAAGGGAATGTAGCTCGTGAGGAATAGTGTGGCGATGAGATGAAGGGGGGGTGAAATGTTACCAAATATTGGGGGGGGGGTGCTTGAATGATTACCAGATTTGGGGGGTATGTAGAATGGGGATGAGCGTTGCAGCGATGAACCGAAAGGGTGAACCCTACTAAGACGAATGGAGATAAACCATGTGGCAATGAACCGAAGGGTTGAACCCTGTGGCAACAAGCTGAAGTGGGATGAACGTTGTGGCGACGATCCAGAGTGGGATGAACAATGTGGTGATGAACAGAGGCTTAACTTCCTCAGTATATTTAGGGTTATCGGTAAGGGATTTGGGAATGAACTTCCCACGATTTAGACTTGGGGCACGCGTTTATTTGTTGGATGATATTAATAAGGGGCACACGTTTATTCATAGGATGATATTAATAAATATAAAAAATGATTATTATTATAAAAATTATATATTTCTAAAATAAATTACTTATCGTCAATACATCCAATTATATATTTTTTACTTTATAAGTTCATAATTTATTTTATTAGAATCAATATAAGTTTGATTCATTCATTGGTAATTTTAAATTATATATATCAATTTCATGAAACATTAATAAATTATCAGTATTTTAATTCTTTATATATGCACATATTTTTATGGACAAATGAATTGTTTGTAATAAAAAATTGAAAATTTATATAGTAAATTATTAGTAAAATATTTGTCGATGTTGAATAATTTCTTGTAATGTGTTTGTATAATAGTAAAATATTTTTCATTAAAAATAAATAATAAAAATATATTCATTTGTTTGTAAGATGATTGTTGGTATCTGTAACATATAATGACAAATTTAATTGATAATAAATGATATGTTGGTAAAAGATAGTTAATATTAACAGATGTATATGTTGGTAAAATAGTTGTTGATACTTATACAAAATAACTACAGAATAATATATATGTTGGAATTGATCATTTTTACCAAAAAATATAGTATCTGAAACAAAATTTATGTTGGTATAGGTCACTTTTTTTGTAGTGTATCAGACTCTAAATATATTATTGAACGCAACTGTGTATGTAAATTTTTTTAAATTCAAATCACAGAGGTGAAAAAATTATGTTTATTGTCTAGGTTATAACAAAGGGGTGTATTGTAGAGAATTGGTGTTTCATACATTCAATATTTATTTGTAAAATCTTGGGGTGTTTCATTAACCCCTTCTTACAAAAATTTCTTCATCAAAATTACCAGGGTGTTACCTCACAAAAAAAATTGGTAGTTCTTTATCATAAGCTCCTCAGGATTCCATGTTGACTCTTTGATTTTATGATTTTTCCAAAGTATCTTTACCAGCTGAGTCATCCAATTCCTCAACACCTTTTCTTTAGTGTCCATGTAACATCCTAGGTAAATAAAGAATATGACATTTTCATATCTATTAATATTTGTAAATTAAATATTAATTTTAATTAAAAGGGGATGATAGGTTCGATAGCATACTCAATAAGAAACAATGGATTTCTCTGAAATCTTACATTGCACACAATGTTGAGTTATACCGAAAAATAATATAATAATATTATTATTTTAAATGGTAGTTAATGCCTAGTTGTTGTATTAGCGGGAATGAACATAACTAACCATATAATGATTAAACATGTTTGTTAAATGTTTTTACATTTATCTAATAAAATTTAGAGGCTTAAAATAAGAATGAATCTGATTTTAAGCATGAAATACTCTAATATTCTTTAAAAGGTAGTTTTATTGCCTTTTGATGGAGAACCCATTTTAAATATAGTTTTTTTTTTCACTTTTTTATGTTTCATTTGAAAAAATAAACTTCTTATTTAGAATCAGGATATCAAAATTTACTTTGGCTAATTTTTTGGTATTTTTCTGATAAAGTTAATTTTTTAATGTATAGTGAAAAATACTGCATTTTAAGTCAAAACTGGTTTTTCATCTGATTTATTTATATGGTTATATTATATTTTTAAATGGTTTTAAAGTGTAATTGGATTATATTTTTACCATTTAATCCAATATTGTTCATTTTAAGTAATTTCACTTTGAAATTGTACATAAACATATGTCAATCTTTTTGTAGTTTTAAGTTCTTAAAAACACATTTTCTAGTTTTGATAATAGAAATTAATTTTAAATTAATTAATAAAACTTCATGGTTTTGAATTTGGTAAAATTTACATCATTTTTGGATTTGGAATATCAAAATTATCTTTGGGTTAATTTTTGTTATTTTTCTAAAAACATTCAATTTTTGATGAATAGTGAAAACACTGTATAGTAGTTAAAAACCAACATTTTCATTTAAATAAAATTTTACCGCTTCTTTGAATTGAATTTCACAAATCCGACATACAAATTTTTCATCATTAAGAAAAATTTGGTTCAATATGATGAAAATAATTTTTGGTGAATAGTGACTTTTGATTTTTATTTACCACGATTAAAGGTAAACAGGGTAATTCAAGGTAAAAATAATATTATAATAATATAAAATTACCATAACACTTTTCCTAAAATTATTGGATGAGTTATGGCCGACCAATAAAATCCTTGGGTGAGACTTTTGTCCATTGAAAGCCACTTTGGTAAGATAATGACATTAATAACTTTTTATTGAAAGTAAAAATAAAAATATCATAAACATGTATTCTTTTGCTAAAAAAAATTAATGTGTGGTTATATAATTGATATCTTTGACTATAAATATTCAATATAAATCTAAAATTATTATCTAAATCATGTTATTTTATTTATAATTTTTATACATCAAATAAAAAAAATTATTTATGACACAATGATGATGTAATAATTACCTCATTAATGAATGTTTTAAATAAATGAGATTATAAATATTAAAATAAATTTATTTTGAAACTTTTTATGCCATAAAAATTTTTTATAGATGATGATGACTTGTTATATTTGAATTATTGAAGGTTTTTTGAAAAATCAAGTTGGTTTGGATTTTAAAAAAAATCATGATATGAATAGTATAAAAATTGACATAAATGAGTTTTTAAATAAATTAATATTTTATTAAATGATAACTTAGTCCTAAAAAATATAATATTTTTCCAAATGACATATAAAATGTTACAAATGTCATTAATGGTCTATTTTGGGTCTGTTGGAATTTTATAGTAAATATATTAACCATATAGTATGAATATACAAGAAGACATGGTAAAAGTTAAATAAGTTAACAAAGGGTTAAATAAAAAATATAAGGATTAAAAAATATCCAAAACCTGTCCAATTCTTATTGAATTATTTTATTTAGACTTATATTCATATTATCTTATAATTTAATGAGTTTTGGACCTTTTGAAAATGAAAATAATTTCATAATAAAAAAATAATTTCAGACTTTCCTAAAGAGCCCCTTCTCCCTCTTATAAAAGGACACCACCTCTAACCCATCACTCAAACCTCTCAATCCCCCTTGGATCATCCAAAATTTAACCAAAATAATCTCATAATATCCCTCTATTACTCCTATAAGCCTTTCCCTAGGTATAAGGAAATTCAAGAGATCCCTTAGGCTTAAAATCAAAAGAAGTTACCCAGTTTAAAGGTAACATCTTCTTTCAAGGTATTTCCTTTTATTATAATTCTTCACTTCCTATTATATTATTTTTCTTTGATTACATAACAAAAAATATATACTAAATATACTAGGATGTTTTTATGAGAAGTATTCAAACTACACTTACACACACCTCCATCTAATGGATTTAGAACATACTGTTTCTGTGGACGACGAACTAATGTCTCACGAAATGATGATTGTTCAATTATCTACTACCACCTCTCATGGTATCCATTATGATGGAACTATATTTATATGTGATATATATTATATTTATATTGTCTCTATGATTATTTATTTTTCATTTATTTCATACCTTTATGGTTTCCATAATGGGTAAATACGATAATTTCATTTGAGGAAGTGCAGACTACCACCCCCTCAACGTGACATGACTCATTCATACCATACGCGGAATGTATAAAGGATGGAGTTAATGAAATTATATATGATATTATACTGGAATTATAATATACTTATGTATCATTATTTTTTCATTCCATTAAATATGAAAAAGAAATGAAAGTAGCATTCATGCGTTCGTACGACTTACCATCTCCATGAATGGTGGATTTCATTTCTTATCTCCAAATGTTATGTAATACTATAAATACATATATATGCTGTATATATATTATATATATGATATCTAAATAATGAATATAATTATGGAGATAATGTAATTTTGACCACATGGACAATTTGTAATTATAAGAAGTTCATTTTTGACTCAAGTACCAAATATCAACAAAACAACTAATATTAACTTAAATAATTATGTAATGTTTATAACGAAGTAATAAGTGATATAAAAGAAAAAATAAACTTGAAAAATTTTCTTAATCAAGTAGAAATTAACTTTAGTTTATTATTCAAGAGATTAAAGAATGAACAAGTCAATTCAGACACGAGGAAATGGACTTTGTCTCAATCTCCTTTATTGAGGCATGTTTTGATTTATACATGACTTTCTTTTATATGGTGTATAAATCCCCTTGAATTTTCATTTCATTCAAAAGGAATATTTTTCTACGTAGTGTTTTACTAAATGATAAAGGGAATGTTTCTTTTTAACATATGCGGTAACAACGACCTTTCCCCCACCGCGAGTATTATTTGATCTTTGGATTACTTAACAAGTCGTAATGTTTTTAGAAGGAAAATAAATACCATATACTATTTTTATGTTTTTTGATATTAAAAATGGTTTTGATAATGTATTGATTATGTCAATACATTAAATTTTTATATTGTGATTTCAATGTGGAAATGTTATCTTTCCTTTATGCTTGTTCATGTGTTATGATTATGTTATGGTTCTTGGGCATTGTTTACATATACAGGTGGTTCCATGACAAAACAAGGGTGGGTGAGCCTAAGATATCTCTCCAATTCATTGGGTAACATGATGGAGGTACAAGTTTATTTTTATCCTAATATATTTAGGGAATATAATGTGATGGGTATTCCAATGTAACTTCATACGTAGCTGTGAAAGCTACAATGTAAGTATGATATGGATGGCACAAGTTACCTTTATGATTTATGATTTCTATATGTTATTCAAAAATCTTATGATTTTATGAGTTATGTTAAAGTTCATATGTTTTTTTATTGAAGGAATAATGTTTTCTTTTTTTTATCTTATAACCCTTACTGAGCTTTTATGCTCATCCCAAGTTTTTGAAAAAAAATTCACAAGGTATAAATAAGGGTAAGAGAAAGGAAGAATTTAAGAAGATTTATATCAAGAAATTTTTTTTTGTTTTCTTTTAAGGGTTTTTATTTTAATAAAAAAAATGGATACTGAGTAGGAGTGTCTACTCTATAATTTTTGAGATGTAATATAATAGTTATGGCCTAATTATCTAAAACTCTAAACCTGAAAATATCCTCAATGTAAATTATTAACTTAATTTAAGATTATGTAATGTTTAAGGTTGGGGCCTTATAGTCTAGAATCCAGATAGGCTCTTAATAGTAAGATAAGTCTGGTTCCAATTCTATACCTTTAGAAGTGAGTACATGCATTGGGTCTGGCATGCACTTTCTCATCAATGAGACATGTAACACATTGTGTACTTTAGACAAGTTAGGTGGCATAGCCAAATGATATACAACAACTAAAATTCTCTCTAGACTTTTAAAAGGGCCTATGTACCTAGGGATTAGTTTCCCTTTCTTCCCAAATCTTATAACACCCTTCTATAGAGATACTTTTAAGAAAACATGATCTCCTACTTGAAACTCCAAATCCTTCCTTCGATTATCAGTATAGATTTTTTTTCTGCTTTGCGTTTCTTTGATATGACCTTGAATAGTCTTTACCTTTGTTGTTGTTTCCTCCACAAGTTATGGGCCCACTAGCTTCCTTTCGCCAACTTCATCACAACATGTTGGTGTCACTACTACAAATAAGGCTTTTAAAAGCACTATAAACCGCTTTTAATAGTGCTAGAAAAGCACTGTTAATCATGGAGAAGATAAATGGGGGTCCCCTTTATCAATGCTAAAAAAGCACTGATAAAGGGGGCCCTTTATCCGTGCCAAAAAAAATAATTGATAAAGGTCCCTCCTTTATCAGCACTTTTTTATCATGGATAAAGGGCCGCCTTTATTAGTGCTATTTTTAGTGCTGATAAAGGCCCAATTTATCAACACTCAAAATAGCACTGATAAAGGCCTATTTTTCTGGGATGTGCTGTTTATTTAACATCACACCCAACACCTGCACACTTGCACAAAACACCACCTGTACATGAAAAAATCACAGAAGAACGAAACAACACACATAAGAGTTTTGCAAACAATGTTGTATACATTTACTTGACATCATGAATACAAAAAAAACATTTCTATATACATTTTAAACAATGTTTTATATGGTTAAAATTATAATTATCCAACAAACAGTTAAAAACAATAATGTTTAATCCTTTGGAATCTGTGATCCCTTATCAAAAATTTTAGTCCATGGTATTAATTGCCAAACAAACCATCCGAACTCAAGAAAACAATTCCACCTATATAAGAAAAAAATATTATGTTAGTAATACAAAAATGAAATAAATTAAACATTAATATGAAAGAATACATTAATAAAATGATATCAAATAATGAAATATGGACGATCGAGACTCCCTTGCTCCGATTTTTACTGGAAGACACGCTATCATAGAAACCCCTAGAAATATGAATCTGTATACCTATGATTCTCTTCGAGTGGCCGCACATCAAGGAAACCATTTGAGGTGCACTAAGGTGAAAGATGGAGGGAACCTGATGACCTTTGTGGGTTCCAATGTCGGTTCTTTTGCGGCTTTTAGCAACCAGACAATGCATCGTATTATCCTAAAAGGAACAAAGACCCATGTTTTGGCATCCAACGATGCTATTTTAGAAATGTTAGATCTTTGTAAGTTCTCTATCATGGCTCGAATCAACCTATCAAAAGGAATGAAACTGTGGAAACTTGTATATCTTGTTGACTAGATTACAACCATTTTGGGGTTTTCCGTTTTTAAATAAGTTTCTTTAGGCCGTGGGTTTTTCCACATTTTTTTCCTTCCGTGGACTTGAAATGGAAATCTTGGAGCAATGGGTCAATAAATTTAAGGCCAGGAACTTTGATATTACATGATTGGCATCTAAATTTCAACCTGTCTGATTTCAAGGAGACTTATGCCCATGTTTGGGTAAAAATACATGGCTTAAACTGGATCCTATGGAATCTAGAAATTTTATTTGATATCGCATCTGCATTAGAAGTCCCCATAAGAGTGGACAGTGCCACAGAAATGGTGTCTTTTGTCCATTTTTCTCGTATGATGGTAGAGGTTTATCTAAGTATTCTAAGGATTGATAATATTGTGCTTTCTACTCCGCAGGATGATATTAATCTTAGAGTGGAATATGAAAAAATGCCTCTCTTTTTTAAAGAATGTACTATTATTGGTCATATTACCTCGGACTGTAGAAGAAAAATGATTTTCCTGAATTTCATCTGAAGGTACATGACTTAGATCACTGTATAAGAAGAGAAAAGAGTGATACACTTCTTAATGAGGCAGATGGGAATGTAGATGTTGGATTAGTTCCACCTACTATCATAACTCCATCTTTGAGTTCTGTTAATAATGCTTCTATCTCATTTCATGATAAGGGTGGCCCCATTTTTGATTGAACTAGGATGGAAAAAAAGACAACTTAGAAGGTAACCAGTCCAAGAATGTTTCTCTAAATCATTATAGTACTTTGTGTACTACTGTCTTGTCTATTCCAGACAAACCCACAATCTCTTGGACTGATTTGGGAGCAAGTGAACATAAGGACATTGTTTCTTTCAAGAACATGCTATCTAGAGGTTTTTATGATGACCGGGTTATTGAAGACTCAGAGGATAATCAAACGGCCATGGAATGTTTTTCCTAGGAGGCAGTAGACCTCAACATATGGCAAGGAAAAAATATGATATATGATAAGAACTACAAGGGGAAGGCTAATCTAGATGAAGTCTATTTTCCAAAGACTATATCTGGAGGAGCTCTCCCATCCAAAGAAACCCCTACTCAGGGGATGGATTTGATTACACCTTATGCTGACTCAAAATTTTTTGTAGGGAAAGTGATTGTTGATACTCCTACTGCCCCTATTTCTTGCAGTGTTCCCAAAGCCTCTGTCCCGTGTGTCAAAGGATTGGCTCTAGCCCTTTTTTCAGCCTCCCCGCCTGATAAAGATGAAGGTTGATTGTATGGAAACTCTAATAAACCATTGGAACTAGTGCAGGGCTTGGACAGTAAAGGGAATGGAACATCTCCTCCTTCTCATAATTTTAAAGAAAAGGTTAAAGAGAAGGTATGCACTCATAATCCATTTGATTTACTAGCTTCTGAAAATAGTGCGAAATATTGTAGTGCACCTTCTATGAACACAACAAAGGAAGATGGAAATATTGTACACTCTGATGATTGTGATGGCCCATGGGTGCTTGTAAAAACTTGTTGAAGGGGTATCCACCCTCATGGATGGGGAAAAAGATCCTATTTAATATAATGAGAAATCACTCTTGATTTTGCTGAGATGCATTTGGATTTGTTTTATTGTTATTCAGTTTGTATCCTCCTCATTTTTGTACTTTTTCACTTTTTTACTTTTTCATCTTTATTAATTTAAGGGGTATCATGCCTCATTCAAAATAATAATAATAATAAAATGTCAATTTTTAATAAAAAAGACACATCTCAAGTTATAATAGTCACATCGTGCATCGTATTGAGGTGGGGTTGATTCCTAAACATCACAAATGATTCATAGATCGTTGTTTTAAAATATTAAAACAAATCGAATGGGTTTGCTCAGTTTTGAGTATGTCACTTTTTCTTTTACTAAAATTAATATCAAATTTAAATGACACATTTGGATTTATATCGGTCACACCATGCATCATATTGAGGTGTGGTTGATTTTTACACATCAAAAATGACTCATGGATCGTTTTCCTAAAGTATCAAAACAATCCGAATGCGTTTGCTCAGTTTTCAGTATGTCACTTGTGTTTTTTTCTAAAATTAATGTCAATTTTAAATAAAAAGAGACACTTTGAGTCATACCAATCACATTGTGCATTTAATTCAGGTGCGGTCAATTCATACATGTCCAAAATGACTTATAGATAATTTTCATAAAGTATAAAAACAATCTGAATGCGTTTTCTTAGTTTGTAGTATGTCAGTTGTATTTTTTTACTAAAATGTCATTTTAAACTAGGAACACGCATTTTGAGTCATACCGGTCGCATCATGTATTTTTTTGATATGAGAATGCTTCATACACACCACAAAGATATTATGAATCATTATCCTAAATTATTAAGACAATTGGAGTGGGGTTTCTTGGTTTTTAGTGAGTGACACGTTTTGAGCTAAGATATCAATTTTAAACTGATAAGAGACACTTTTAGCCATACCGGTCACACCATGCATTGAATTGAGGTGCAACTTATTATTAAACATAAAAAATTACTCATGGATCATTTTCCTAAAGTATAAAAACAATCCGAATGCATTTTCTTGGTCTTCAGTATGTCATTTGTGTTTTTTTCTAAAATTAATGTCAATTTTAAATAATAAGAAACACTTTGAGTCATACAAATCACATTGTGTATTTAATTGAGGTGATGTCAATTCCTACATGTAAAAAATGAATTATTGGTCATTTTCCTAAAGTATAAAAACAATCCGAACATGTTTTCTCAGTTTTTAGTATTTCAGTTGTTTTTTTACTAAAATGTCATTTCAAACTGGAAACACACATTTTGAGTCATACCAGTCACATCATATGTTGGTTTGATATGAGACTGCTTCATACACACCACAAAAAACTTATGAATTTATATCCTAAATTATAAAGACAATTGGAGCAGGTTTTCTTGGTTTTTAGTGACTGACACATTTTGAGCTAAAATATCGATTTTAAATTGATAACAGAAACTTTTAGCCATACCAGTCCCACCATGCGTCAGATTGAAGTGTGGTTGATTCTTACATGTCAAAAATGAATCATGGATTTTTTTCCTAAATTATCAAAATAATATGAATACATTTTCTCAGTTTTCAGTATCTCACTTGTGTTTTTTTCTATAATTAATGTCAATTTTAAATAAAAAGATACACTTTGTGTCATATCTATCACATTTTGTGTTGAATTGAGGTGTAGTTTATTCCTAAATGTCAAAAATGACTTGTGGATCATTTTCCTAGAGTATCAAAACAATCCAAACGTGTTTTCTCAGTTTTCAGTATGTCACTTGTTCTTTTTACTAAAAATAATGTCAATTTTAAATAAAAAGAGACACTTTGAGTCATACCAGTTGAATCGTGTGTTTTATTGAGGTGGGATTGATTCCTACACATTTCAAATGACTTATGGATCATCTCTCTAAAGTATCAAAATAATTGAATGCCTTTTCTCGATTTTGAAATGGTCAGTTACTCTGATACCAACTATAATTGCCTAAACATTTCATACATTGATATCACATATGAGTAGATTAATATTCCTTACAAAAAATAAATAAATTAAAGATAAATATTAAACAATTCATTAATTCTATGGACAATGATTTTACTACGCAAACATAAAAATTACCTTTGTGATTGATCAGACACAGCGTCGTTGCTCTTCCTGCAAAGGCATGTCACATGGATAGAAATATTCTAAAATAAACAAACCCTATAAGGAATAATGAAAATAAAATCAAAGTTTCATTATATAATTTTTTGTTAAAATAGAGATATTATATCGTAACATTACCTTAAAATCTTTCCAAAGAGCTTATTTGGTTTAGATATAAGCTAATAACAAAACTAAGTATTCTTTGTGCACTTCACTACTTTTGGTTAACTACCACTTAGAATAACATATGATTCAAACATCAGATGCAGCATCCCTGTGATTCTCTCATCGAACACCCTCTCTATGAAATCGTCATTCATCGTTCACTTTTCCTTCTCTTCCTACACCCATTTAAAATGGTTGCAGGAAGAGAAGGAAAAGTGAACGTTGAATGAGGATATCATAGAGACGGTGTGGGATGAGAGCATCATAGGGATGCAGATCTGAAGTTCCGATCAGATTCTATGCTAAGTGGTAGTTAACCAACATTAGTGAATAATACTTAAATTTGTTATTAAATTTTTCAGTAATTCACAAACAATATTATTCCAACACACTACATCAGTATAAAAAACAAAATAAATGACCAAAATATAGAATATAAATGATCCATACCATAATATTTTAGTTATAGTGCTTTTGGAAACATGGAAACATAAATAACTAGTTCATAAGAGTCTCTCATTAAGTTATTCTTTACTAGAAAGAAAAATCATTTCTAAAACCATTATTCATAACCTAAGGATATGAAACATAATAAAGGGTGGTCATAGATGCTCAATAAGTGTAAACAAGGGAGATATTAATGATCATATAATGATAACATAAGTTGTAGGAATTCACCTTCATCCTATCTGTGTACAATCTTCCATCAGGTATATTTCCCATTCGTTTCGAAACTCATTTATATCATATTGTGAATATGAGTTTTTGTGACATTCATGGTAGTACTAATAAATATAAATACACAAAGGATTAAAAAATATTTTAAATTAACTAGTAATTATTTTTGAAAATACCTCTTTAGGGATGCTAGTTTGTTGATTAAATATGATCTCTTTCATAAATTTACAAACATAATAACCACAGTTCTTTCCATTTGTTTGTTTTGGACACTGCAGAAACATTGAGAAAAATAATTAATTTGTTTTGTTATGTGTTTGGATAAGTAAATATTATTATATATACCATTATACATGTTTAGTTGTATATCTCATGGGAATTCTTGTCCTTAGTGCCTAAATTCATTACATGAAGTAGATGATATTGATGTACCACCCTATCATAACATAATACTCATTAAAAGATAATATAAATTATATAACTAGATTTTTAGTTCTAAAATTTTGGATTTATTGTATTAAAAATTGACAAACGCCATCAAGCATGGATGGTTTGTTGGATATCCATGCATTGAATCAAGAAAATAAAATTTTGGAGTATCCAAATTGACCGCAATGAGCATCCAATGATTCCTAAAAACACAAAAAGGAATAAGTAATTAAAGAAATGAAAATATAGTTGATATGATTAAATTATAGAGTTTTACCCCTGCATCGTTGGTATTAAAAAGAGTCTATCATCCATAATTTTGTTTTCAAACGATTTGAGCAGAGATATCATTATTACACCCTCTTTATCGGAATTTATTTCTTCTTTTTAAGAGGTGATGTGAGGACTAACGAGTCCAAATTTTTGTTCATGGGGAAATCACTTCAATTGTTTTTTATATATACTCCTGCAAAAAATATGAAATGTATTTAGCCATAATTATCATAGTATATCAGCTTTTTGTAAAATCAAATCATGAAAACATACCTCATGTATACATATACAACTGAAGCGCCTATCCATTCATACTTGAGGATCTCATTTACATTTTCATCTCTAATGTAATTTGATTATTCGACTCCATACATATTTTTTTCAAAATCAACTGTGTGATTATTTCCTTCTATCAACTTTGTTTCCACATGAGCCTGCAATGATATTAAATGTGGATATAGAACAGGAGGGGTGAAGGTGCTCTTAGTAGATCGTTTTGATCGGTTGGTTGATCCTTGAGATAGTTTTGAGATGATATTTAATTTCACCCCTTCTATTTGTTGTTCTTTAATAATATTCATCCGTTCGAATCTTTTTTCATTAAATGTTAAAGGTTCATCTTGAAAAATAAATTGGAAATGAATACCTCTTTGTCGACATATTTTTTTCCAAGAATTGACGGCCATGCGATGAATGTTCCAACAGATTGTTCAACCGTATGAATGTCTTCATCGTCATTTGGAATAGGTAGATTAGTGCTCGACTCATGAGATACATTAATTGACACTATAATATGATTTTTTGGAAGTGTTCTGTTGTGTAGCATGTCATTTAGCATATTGAACACTGCATCCCTCGCTACAAGGTGATAGGTGGGACTTGATAGATATAAATCACAGTCATGTTCACCCTGTAGAATATCAGTACAGGAAAGGTATCAGTATCTATGTGATTCAAATTTTACATAAACAATTATTAGAACATTTATTAACTCAACTAACTTAGGTTTTTTTAGGGGAATGGCTCACCTCAAAACTGGTGGGGGTGGGGTGGAATCTTCACGCATAGGTTGTTCTTGAGTTGTTTCTTCTCTTTTTCTCTCCCTATAAAACTTGATATAAGATCTCTCTGGTATTGTAGTTCTTCTTGAAACATAGATAATGTTTCTATCATCTTTTTTCATTTCCTCATTTTGATCCTCTTTTTGTTTTTCTTTCTGAAAATATGTTGGGGGTGTCACCCCAAAACCCGCACCTCTGATGCAGCCATACTGTTCTGGTTGGTTCAAGGCCACTAAAAGTATGTATGCATCTGGTGCGGGTGTTGTTGATTCCTGTGACTATGTTAGATAAGAAATATAGGAAAATAAGTAATCATTGTTATGTAATAGCAATTTAAATCATAACAAATTTATATTATGTCATACTTACACATGTTTAACACACTTTTTGTATGTTTTCATCTATCAATATCCACTTTTTATTTACACGATTCTCCTTCCATAGAACATGGTATGGGATGTAAGTGGATTTTGATTTCGGTTCATCAATATTCATATAAACAGGGGAACATGGTTATGGTATTGTTTTATGTCACCTAAAAATATTACGGTAGATTTAAAATACGTTCTAATTTTTTCTGAAGTGAAGTGTTTCCCATACTTGCTTTACGGTAGGGGTACACTAGTTTTGATACCCGTTCCTTTTTTTCAGCACTCAGTTTTTGTTTAATAAATAAAAAACTATCAATCAAATTGATGAATACAAGCAAAGTCAAACAACACATTACCAGACACAATGTACCTAAAAATTATGCTCTGTACAACATCTACTAAACACATCCCATGCTCCTTGGGATATAAAGTGTGCATAAAGAGGAGGTGGGTGAGGCTTGATTTTCCCTTTAGCATCTTTAAGATGATATTTCATTAAAATTGTGAGGAAGCCTCTATGAATCCTTCCTGAAACTATTAATACATATTCATTGTGTGATGCATCTACTATAAATTCACTCTGAAATGGATGATGTAGAGTAAGTCAATGTTTTAGTATTTTATTTTATTTTAATAAATTAAAAAAGTTATATCATAATGTTACCGCAATATCTTCCCACATTAGTGTCTTAATCCCGATGACAACAAGGAGCCACGACTGTACATCAATCAGAATGCATTACCAAGTGATCATTCCAATGTAGCTACTAAAGATTGATTTGTTGGGGTTAACATGCTAGCCTCACTTATTCCACCCCACCTAAAATTTGATGCCTTTTGCTTTTTAATTAAGGATTTTGGATAACATTGTCAAACTACGACACTCCTATTTTTTTGTTCCACCAGGGTTTCATTTCTTTCCATTTCCTCAGTTTCAACATCATAATTATGTTCCTCTAGAGCGCTAGCATTGGAACTGGGACCAGTAGAAAAAGGTTGAGAAACCTGTTGTACCTTAGCACTGGTACCAACAGCAACGGGTTGAGAAACCTATTGTTCCTCTACACTGGGACCAACAATAGTAGGTTAAGAGACTTGTTGTAACTTGGGATTGGGCGCATCAGTAGGTGTAGAAGTCATTATCTGTAGAAGTGGTTTAGCATTTAATTTAGATTATATAAAAGCAACAGCGAACAGATAATAACATAATGTAATACAATGTATATTACAATAAAAAATAACCTGATTATCGAACTCTCTTTTTTTAAGGCTGAAGATATTTGACCCCTCTATCGACTATGTAAATCCCTTCATTGTGGTATCCTCTAACATACAAAATGTAGTATACATTGGGATAACTAATAAATTATTGTGAAGTCTCAGTGAAAGGGTCATCCTCCATTGAATTTTCATCTGAACCTTCAGTTGTTTTGATCAATAACAGAACAATTGACCAGTTTCAGTTTGCAAGATCTGGAACATAAAATACTTGTACTTTCTGTGATTCCATTATAAACGGTTCATCTTTCACCCATTCCTTACTGAAATAAAATTTCTTGAATCCCAATTCATCTATTTTAATAACACTCCTATTATTGACCTACTTTCATTGAAAAATCGACACTTGGAATTTCCTATAATCAAACTACCATATTTGTTTGATGATGCCAAAGTATAAAATATTCGCATAAATTGGATTTTTGTCCTTAGTACTGGAAACATGCATTGCTTCAGATACAAGTGTAACCCCGCTATTTTACATGGTAATGTCTTCATCATGGTCATTATTATAGATTTTATAACCATTAACTACATAAGCATTATAAGATAATACATACACACTTGGTCCTCTATCTAGCCATCAAAGTCATTCTGAAATTGAGTCTATATTTTCATCTAAATTCTTAAAAATATAGTTTTGAAACCATCCTATAAACTATCAATTATTTGTATCTGATATCCATTTTTTATCCCTAGATTTATTCAAATGCTTAAAAATTTCTTTTTGTTTTTGAACATATGGGTCAACGTCGAAACTGTTATGAAAAACATAAAGGTGGTCCTGATCCTAATCTGTAATATTAATTTTGACAACCTCTATTTTAGAAATTCCTTCACCCTCAAGCTTCCCAGTGTGATGAGATTTAAGTATACCAATGTTTTCCACACCAGATAGGTATTCGGTACAGAATTCAACTACTTCCTCAACAATTTATCACTCTGTAATACAACCCTTTGGCTAGCTTTGATTTTTGACATACCCTTTCAAAATCTTCATACACCGTTCAATGGGGTACATCCATCTATAATGTATAGGACCACATAGTCGAATCTCTCTCACCAAGTGAACCATCAAATGAACCATCATATCAAAGAATGTTGGTGGGAATACCATTTTCAATTCACATAATATGATGACAATTTATCTTTCCATAGTTGGAAATTTCTCTAGGTATATAACTTTTCTCCATATAGCTTTGAAGAAGAAATATATCTTTGTTAATTTATAACATACATTCTTGGAAAAAAAAGAAATATAAAGCTATAGGAATTAGATCTTGCATCAAAACATGTAAGTCATGTGATTTCATACCCTTTAACTTTAAATCGTTCATTAACATCATGTTCTTGATATTTGATGAATACCCCTCTAGAACCTTTATGTCATTCAAGAAGTTCAAAAACTAATATCTATCATGGATGGAAAGAGTATAAGAAGAAAAAGAAAGAATTTTTTTTTCACCCTTCACTAGTGCCAACTCTTCTCATATTCCCATCTTAACCATGTCCAACCAAGCCTAAATTCCATCCTTTGTTTTTTTGGGTGCATTTATCAACGTGTTGATGACACTATCACATAATTTTTTTTCAACATGCATAAAATTAAGAAAATTTCTAACATACAGACAATTCTAGTATGGTAATTTAAAAAAAAAACTAATCTCTTTTTCCTACCGGTTTTCGTAAGGTTTTTTGAAAATGTTTTACAAAAAGTAGTGTCCATATCTTTTAATTTATAAAAAAATTGATAACCTATTAGTGGAGATGGTGTTGTACATTCTTATGAACTTCCATCGAATGATGTTGTCTAAGATCGGTACTTATGTCATTGGGGTAGAAATAAATGATGTCCTAGAAACATGGTTTTTGATGAATGTTTCAACCTAATTGACTATATACCTTGTTTTCAAATGGAACAACCTTGAGTTCCTTTCATTCTATATCCTGAAAAATTTCTATAAGCAGGAAATTCCTTTATAGTCCCGTACAACATGGCTCTCAAAGTGAAATCTTAATTTCTGTAAGCATCATACAACGTAACACCTGAATCCCACAATAATTTAAAATCCTCGATCAATGAAGCAAAATAAACATCAATATCATTACCTGGTTGTTTTGGTACTGATATAAGCATAGATAACATGATGTATTTTTGTTTCATGAATAACCACGGTGGTAAGTTATAATTTACCAACATAACTGGGCATGTACTATGAATTCTTATTTGAAAACCAAAAGGATTCACTCCATATATAGATAATGAAAGACGACGGTTTCTTGGAGAGTTTACAAATTCAGGATACTCATGATCAATTTTCTTCCACTGAGGAGAGTCTGATGGGTGATGTAGTTTTCCATATTTAATTCTTGTATCTGCATTCTATTTCAATAATCCTGCAGTCTCCTCACTTCCATATAGGTTCCTAAACCTTAGAATGATTGGAAAGTACCATAAAACTTTCATAGGAATGGATTCATCTTTCTTGTATCGAAAAGAACCACACTTTGGGCATTCTTTCAGTGATTTTTGGTCCTTGAAAAATAGTATACAGTCATTCGGAAAAATGTGTATTCTTTCAGAGATCATACCCATAAAGCATAGCATTTGTTTGGCATCGTATGTTTGTCTTGGGAGCTCATTATCTTTTTAGAGCATGTCATTCTGGAGATCAAGTAGTTTCATAAAACTAGAATCACTCCACCCATTTCCTAATTAAAAATTATACAGATTCAATATGACTGACAATGCTATATATTTAGTGCAACCAACATACAATGTCATATTTTCACAACTCTTTTAACTTCTCAAACAATTTTGGGCAATCATGAAGTTCCTCTTCAATTGTCCTTGTCATTTCCTCAATACGATCTTCATTATCATTCACATCTATAATCACACCCACCATATGGTCATCTTCATTTTTCACACTTGTAATCATATCAAATGGTCCATAAAACGTAGTGTTATCCCAACCACTACCTACATTTGTTTTAATCCATGTTTATTCCAACATGTATAACTTCGATTTATTCTATGATAGATCAAGTGTTCTTCCAACTCCTCTGGACTAATTTGTCTTGAATAACAATAGTGTAAACACAAACAAAGGATCTGAGAAGGGTCATATTCATGATCTTTTGCAAGCTTGATTAACTCTTTCACACCATCTTCATACTCTTTTGCCAACCGATTGGAATTCATCCATTCTTTATTCATATTCATCCTATTTTATTTAGTAATATTAATATTTAACAAAAATAATTACACAAAATATGTTCAACTAGGGTCATCATCCAACTATAAACAATGGAAATAGCTATGGTAAACAATACTCTTACCTCTCCATGAATTACTCAAGACCAAAGTAGATAACACCCATCTTCCCAACCACCTAATAAATGGAACTAGCTATGAGAAACCCTTACACTATACTGTTTTAGTATCCCACATGTGATCTATATGCATTATTGTAAACCAGTTTTTTAGTATTTCTCTAGAAACATAATGTATCGAGTCAAGAACTATGGTGCTAAACTAATAGATGGTATGATTTTCCATAGAGTTATTATGGGTGGAAGGATTCATTACATGTGTTGTTATGGTTTTTTGACAAGGGTGTCAATAAAGTGTCCCATAGAGTCCTCTTGTGAAGTGGTTTTCTAAGATTTGCTTGAATTACACTAGTAAAAAAGTAGTGGTTTCATTGAAATGGGTATGTTTTGGATTGATATTCAATGGTGGAGGAACTACAACATGGAAAAAAATGTCATACCAATCATTCTAACAACCGCAACACCATATAAACACACAATCATGCTCACAATTACAACACCATACAAACCAAACAAACACAATTTAATATTTTACAAAGCATCCCTTATTAAATTCCCCCTATTAATTCAGGGGTTATCATAGAAGTTTTATCATAATGGGACATTCATTTATTATCCAAATATATGTAAATTACCTATTTCTATATTCAAATGTTAAATAGGAACCAACCAACATGCAATTCATTTAGTGCGCAAACAAGGACCACCAACGGACATGATTTTCAGTAGAGCCTTTAGCCTGTACAATTCACAACATAACCATCAATATAAAATAGTAATAATATGAGAACAACAGGAAAACAATGAGTAAGAGGAGAAAATTCACCGCGAAGGAGTCGTTCAGCAAGCGGTGAAGGTGCGTTCGTGGTGGAGGAGAGGCGTGTGACAGAGGATATTTCCAAATGAAAAGAAAAAATAAAATGATAATTCATATGTTATACCTATACAAAACAGATTTAATGAGATTTAGGAATGGGACATGTCTGGCTAAACAGTTTTATTGGTCAATTATGGGATTTTATTTTCCATATATGATATCTTCTTCTGGTTTATTTATTTTTTGTGTATCTACTATTTTCCTAGATGTTCAACTTATGAACGGGACATGTTTAGTTTTTAGGAGAAATATCATTTTTAATTTACTCTAATTTGGGGGTAAAATATTCCACATTAATTGTATATTTTTTCTAGGGGATAGTTACTATCCTGTATGGATCATGAACGCCTCTTAGGTTAGTGGAAATTCAGGTCAATTGTTGGTTATGATACTAGCCCAGGCCATATCATTACATTTACAATTGTAACTGACCCATGTCCATTTAAATGTATAATTTGGTGGGGGGGGGGGGGTTCAGACTATAATATATTCCCAACTCCACTGGAGTTCCTATGGGGGTGGGTCTTGATAGTATCATATCTGATAAATATTTTATAGATTGGACATTAGAGTAGTAACTACTAAGGATTTATTCATTTGTATAGTAGTAATGTTTGTTGAACCTAGTGTGTGAATTAGACATTAGAAACTAATAGGAAACATCTTAAAAACCTCATTTAATCTTAATAGGTTTGGTTTCATTCATCATATAGTTAAAAGTGGTGTGGAATGAGTAAATAATAAGCTTGGGGGTGAATGATGTGGAGATGTTGATGGAAATAATGATGTGGAAGTGTGTTTAAATATTCATTGTATATTTTTCATTATAATGAGGTTGGTTTAAGTAATTATATTTAGGTCGGTTGTGTTATTCCATCATGAGGTTAAATAAGAATAGGTGCATCATGCATCCAAGCATCAAATGGAATTAATTGGAAAGGACCTAAATATAAGGGAGAACAAGACATGCATCACAACAAAACACATAAGAAATTTGGGAAAACATGCATCACAACACAACACATAGGTCCATGTCACAATGGGCCCCAAATGATAAAGAACTATGACACAAAGGAGATGGCCATGCCACAATGGTTCTTGGTGAAAACACATCTAGAATCCACGTGCACGGTCAACAATGAGATCATGTAATCTAGGGGAAAGGGAATATTATGAATTAGTCATCACTACACCATAACCACTAAGCCCTCACACCCTCCATAATGAAATAATACCAAAATTGGAAGAACTGTGCAAACTCTACATTATAAGACTTCCCACCACAACCAATACTCTATGAAACAACTATTACAAAAAAAACTAGAAGCATAAAAACTATCTTCCACACCATAGTTCTCCAACCATGCCACAAGCACAACCTACATGATATAGAATATTCACTATGTCATGGAATCTGGTTCCATTTGAAAAATCAGTTCAACTTCCCTCTTTCACCTTCAAAACCAACCCTAGGTTATTCTTTAAAATAAAAGTGTGTCACATGGATATGAACTAGATAGACCTCAATTTTAAAGGAGAGTGTAACTATTTAATATATATCTTTCACCTTATCAAGGAATGAATAAAAACCCCTTTCCTTTTACACATCTAGTGGCATAACCCAGACATATGCCTTTTTCCAATGACAAGGCACAACCTGTGATCTTCTTTTTCGTTTGGTTAGCATAACCAAGTCACATACCTTTTAATGGAGGTATAACCGGCATGTGAGTTGATATGGACTATGGCCAAAGGAATTTTCTTCCTGGAAATGGAATGGGAAATTCCTAAGGCCACGATCCATGTATATAGTGGTGGTAGGAATTTCCTATAACACCTTTGACCATAGTTGATATAGACTATGGCCAAAGGTTCCAGAATCCATGAACATTTTTATTTTCTAAAAGTATAATTATTATATTTATAAAAAATTATAAACACACACAAACATATATTTATATATGTGGATATATATATATGTGTGTATATATTTATAAAGATAGTTCATTATAGCTTATTGTTACAGTCTTAGATAAATTATAGAAGTAGTCCTGAGATCAAGTCTCATCATTTTGTTTAATATTTCAAATTATATGACCACATTCATAAACCATATCTGGAGATACATATGTCTATAGTCCACCCATGGAGGTTGATTCCCTATGTAAAAGGTTACAAACCATGGTTATAGGTTCCCCATAATAGGGACTATATCCACAAGCATTGTCTATGATACTAGACTATCTGACTATGGCTATTGTCGATGGGATATGGAAACTAGTATAACACCCATGGGTGTCCTGATAGTGGATATAAACTATATCAATTTTCAATTGGTCTGTAACCACTGACATAACCCATGACTATTGCCTAATTTTCAACTAGTGTGAGAATCGGGTTGGGCAGATCGATCGGTGATGGTATAACCTTAGTGAGGTTTGGGGATGGAATAGAGCCCTTATGTATTTTATTCTTCTGTTTTTTTATATGTGATAATCCCAATAGGTGGTCATTGAGACCAAATTCCTTTTTTTGGTATTTTTTGTCAATGAAGGACAATTTGGAAGTAGTTTGGAGAGCCCAATCTTGTTGACAAAATTATATGAGTTACTAAGAAATTAATTATTATGTGTGATGAATTTTGAATATTAAAAGAGTATTGAAGATATACCTTTTTCCATGGAAGCAATGAAGATTACTTCCAATTCAATTTAGATGGAAAGGAAAAATAAATACCTTGAGGAGTATATAATATATTTGGATATTACTAAGAGAATTTTAAAAAGCAAAGAGATGAGTCCTAAATTTTTTTCCTTAAAGGTTGTTGCTATTATATTACTCAATACTCTAGAATTTAAGAAAATAAGATAAAGCTAAAATATTTTACAACTCTAAAAGATAGACACTACTAGAGAAGATATCCATCATAGAGGCTGTCGACCGAGCATAAAGGTAGGATCTATCCAAAAGTAGCTTGTATGAGGTTATAAATAGTTAGAATAGATCTATTTAGATATAAAGAGAATGTGGAATCATAAGTTATAGAACAACGATATGAATTTAGAGAGCATATGAATCTATCTAATAAGCATCTCCACCATAATAAAGAATAATAAACTATAAACTAAAAGAGGAATAAATAATTATCAATTTGAGAGTGGATATGAATTTATCAAAACATAGACAGAGTGGAAAGGAACCATTCATCCCATTTTATAATTACCAAATCCAATAAACTCTCCCAAAATTTGAATATCTCTCCCCCGTTTTTTATGATAAAAAAGATAAGAAAATTAAGAGAATTACATTGAAAATAAAAACAAACATAGGTAATAAAAAATAAAGGGAATGAAATATATCTAATAAGCATCACGACCTAAGTTAAATAATAAATAATAGTAAACAATAATAATCAAAGTTTGAATAAGCATACTCAATAGATATACCAACAATTAGATAAAACAATCCCCCAAAACTCAATGATATACCAACAATTGGATGAAAAACTCCCCCAAAACTCAATGATATACCAACAATTAGATGAAAAACTCCCCCAACCCTATGCACCCTATGGAAACTAGGGAAACCGTAATAGAGACTCACCTGGGGGAATCCATGCGCTATAGAGAAGGATCCTTGGACGGTCGTCGGATGAGGAGGGTGAACTAGAGCAAGTTAGGTGGACAAGGGGGTCATGCAAGGAGGAGAAGGAGAAATAGGAAGAGGAGGAGGTGGTGGTGGTGGCAGCGGAGGAGGAGGCAACGACGGCCGGGGAGGCGGAGGAGGAGGCAGTGACGGCGGCGTTGGGGGAGGAGGCAGCAGCGGTAGAGGAGAAGGAGGAGGAGGAGGGGACGTGATGGAGGAGGAGGAGGAGGCAGTGGCAGAAGAGAAGGAGGAGGAGGGGTCGTGGAAGAAGATGGGTCACAACGGAGGAGGGATCGACAGCATAGGGGTCCGCTTCTGTGAAGGCTTGAAAGGGTGCGAGGGAGGGGGAGCCTATTAGGGCTCTTTTATAAAATCCACTGGAACCTTTATCAGCGCTAGTTAAAAGCACTAATAAAGGTATGTTTTATCAATGCTAAAATAAAAAGTGCTGATAAAGTATACCTTTATCAGTGCTTTGTTAGCACTGATAAAAGACATATTTATCAGTGCTAAAATTATAGCGCTGATAAAGATGTATTTTATGAGCGCTTTTTTAGCGCTGATAAAGGACATGTTTTTCAGAACAATTTCACAACCAATTAAATAATTATTTAAATAAATATAAATTTATTTGTATTTATTTATAAATATTTGTATATATTTATAAATATATCTATTTAATTATATATTTATAACTTTATAAGTAGTATAATAAATATATTTATTATAATTTTATAATTATTTACATATATATATATTTATAGTTATAATTATAACTATAAATAGTATATATTTATAAATATTTATATATAATTGTTAATATATATATATATATTAATAAAATTATAATATTATATGTATAATTTTATAATTATTTATATATATATAGTTATAATTATAATTACAAGTGTATTAAAAAAGTATTTATATATATCATTAAAAATATAATAAAATATATTTATTATTTAAATATATGTAATGTAATTTTATAAGTACATTTTTAGAACATATATAGTTCATATGGGTAACATTATGAATTAATCAACATACCACATCAATGGACAACGTGATGTAATGTATAAATGAATATTCATGCATGATACATAATATATATATATACGCATGATCAATATATTTATTGACCAAATTCATTGGAAAACACATATATATTCAATAATTTTAATTATAAATATATATATTAAAAATTATTATATATTTATAAATAAAATAAAATAAATAAATAAAATAAATATATTAAATATAAAAAATATAAAAAATATAATGAATTAATCCAATAAATCTAATAAATCTAATAAATTAATCTAATAAATCTAATAAATATAAATCTAATAAATCTATAATAAATATAATAAATATATTTATTATATAATGTAATTTATTATAATCTTATAATTATTTAATTATATATATATATATATATAATTATAGTCTTAGAAATACTTTTTTCAATTAAAACATTATATATATATATATATATTTGAATTATTAAAAAAATATATTAAATATAAACATTTGTTTTTTATTTAATGTCTACAAATAAACATTATTTTTGAATATAAATATAATAATTTTATATAAATTAATAATATTTTATTATTAAAAACTTTTATCAGTGCTATTATTAGCGTTGATAAATGTGCCCTTTATCAGCGTTAAGAAAAGCATTGATAAAGGGTACACCTTTATGAGCACTTTTTTAGTGATGACAAAGGTCACATTTAGTAGTGCTTTTAGCTAATACTAATAAAGGCCCACTCCTTTATTAGCTATTTCTACTTAGCACTGATAAAAGGCAGCGCTTCCCTTGCCCTGTTTTGTGGTAATGTGTATGACATCTCATTCTGTACAATGCTTCATATGGTTCCATTTGAATAATGGAATGGAAACTATTATTGTAAGAAAACTCCATCAAGGGTAAATAATAATCCAACATACCTTGAAAGTCAAGTGAACATGATCTCAACATGTCCTCTAAGGTTTGAATCATCCTTTCTGATTGCCCATTAGTTTGAGGATGATAAGAAGTACTCAGAAGAATCTCAGTATCGAAATTTTTTTGAAGTCTTTTACATAATTTTGATGTAAATCAAGGATCACGATTAGACACTATTGAAATAAGTGCTCCATTAATTCTTAAAAATTCATTGATATAGAGTCTTTTAAGACGATCCAGTGGTAAATCCTCCGTTATCGCGATAAAATGAGCAAATTTTGTAAGCCAGTCAACAATTACCCATATTGCATAATTATTTCTTGGAGTTTTGGGTAATACAGTGAAAAAATTCATGGTGATTTCATCCCATTTCCATGTAGGAATAGGTATAGTTTGAAATAATCCTATAGGATTTTGTCATTTGACCTTCACTTGTTGACAGACTAAACATCTTGATACATAATCAACAATTTTCCTCTTCATGTTGTCCCACCAGAAATGTTCCTTCAAATCTCTATACATTTTAGTTCTTCCAGGGTGTATAGTGAAATTCGAGCTATGGGAATCATCCAATAACTCCCTTTTCAGCTCAGTTATAGAGGTAACACGTAGCCTCTTCCCAAATTTCAGAATTCCATCTTCACACATGAAGTCATCCAACTTCCTCTCTTTCATAGCATTAATTTTCTTTTGCAGGTTCTCATCATTAGGCTGAGATATTGTAATCCTTTCTAATAAAGATGGTTGGGAAACCAAATGAAAAAGTAGTTATGTTTCACCTTATTTTATAATTCCCATATCCATCCTCACCAGATCCATATACAAATGATCCTTATCAATCCACATTTTATTGAGAACTCCATGATCCTTCCTGCTCAATGCATCAACTACCTTATTTTTTTTTTCTCGGGTGGTAGTGTATTATATGATCATAATCCTTGAGTAGTTCGAGCCATCGCCTTTGCCTCACATTGAGTTCTTTTTGTGATAAGATATACTTCAGAGTATTTTGATCTGTATATATCACACATCTTTCACCATATAGATAGTGTCTTCATATTTTTAGATCAAAGATCATAGCATCTAACTCAAGATCATGAGTAGGATAATTTTTTTCATGAATTTTTAACTACCATGATTCATAGGCAATGACTCTATCATTCTGTATAAGGACACAACCAACTCCTTTCTTTGATGCATCACTATAGATCACAAACCCATCATTCCACGATGGTAGAGTTAGGATCGAATCATTCACTAATATCCTCTTAAATTCTTCGAAATAGTCCTCCCATTTTTTCCACAAAAACTTAACCCCTTTATGTGTAAGCTTGGTCATTGGGTTGGCTAAACAGGTTAAGTTCTGAAAGAAATGCCAATAATAACCTTCTAAACCAATAAAACTATGTACCTCAGTTATGTTCATTGGAGTATGCCATTTTTAAACAATATTTGTCTTAATAGGATCAACAGATATATTCCATCTTTAGAGACAATGTGGCCATGAAAATAAACTGATTGAATCCAAAATTCACACTTGCTAAACTTCCCATATAAGTAATTTCTTCTAAGAGTCTTCATAATATTGTACAAGTGATTTTCATGATCTTCATAGCTTTTAAAGTATACCAAGATATCATAAATAAATACCACAAAAAGGCATCAAGATATTCCTTGAAAACTCTAGTCATTAGATCCATGAAAATAAAAGGTGTATTAGTCAGTCCAAAAGGCATTATTGTAAACTCGTAATTCCCATACCTAGTTTGAAATGTTGTTTTTGTAATATCTTCCTTCGTCACAAGAAACTTATGATATCTAGATTGAAGTTCAATATTCAAAAAATATTGAGCTCCATGAAGTTGATCAAATAAATCATCAATACAAGGTAGGGGATACTTGTTATTTATTGTTATAGCATTGATCTCCCTGTAGTCAATGCACAACCTTATAGATCAATTCTTCTTCTTGATGAAAAGAATAGGGGCTCCCCATGGAGAAACACTAGGGTGAATAAATCCTTTATCACTCAATTACTCTAATTTGTTCTTCAATTCCACTTATTACATAATTTCCATTCTATAAGTGGTCTTTGATATGGGCCTTGAATCATGAATTAAGTTAATGGAAAACTCAATTTCTTGCTTTGGAGGATGTCCATGTAAATCCTCTGGAAATACATCAAAATATTTTTGAACAATAGGTATATCTTATATTTGAACATTATTTTCCTCACCCAAAGTTATTTCATTACCTTCCTCTCCAATAATTTAATTCAGTAGAGCTATTGGGGGTGGATCTAGTTGAGAATCAAATGGTGATGTTTCTTCCCTAAAGATAAGGAATTCCACATCATCCTCAAAAATTGTAACCTCCTTCTTCTTGAAATAAATTTTCACTTCATGGTTTAAAATCCAATCCATGTCAAGGATTATATCAAATTAAATCATGGGTATGATAATAGAATCAGTAGATAAAACATGTTTATATGCCATAATGGGGACTTCCTGACACAACTTTGTTGCAATGATACTTCCTTTAGGAGTTTTTACTGACAAATCTCTTATTAAATAAAATTGGAAATATCTAATTTTCTTTGAAAACTGGGAATATATGAAAGAATGCGATGATCCAAAATCAAATAAATCATTGGATAAGTTCAAGGAAATGATTAAAGTACCTGTCAACAAATCGTTAGAAACTTCAACATCTACATTTGTGACCACATAAACTTGGACTTGTTCCCTTGGCCTTCTTTGGTAAATGTTTCCCTAACACTTAGGACATTCATGTTCATAATGTCCCATCTCCCTACAATTTTAGCATTGAAAATTGGTAGATTCTTTCTTCCTCTTATAATCTTGAGATAGGTGGCCTTTCTCTTTGCACTTTTAATAGACTCCCATTCCCTTTAAGAAAGTGCTAGGGTGTTTCTTCTCACAATAACTATAGTATGGAAGGTCAAATCTTCCCTTATTCCCCATTTCCTTATTTCCTTTTCTAGACTTTTTAGCATCTCTATTTTTCTATTGTTTTCCTTTAAAGTAATAAGACTTAGAAAATTCCTTTTCTGTCTTGATAGCACTTGAGACTATATCTTCATATGATGAGAAACTTTTGGGTACTAGTTCCCTTAAGAGGAATGGTTTTAAACCATCAAATAATCGATCAATATTTCTCGTTAGATTACGTATGTAGTCCACAACATGTATTGCTAACCTTGTGAATTTAGTTTCATACTTTTTCAACATTTTCATCCTCCTTATTCCTCAGATTTAGTAATTTCCTTTACATATCCACTCGTTGTTTGTGGGGAATATATTTTTCTAGGAAGATTTCCTTAAAATCCCTCCATTACATCTCTTATATTTCTTCCTCCACCTTTGTGTTTTGGATTAACGAACACCACTAATCCACATATCCCGATAGAAAATAAACTACCATGATAACCTTCTCTCTTTCTCTACATTCCAAAGTGAGAAATATCTTCTCTAGGGAACTTATCTACTACTCAGGTAAAAATGGGCTAGTAGTCCCATTGAATGATGGAGGCTGTTTTCTCATAAAGTGATCCAACATAGCTCCTCCACATTATGGATCAGGATTCTCCATATGGGTAAGGTTATTGTTCAAAACCTGAGTTATTTGTCTGAGTATAGTTATAAGTTGCTCGACACCAGTCGTAGCTCCAGAGACCACATCATTATCTTGCATTAGAGGGAAATACCTACATGGGATATGCATGTTCATGCGGTTTCCATTTATTTCACTAGGCGCCACTTCTAGATAATGGAATACATTAAATTAGGTTATAAATCATAATGTATAATCTCAATGTAGAAAAATACTTAGCATAAATTGTAATTCTATACATAGCTAATGTCATAATCATAAACATGGTTTCTTTGAGGAAAAAATTACATTTAAATCCTTCATAATGGCTTGTAAAGAAAATGTGAATTATCCTAATCATATCCCCCAGGAGTGTCAAACCAAGTGTGTAGTAAGGACCATTGTCATGTTCCAGGATACCCCAGGTCAAACCCAAAACTCCTTGTTAGAGTTTTCACTCCTAGGTACATCTGTACCAGAACCACGTCTACTTGTAGCATCCAAACAGGGATGTATTTGCTAGAAAGATTCACATAATCTATTCCTTACCATAAATTCTAGGATTTTATTTTATGTTTTATCCTCATTGACTATCTTAGGGGTTTTTCCTTAATCTATGTTCTCTAAATCCACTTTCCTTGTTTTCTACTAAACTTTCTCTGATACCAACTGTAAGGACCCAACCCTAGTTGCTCGGAGTTGGTGCCTTATTTTATTAAATTGACATATAAACAAGGAATATACATCCCGAAGGACTGAGTAGTTTAGTAGTATTGGAAACAAGATACATACATAAGTTGACCAATACAACTTGAAACTAAAAACAACATAGAAATTCCTTTGACAACATCCATAAATCTTAGGTTATTTCTACATGTCATTCATAATAAAAATCTTCATGTCCTGAGAAAATTAAACATAAGAAAGGGGTGAGTTCAAACTCTTAGTAAGGATAATACATAAAACAGATGATATCATAAACATAAACATTAGGCATGGTGAATAACTAAAAACACATTCCTTTAAAAATAATAAACTTGAACACATATTGGTAGGAATAAGAGCTGAATAAATAATTTCATAATAAACCATAATCTTGGGTATTCTACTAGTTGAATAAACACATGAACTATCAATACAATTTTCATAATGAGAGAATTCATAATGTGGGACATCATAACCATACTATCAAGGCCTCGTTCCAAGACCATAAATAACCATTTTTTCAAGACCTAGTGGAAATACCGTAGTCTGTCTCATGAGACCTACCGATGCACCGAGTGGCTATAGAGGGCCCCACCTAACACTTACTATGTCCAAAGAATTCCTCATATGAATAGGGATAAACATAAACAAAATATACATTCATATTTAAACTAATATATGAAATGTAAATAACTTTCCTTGAATATTAAGCATAAACACTAACCATTTAGAGTAAATTGGTGAACGATTTTTAGAAAGAAAATCCACATCCAAACTAATCATAAACCATTAAATTAAAAATAATAGATGATATAATAAAATATTAATCCCAATAATACATAATAATCAACAAAATTGTTGAAATATATGAATATACTCTTACAAAATCTTCGAGTAATTCTTGAGATAAATACTCTTTTACTTTGAAAAGAAGAGTTATTTTGAAAAAATATTTATATAAAACCAGAATTGAAGTAAGATATTATTTTCATAATAAATTGAGTTATTTTATAAATATAATGGTTTCCAAAAATTGATTATATAGTTCCCTTTAAAATAGATAATACTTTGAGAAATTCCCTTGAAATGAGATTGTTTATCGGGAAGGATTTTTGAAAGATCCTTTTAAAACATATAACTCACCATAAATTAAGGTATGATTCTGGTTGGAACACATATATATAAAATTCACACATAAATTATGAGGATTACATATGAATTAATAATAATTTAACTGAGTTAATTAGATAATAAAAGTAACCTGAATGGAAATAGAGGTTCGGGTGGAAACCCCTTACCTTAAGTCTGATGGTGTTCCTCACTTGATCTTAATAACATGAATAATCAAATTTAGGTTCATTAATTAATAAGTTTAGAAACCCATATATATTTAATTGATTTATAATAACCTTATTAGGTTAATTCATGGCCTTTTTATGTGTTAAGAGTTTCAATTTCATTGTTTGGGACCGTTTTCTTCCTTTGTTTTCATGATCGGTTTACTTATATTAATGTATGGATAAACATGTAGAATGAAGATGGTTGTCCAAAATTGAATTTATATGTTATTAGTGAACATACCGAAGGTAAAATGGTTATAAATTTCATTTGGTTACTTGGAGTGAATATTAACATTATATAATTTTTTTAATGATAACTGTTTGGGTTAATTGGAGGTTTTTGAACACAACAAACTCATTTTTATTTATATATCAAAACCATGTGTAAAAAATATTCTAGAACCTTAAATAAGTTATAATACATATATTATAGTCTTTTTAAACCATAAAAATGGTTTCATGACTAGAATTTAAGATGGTAATTGAAATTGAAAACTCGTTGTCCTTGAATATGTTAAATTAACACATCTTGGATGGTGTTTTCATTTCTAGTATAAAATAATGGGAAATGAGAGATGATGAAGAATTATTAATTTATCATAAAAACATTCCAGTACATGTAAGGTACTGGATTCATCACAAAATTGGGATTAAATGAGGCGAGGAAAGAAAATAAAAAATGAAACTTGAAATGAAATTGAAAGAAATAGAATGTGAATTTTCCTCTTGAATACACCTCCTTGAGAATATCTTTAAGGGAAGGGGTTTTGGTATTTTGAAAAGAAAAAGATCTACTGGTCATGGGGAGTGACTAGGGAAGGATATTTTGGAAGAACTTTTAGGAGCTTCAAGAATTAGAGGAGTGAAGAGAAGAGGGAGTGAGGGAGGTTTTTATAGTGGAGGAGAGGAGGGTTTTCCCATTATTTTTCTCATTATTTTATTATTTTTCCAAAGACAACCAATGGTATTGAATATTATGACCAAGAATAGTAAAATTTAAATGTTATTTTGAACCAAGTTTGCTTACATAATTCATGATTCTAGTAATAGTGAATTTAACTAATAGTGTATATATGGTAGATTATCGTAATTTACTATGTATAAAAAATACAAGTATTTCAGAAAAATCCAAAAAATTCACCCTAACCATTTTTTGACATGTAGAATTCAAAAATGAAATCCATTTTTTGAAAATAATTTTCTAAATATTATTAATTTATTTTTTAAATAAAATCATAACTTATTTGAAGAATAAAAAATTTAAAACTATAATTCATTTTATATTAACTTGAAAAATTAATCAAGATATCATTATCTTCTAACCTTAATAAAATAAAATAGTAATTTATTTACTATTCACAAGGGTCATATTGCTATTGACATTTATATTCATAAGGGTGTGTTTCTATTCACTAAAAATTAAGTTTTCCTTATCAGACTCTAAATATCTTACTGAACGCAACTGTGTATTTCAGTTTTTCAAAATTCAAATAACATAGATTGAAACATTATGTTTACTTGCTAGGTTATAACAAAATGGTATTTTGTAGATACTCAGGGTTTCATGCATTCAATATTTATTTGTAAAATCTTGGGGTGTTACAATATACATGGGCACACCTAGCCCCTTACATTTATATTTACTACCATGGATGACTATACATGTAACGGGGGAACCCACACACATATTTATACTTACATATGCACATGCAGGCAAGTTTCCTTAGACCCAGAGACTCAAAACCACAAAGTAGGGATTGCACACTACACATATAATTTAATAAATCAATTAAAAACTTAATAAAACATTTCCAAAGAATTAAACATCACAAATCATCACTTGCACTTCCAAAAAACCCATTTTAAAAACATGCACCCACAAAAACATCTTGAAAACATAATTTTCACCTCTTATATCATTCAATAAACCATCTCAACAATTTATAAAACAACTTAAAGAAACACCACAAGGCCTTATACTAAGAACATACCCAAAATCCCCTTTTTAGAATCAAATGCAGACTAGAAACCTTTCCAAACACCATTTTCATCACTTGTAAAATTTTATAAACAAGATGCACAATTTATAAAACACTAAACAATGATACAACATGGGTTTTCATAAAAAACGAACCCCAATACGTATAAACATGGTACTTAAAGATCAAACACATGTGAACATTTTTCAAAAACAAATTTCACACCACACATATTAATCAAAGAACAAATTAAATTAAATAAGCCATAAAATAGTTATCCAAATAATGGTTATACACGGAACCACCAACCTCGGGTGTATAAGTTTCCAGAAAAAGTCGTGAAACCACAACCACGCCTTAACCACATCACAAGGTATCCAAAAACAAACTCTATTCGAGAATATCAAACCCAAACTCAAGATTAAACCCTAAAAACGAAGCCCTAAAGGGAAATAAAAAAATCCGAAAATAAAGAGGGAGACTTACCCCAGGGAAAAAGGGGGGATGCGCGACTGCCATGGGAGGTGGAGTGCCGGAAGGGGGGCCACTTTCAGGGGTTGTGATTACTGGAAGAAGTGCTGGACAATGAGGGGGGTGAGCCGGACCAGTCTGCAACTAGTAGTGGAGGTGCACCAGACCAGGCTATAGCTGACAGGGTAGGCACCGACAGAAAATAAGAAGGCTGACTAGTGTAGGTTGCACCAGAGATGGTTGCGCTAGAGACGGATGCACCGGAGGAGAGCTAGCCAAGGGGAGGGTTGGCCAAGGGGCAGCATGCACTGTGAGATCAGGGGAGAGGGGGTGTGATGCAATGGGTAGGAGAGAGAGGAACCAATCCCTAACAACAAAAAAATTAAAAATAAAAATAAACTACTACTAATAATAAACTTTATAATAATAATAATAATAATCATCATCATCATAGTTAATCATAATAATATTAATAATAATAACAAGCTTAACAATAATTATATTCTTAATAATAATAATTAAATTAATAATATTGATTATAATATTATTGTTCTAACACTAATAATAATAAGATCAATAATATTATTTATATTTTTAATATTATTAACACTGATAATAATAATAATGAAAATATTTTCAAATAATGATAATAATAATATTATTATTTAAATAATTCTTTAGACTTTATTACACTTATCTTATTTTTTTCATTTTACCAATAATTTAATTTAATTTCTTTATTCTTCACTTCACTTGATTTATTTATTTTGAACATCAAGTAGGCCAAAAAGTTATTTGGGTAAAGCCTCATGGTTTCGACCATGCTCTACCCATGCGTCAGATACTATCAAGCCCAAAACATTCATTTATCAGCAAAAACACAAAATTCCAATTGAGACACATTCTGAACCCTGATGAAAAGATCCAAATCCAGTAAATAATAAAATACAATAATTTTTCAAAAGATAGGGTGTGACAAATTTCCCCACCATAATGGTTTCTATCCCCATAAAGCCACGATGAGGTTGTTTAGAAAACAGAACCGGTACACCCTCTTAGCTCAAAGAGGATTCCGAAAAACAAAAAACAAGAGAGAATCAAGGACACTATGAACATGGAGAAAGGAATTTAAAATTAAACTCAAGAGACTAAAATGCAATCCCCTCTATATTCCAACCCTCAAAAGTAAAAACACATCCAGTAGATCAATCAAAGGAAACAAGATTTCCCACAACGCACAATCCAACTTCTAAAGTTAAAACACTTCAAATACTACCAAACGAAACCCACACCACTTTCCTAAAACAAGTGAAAAACATCAAACCACATCATGAAGAATAATCCCATAACCTTGATTTAATGAAACTATTAGGCACACCCATCGGGGATGCCCGAATGAACTCCCCACCATTAAAAACCAACCAACAACCGAGACGAAGCCAAAATACCAATATGGGGACACCCGAATAGACTCCCCACCATTAAAATAGACTAACATCATTTTACTCTTGGGGAATTTAGTGAGACCCACGGTTGGTCTCCCCACCATAGTAACCAACCATATTAACTTCTTAGCATGGATTGTCATAGAAATTATGACATGGGACAACTTGATAACTTCCCGTACAGACGAAATCCCCCACCACTAGGGCCCTGACAAAAGCAAATCTAACCCAAACAGAAGACATTACATGGTTCACCACTTCCACAAGAATTACCATCCTTAGATGATCCTAACCAAAACTGAGATCGATTCGCAAGGCTGGCCCTATATTTTAAACCACATAGAGTCTCATATTCACAAGGGTACAAGAACTAAGACTTAAGAAAATAATACCACCACATAGTTCTCAACAAATAATCACGGTCCCCATGGCTCCTTCCACCAAATGGGACCACTTGGAATGAGACAACTATAGAAGAAAATTTGAACTACCTCCATTTCCAACACCGATGATAGAGATTAGACTGACATACCTTACACCCCTGGGGTTTTTGACTATGCACCAACTTCACTCCAGGACCAATGGCTGGAGCTATGATGGTTGAAGCATCTTCTTCCTTGCAGTCAGGTGTTTAAACCCCCAAACATAACTTCTACCTTTTTGGTGCCGTAAGAAACCACCCCACATCCTAGATGGAGCCACCATGACATAACACACTCAGAAACTCACTTTAATCTAACACAACACTTCACCTAAACAAGGTCTTAGAAGATTCACTAGAATCACCCCTTTTTTACTTTGAACAACGAACTTTGAAAGAAAGAACACACAGAGGACACTCCAATCTGAAATAGAGAGATTTAAAATTATCCAAAAAGGAATACATTATTCTGTTAAAATAGAAGTTCTCAGAAGGTTCCATGAAATTTTCATTCACATTTAAGAGGTAACATGACACTGTAAGATGTCACAGAACACAACCCTTTCCATCGATAGAAACATCATAAGTAGAGGTACCTCAAATCGAGTCCCAAACTACACGAGATTGCCACAAGTACCCCTAACAACCTCTTAGGACCGAATTTTCCACACTAGTGGCCTAACATGAACCATTTATTAGATGAAACCAATGAAATTCCCAAAGTAACTTTAAGATAGCAGTCATCATCGATGACTTTGTACTACTTCCACCCTTCCTCTCTATAATTCCCTTCACCACTTCCAAACAGAACTCTCAGACACACTAGTGTCTGACTTCACCTGTGATGACTCAGGAAACTCAAGAAACCAACGTCTCTTTCAACTTTCCACTTCCACTCTCCCACTGTGAGAGGGTTTCTTAATCGAAAAAAAGAGGGTTAGACTCAATCTCTAAAGCTCAAGAAGGAAGTCCTTATATTGGTCAACTGGAGGATCTTCCAATGGAGAATCACCCATGGAACCACTTCAATCAAGCATTAACTCTTTATGGGGGAGTACGCTATCCAACGAGAAAACAAAGGAACCAATCAAACTGATTCAATGGCCAAAATGTGCCATAAACCATAACCAAACACATGGGGGGGACCACCACAAGGGCTTCCCAAAATACCTCTCGAAAAAGACCACTAACCAAAACTTGAACCCAACTTACTGAAAAAACACAAACCTGAAACAATGTTAAAATAAGTGGGGGTTTCTAACTCAAAAATTTTCAAAAAAAAAGTTCTCACCACACATATTAATCAAAGAACACATTAAATTAACTAAGAAAGAAAAATAGTTATCCAAATAATGGTTATACACAGAACCACCTACCTTGGGTGTAGAAATTGCCGAAAAATCCTTGAAATTACAATCACGCCTTAACCGCATCACAAGGAAGCCAAAAACAAACCATATTCATGAAGATTGAACCCAAACTCAAGATTAAACCCTAAAAATGAAACCCTAAAGGGAAAGAAAAACCCTAAAATAAAGAGGCAGGCCTACCCAGGGGAAAAACAGGGGATGTGCGACCACTGGAGGGAGGTGGCGCGCCAGAAGGGGGGCCACCAGCTAGGTTCACGGTTGCAGGAAGAAGCACAAGCCAGCGAGTGGCCTACTCTAGACCATGACATAGTTAGTAGGGGAGGTGCACCAAACCAGGCCACAGTCGGCATGGGAGGCGCCGTTAGGGAAGAAGGTGGCCGATCGATGGAGGTTGTGCTAGAGACGGCTACTCCAGAGGATATCTGGCCAAGGGGAGGGTTGGCCAAGGGGTAGTGTGCATAGTGAGATCAAGGGAGAGGGGGTACGACGCAATGGGTAGGAGGGGGAGGGACCCAACCCTAACAACAACAAAAAATAAAAATAAAAAGAAACTAATAATAATAAGAATTTTAATAATTATAATTATAATATTCTTAATAATAATAATAAACGTAATAATAATTAACTTTGTAATAATAATAATAATAATAATCACAGTTAATGATAATAATAATAATAATAACAAGCTTAACAATAACTATATTATTAATAATAATGATGAAATTAATAATATTAATAATATTATTAATATTATAACACTAATAATAATATCAATAATATTAATAATATTATCAATATTATTAACATTGATAATAATAATAATAATAATCTAAAATAATAATAGTAATATTATTATTATTTAAACAATTATTTAGACTTTATTACACTTATATTATTTTATTTTATTTTCATTTTATCAATAATTTAATTCTATTTATTTATTTCTCACTTCACTTTATTTAATTATTTTGAACATCGGGCAGGCCAAATAGTGATTTGAGCGAAGTTGCACGGTTTCAATCGTGTTATGCCCGTGCATCAGATGCTTTCATGCCCAAAACATTAATTTATCAGTAAAAACACAAAATTCCAACCGAGACTCGACCCAAACCCTGATGAAAGGATCTAAATACAACAAATAATAAAATACAATAATTTTTCAAAAGACAGGGTGTGACACATTACATATAAATTAATTTTATCATTACATTGAAACAATAAAAAGGAAGAAAAGGATTACATACCAAGATTCATTATAGAATTTTTCATAGATTCATCATGAAAATTCTTTTTCAAATTACTATAAATGTACCTAATATAATATCAATGGTTATAATTTAGGTATCTCTATGTAAAATGGTTTTCATTGATTTTTTGACATCTTAGCCAAACTCATTTAATAACAGGAGCTAAATCGGTAGCCACATGACCTCAAGAATGCCTCCCCATATGCCATAGGCTTTCAACTTGCAGTGAGGTTCTGAAAGAGTATGGTGGGGAAGATTATACCCTCATGATAAGAGTGTAACATAGTGGCAACAAAACAAAAATGAATAAAAAATCATTATAAATAAGTAATCAGTAGTAGAAATATTTAAATTATCCAGATACCATAAATAAACTCATATAAATGATATCCAATGTCATATAAAAAATTATGTTGATCATGTCATGCTATAAAAAAATTAAATAGATGGGATATAGAGGACTGGTCATATACAACATGTTATACAAAAAATGAAAAAAAAAACCAAAATCTATCTATAATAGCATCATGAGCATAATCTTAGTCCTATACTCTCGTACTCCATCCTAGTATAGTAAATGAGGCATTGAAATATGGACACTTCCCTTTGTCCCTATCTGCATCTATAAAGTCTTTCTAGGTACCAATCAGCGAGCGGAGTAGGGTGTGAGATATACTTAGTGGGACACCACCAACAATGTCTAATGCTATCCAATCCATGTATATATATATATATATATAAATAAGTAGTGTATAGGTAATAATATAAAATTTTAATTAAATACATAAATCACATGTCAGACTGGGTGTCGAACATGACACCCATCTGATACCACCTACATCGAACTAAGTCGAAATATCTCTGAATGATTACCAATTATGATTAATTTATAAGAAATCCTTGGGACTCAACTCGTAGATAAGGAATCCCCCATTAATCATATTAAGTATAAGGGATGAACACATCCCGTAGTAATTAAAACTTGGTAAGATAAATAAGAAAGGTTTTCATGAATTTATAGTATTGAATGAATCCAAGTATGTTCTTTGACTTGGTAGACATTTCACTTAAATTAATTGATTAATTAATTTATAAAAACCTGAGCCCATACAGGGTGTTTCGTAATGACAACCCTAGGTATCACTCTAGGTGTTCTATGAACCCATCACCCTATAAGCCCATACATATAAATCCTCATAGGAATCTAGGTATCAATTTAGGTAAGCTATGAAGTCATTTCCCTCTGAGTCCGCCCTTGGAGCTCCTTGCAGGAAACCCAAGTGTCACTCATGGAATAATATAAGGCATTTCCCTCAGAGTCAGTCCTTGGAATTCCATGTGAGTATCCCATGTTTCACCCCTGGAATAAGGTAAAATCCATCCACCAAGTGTTCCTTTCCATGTAATTTATATGAGAACCCATGTATCTCCCACGAAATGATATAAAACCCTTTATAAATTATTTGAATTTAATATGCCTGATGAGTCTATCCATGTTATTATGAGTTTGAACCCATGTTTCACCCATAACATGGCATAATTTATGGTCATGAAATCTCAATATAACGATACCATTAAACACCACATTTCATTCAATTGGCCATTTATTTTAAATGATAATTCTAAATAACCTCATAAGGTAGTTTAATTTCATAATATAGGATTAGGAGGCCTATCCTAGAATAAATTCTTCCATCGTACTCAATTGAGTCATTTACTTTAATTAATTTTAACCTCCTAATTACAACAAGAATAGAACACACCTATGAAGCTGAATTGATGTCATAAATAATTCATGGTTGTTTTTCTTATTTATAAACACACCCAAAGGGGTGGTTTTATTTTGGGTCTACAAACTTCATCGGTGATTATAGCTCATAAGGGTCATATAAACATAGTCCCACACATTTAATTTAAGAAATACTTCATTTAATAGGTGACACTTGGGATGTCCGATGCATGGAACAACAGTGCAATATATATATATATATATATATATATAACTAGAATTTAATGGAAAATCATGAGACCACCTAATATATATTGGTACTAGAATACCCATATAATATCAACTTCTAATTCTATCTAGAATTGGAGAAATAGAAGAAATATATTAACACCCTAAAAATAGGAAAAAATAGCTTTTATGGATTAAAGAGATTACCAATATGAAGGAAGTAAGTTAGTGGATTGAAGGAAGGAAGGAAGGAAGTGGATTAAAGATATTACCAATACGAATCCAATGTAACCTACATAGAATGATTTTGAGCTTGGATGAATATGTTATCTACAAGCCTAGGTTGAGAGGAATTTGAAATCTCTCATGTAAAGGAGATAGTGCATGGGGAGGAAGAGAAAAGGGATGAGGATAATATAAGAGAAGAGGGGTAAAAGGGTAATTTCCCCATTTTTAAAATGGTGTGTACAGTTTGGCCACAAAGTTTGGCCAAACTGTATGCCAATCATGTAAAGACGCTCTGCATGTGACAAGTGGTATCAGAGGGAATCTGCCTCTTGGTGTTGCAGAATGTTGCTGGTTGGACCTTGGTGGTGGGAGCAGAGTCCCAGGGTGTCATAGAAGAGGTGACATGATAGATAAAGTCTTTATTGATAGATGTTAGATGCAGATATTCCACTATGAAGGTTGGGTTTTGTGGAGGTGGTTTTTGACCCTGAGAGAGAGGGTGGACCATGGTGGTTTGCGACCCAGAGAGTGGCTGGACCATTGATGCCAATGACAATGAAAGAGTGTCCCCATGGCCATGCTTTGTAGCCAGCTAGTTAAAAGCATACCATTTTCCAGATACACAGAAGTACATGATCCTTCATGCATGAGGGCGTGCATGGAATTGTGGTGGGAGAGTGTCACGACCCAATAATGAGGGGTCTTGTCCCAAACCAATAGGAACATCAAGGATGCAGTTCATCTGGTTTGTCTCTATCGAAGAGATGGGATTCACCCCAAAAAAGTGGATGATGGTGCATGTCAGTCTTGAAACCACTGGTTGAGAGTTTGTACCACACTCTTGATGAGTCCATAGTAGGATGAAAGCAGTGAACCTCACATCATATGAAGAGATGGATGACTGAACCTCACCCACCTTGGAGGGGGCTGGGGTGGCGCATGGTTGAACCACTGTGCTGAGATGCTCAGCCCATGACAAGACACAAAAGTTGAGAACAATTGAGAGCTTCTTTGTACTTGTGTCTTGATAGCTTTCCAAGAACTTATCTTAAGATCCTTACTTCTGTTGTGAGTGTCAAAAATATGAACTCGTCTAGGCTTTGAGTGAGGAATCTAGCTTGGTACTAAAGTCCCCAAAAACTCTTGAACCCTTTCTTAAAACTGTAAGAACTTATATTAGAAGAAAAAATATTTATACTGAAATTTAAATAGTTTATTCCTTACTAGAAAATATGGGATCTTATAATCTCCCCTCCTTAAAACAAATCATCCCCGAGTTTCCCTTCTAAGGGTGGTAAAGCACCCTCTAAGAATAAATTTGTCCACTGAGCACATACATTGGCCTCTCGCTCCTAGGACTTATCCTATACATATCTATACTACCATAGCACATGTACTAAAGTAATATACATACCTTAGAGATCCTTTATAATCCGATTAATGACATGTATAAGATAATCCTAAAAGGGTGTATCTTCCTCTAACTCAACCTCATAAGGATGAATAATATGAGATGAGTTTGAGTGATAACAACATAACTGAGATATGTGGAAGATGTCGTACATGGATCAGTACCTATGAGGTAACTGCAACTGATAGGATACCAGTTTGACTCTCTCCAAAATCCCAAAAGGTCTAACATAATGAGGTGAAATTTTATGATATCTCTTAATCTTTCTATGCCCTAGTGTAGTTGAAATATGCAATAAGACTTAATCCCTAACCTCAAACTCCAAAGGTTGTCACTATCAATTGACATATTACTTTTACCTAGACTAATATGTATAAATACACTTCCTAATAAGATGCACCTACTATGAAGTATCATAAACAAGATGAGGTCCTAGAAGTTCTTCCTCTCTTGCCTCTAACCAACACTAGGGTGAACAACATGGCCTACAGTATCGAGGCTCATAAGGATCCATCTGTATAGTCTCTTAGAAGCTATTATTATAAGAAAACTCAATGAGAGGTAAATTTTTTTCCTATAAACCTCTGAAATCAAGGATTCATGTCCAGGGAATTTTCTATAACATATGTATCGTATGCTCGGACTGACCATTGGTCTATGGGTGATAGGTTGTACTCAACAGTACCCATGAACTTAGTGCCCTCTATAGACCCATCCAAAACCATGATGTAAAACGAGTATATGTTTCTGATATGATAGTATGTTGAACTTTGTGAAGGTGTCTGATCTCTCTAACATATAGTCTTCTTATCTCATCCACTAAAAACGTCTCCATGATAGGTATAAAGTGAGAAACCTTTATCAATCTGTCTATGATCATCCATACTATGTTATAACCTCTAGGTGGCCTAGGTAATCCCATCATGATATCCATAGTGAAGACATCACATTTCCACTCAGGAATGTTCAATTATTATAAAATCCCTATTGGACATTGGTGGTCTGCCTTCACCTGCTGATAGGCAGAACACCGATTAACAAAACCAACTATCTTCTTTTTCATACCTGTACACCAATACTGGTGGTGTAAATCACAATACATCTTTATAAGGATAAGATGTACCACTCAAGAAGAGGAATGATACTATACAATAAATTCCTCTCATATATCTCCAGGCACCCAGACATTCCCATGAATATGAAATATCTCATCCACATCAATGACCATCCAGGTGGTGGGTCCTCACCTAAAACACTCTCCCATAGGATCAAGACCTCAGGATCATAAAGCTTCATCACCTTAACTCTATCCATAAGTGAAGAGGTCACTGATAATAATGCAAGTATATTCTTTCCATGATGGTCCTGAAACTCTAAATTCATCTCATAAAAGAGAGCCATCAACTACCACTCACTATTATCCTCTTGAACTACCTCTGTCTGAATCTTATAGCTTAAATCATCAACAACAACATTGTATTTATCTAGAATATAAGCAAGATCAAATTCAAATTACTGTATGTATTCGACCCATATTCACTTCCTGAGATTCAAGTAACCCTGTTCAAATATATACTCAAGGATTTTTCAGTTCATGTACACCACAAAATTCTCTCCCAGTAAGTAATTCCTCTAACAATGTAAGGAATTAACCAAAATTGATATCTTGAGATCGTGTATCAGGTAATTATTCTCACGAGGCCCCAACTGATGAGTCCCATATACCATGAATTGGTCTCCCTACATCAGAATGGCTCTATGATCGATACCTAATGCATCATAATAAACCATATAGCCTCTTTCAGGACCAGGTAAAATCACGATCAGCACTGGAGTCAATCTTCCTTTTAGCTCCTAAAAGGCTCTCTCGCATGATTTAGAGCATTTAAATTTGACACATTTCTTATTAAAACCTATGATAAGTGCATTAAAATATGATAAATCTTGAATAAATTTCTTGAAATATCCAACATCTCCAAGAAACTTTCTATGTAAAATATGTTCGCGGGATTCTCCTAGGAAACTATAGCCCTCACTTTCTCTAGGTTAATAAAAACTCCTTTGTCTAAGATAATGTGACCTAAGAACCATACCTTATCAACCCAAAAGTAGAATTTGGTGTTTTTAGCATACATCTGGTGCTCTCTTGATGTGTTTAAAATGATATCAAGATGTTGGGCATGTTCATGTTTATTATGTGAGTACGCTAATATTTTATCCACAAAGACTACAAAAAATTAATCTATATACATGTGTAAATTATGATTCATCAAATCCATGAACACTATTGACATGTTTTTAAGTCCAAATTACATGACCAAATACTTTTAGAATCCATATCTACTATAAAATGTTATTCATAGTATATCAGATGGTCTAACACACACCTGATTTTAGCTTGACCTCAAATCGATCTTGGATAAATCCCTCGCTCCTTGGTGCTGGCCGAAGATGTCATCTATACGTGGTAGTAGATAACAGTTCTTAACTATAAGCTGGTTTAACTGATGTTAATACAAAAAAATCCTGAGGTTATCATCCGCCTTCTTTGAAAAAAGGATAGTTGAACCCAATGGGTAAGTACTAGTCTATATGAAACCCTTACCTTCCAAGTCCTCTATATACCTCTTGAGCTCCTAAAACTCAGTAGTAGACATCCCATAAGGAGGAATGGATAATGGTGTTTCTCTTAAAACTAGCTCAATAGTAAAATATACTTCTCTACCAGGAGGTAGTCCATATAATTTTTAAGGGAATACATCCTTGAAAAAATCTACTACACAAGAGAAATTATATTGACATGTTCCTAGATAATTCATATAAAGAATAGAAATCTAGGATATCACTCTACCCATCCCATGATGCTAAGGTCCATTGCGAATTGTCTAGACATTACACTCATTCATGTGAATATAACTATTTCCATGTGATGATGTGAAGCACACCCTCTAATACTGACAATTAACATAAGCATTATAAGTAACTAACCAATCCATCCTAATAATAATGTCAAAACCTTTTATCTCGATAATTAAGAGGTCCAATAAGAAATGATACCTACCTATATCGACAAGGAAATACTTAAACTAGAGGAGACCTTTTATTCAAATTCCTAATGGGGTATTGGGTGTCATTACAACACATAAATACATAATCTAAAGCCCAAGGATCTCCAAAATATAAAAAGATAGAAAGGAGTGGGAAGCACCTATATCAAATAAAGTAAAAAATATATTAGAGGCTACTAAGATAATACATATAACCATAGATTTACTAACACTTTCATCCTTAGGGATCAACTATAATGTATATATCTATCCCTTTCCATGACCCTAATATACAACCTGACAATCCTGGGTAGGCCCACTCTACTGGCACTATAAGTTTGTTTTCTGGATACCTCATCCACGAACAACACCTCAACCTAATCAAAGAGTAGTAATCTAGCTCCCTGCCTGGTGAGGGGTTTATGTCCCCACTCCCAAACATGGAGTCAGTTCAGATACTCTTTCACTGTTCACTAGAGGAAATGTTCTACAAACTTTTTAAAGATGTCTCGTATTTACGCAATACCAAAACTTGATTGGATCTCCAACACATTATGTATTCACTTGTACTAGCCTACCACACATATGGAATACCACTAAGATACTTGATCACACACTCTGGCTACTGATACTCTCATGAGAAGACTCAAAACAGTGCTTCCTTCCACTAGTCAAAACAGTTCTGGGCCTAGGATGGATCACATCCTCAGCCTCTCTCGGGTTATGCTTAGTAATGTGTGTCTGATTCACTATCCCAGATATCATATTCAACCAAAATATTTTTACCTATGATGGGATGTCATACATGATACCATTCTCAAATAGACTATCCCCGGATAGCTCATCACCTAGAAGAATCAGTACGAAGTTCCGGAGCTCCATTAAATGTGCAGAGTAGTCCATAACTGATAAAGCACCCTACTCCAAGTGTATAAACTCTATAGATCTGTCATCACTCAGCATATCAAGATAAAAATAATCATATAAGGCTATTTGAAAATCCCTCCCAATCATATCTTGATGATGATCTACCTTGGTAATATTTTTCCACCATATCTTGGCAGAATCTCATAGCATATACACAGTGAGATTCATTCTCCTCTCTGGAGGTTTTTTGAGATTCTTAAAAATAGATATCATGGCCCATATCCATGAATCTACATCCTATGGACCACCATCCTCTAAAAACATGGGCGGATGCTGCTACTAAAATCCCCACATCAACCCTACCATAGTAGGGGTAGTTCGTGAGGCTCCCTACATGGTCTGCATAAGCTATAGAAAACCCTCTCAAAACTAGGATTTAGTGTCTTGATCGGGTATAATAGAAGGTTATGAAAGTGTAACTACTAGAGGTAATACTGTTGGCCCAAGGGACACCACCTCTAGATTATGGTCAGCACCACCCTCCTGGTGCACGACTCAAATACATCGTGGGGGAACAAATATATGATTTAAAATCACACACCTCATAAAAGATTTTATAATGATATAGATCAAAAAAATAATTGTAACGCCCCGACCCCAGAAGCACAGAGTTGGTGCATTATTACATATAATTAGCATGATCATAAAAGATCAAGTCTCGAAAGACCGATTAGTTTAGTAGCCTTGGAAGTACTAGATACATTCATAAGGTTTACATTACATCATAAAATGGAAAACTACAACAACATTGTATCCATAGACAACACTGAGATCCCATAGACTATCCCGGGAGGTCAGTCATAATATACCTCTTTGCATCTTGAGAAAAATAAAACATAGAAGGGGTGATCTCAGATGCTCAGTAAGGATAACATTATAGTGGAAACTTTCATAAATAAGCACAAACATTTAAGGTAATTTATAACTAAAATAAAAGCCTTTTAAACTTGAACTTCAGTATAATATGGAAAAGATAAAATGAAATAATTCCATTTACTTATTCACATGGATATTCTACTAGTTGAATAAACACATGAAATATCAATAACCACTTTCATAATAATGGAATGCATAATTCCAGACTATCATAACCACATAGTCAAGGCCTTGTTCCAAGACTACAAATAAGTTTTTGTCAAGGCCTTGTGCCAAGACACTATTTTGTCTCATGAGACCTACCGATGCATCTAGGAGCTATAGCGGGCTCCACCTGTCACTTACTAAGTCCAATTCATTACTCAAATGAAAATTTTGAAACATAACATAAACATTTGTATTAAAACTATCATACAAAATGTCAATACTTTATCCAAAAACCATGAATGGTATAAAAATAACACATCCACAGTCAAACATAACTCATTTGATACAATATGGAAGATTTTATTGTATCATATTAACCTCAATTGGGAATAATGAAGGATATTGACATAGATGAAAATAATCATCAAAACTATTTGAGAGAAATATCCCCCTTTTTCTTGAAAACATTTAAAAGTCACACTATTTGTCAGAAGCCATTAAAAAAAGATTTTTGAATCAAAGTGTCCCATACCAATTTGAAAATTTTAAAAGGAATTTTAATTTTAAAACTTTAATGTCTATATAAATAAATCCTTAAACCAATTTTTAAAACATGGACATTAATGAGAAAGATTTAGAATAATAAATCTTTAAAACATTTAAAATGATATTTTAGTTAGAGTTCCTAACCAAAAGAGAGACACTTGTATACAAATAATTGAGGTAATCAAAACTTTGTAATATCATGAGAATAAATGGATTCATGATATACTATGTCAAAGTAAATTATACACACCATATAAAAGTGATTTGGTGTATAACAACAAAGAAGTCTCAATGGAATGTAAATTGAGATGAAAAATCTTATAAAGACCATATCCTTAGGTTAAGGATAAATCAACGAAATATTTATGTGTGAAAAATATAAAAACACTCAATATGATTGGATATTCAGTGTAAAACAATCAGAGGAAATTCACACATATTCTTGTAAAAACAACACCAATGAATTAGATGTTTAACTCAATAAATGAAGATTGAGTTAAAATTACTCTTATCAAGTTCATATCGATGACTTGAGAATTTATAAATGGAGTGATTATGTGTATAAAAAGTATATCCACAAAAGGGGGAGTGGAAATTATGACATAATAAAATAAATAGTGATTCCACACATAATCTTGGAGTAAAATAATCAATGAAGTATGCGTAAATCCGAATGAGTGGAAATTGAAATTTCAAATTCCCTTATCGATTTGGTAACTTACGAAAAATACACCCATGAAAGAACGATCATACAATGATGATTTAAATATCCATAAATTAAATTATATTACACAATTAATAAAATCATGGGCAGTACACACACCACATGTAATAAATAAGTGGTGAACAATGGAAATCTCACGGAATTAAAAGTGAGATAAGAAACCCCTTACTTTGTACTTATTCCTTGGTCCATGGTAGGTTAACCTCCTGTATAATGGTGAAATAATTTTTATTTAATTATAAAAGAATCATATACATTAATATGATATCATATATGATCTTTTAATATTACTTTGTTAATAATATTTTTGTATTATCGTCGTTTCGGGTGTTCACTTACTCGTTTTATTTTATATTTTTTGTTACATAAGCCATGTTTGTTATCCATAGGTTGTATCTTATTCATATACAGAATTATATAATGTCCTTAAACATTATTTTTAATCATAAAATGAAAATTAGTCTTGAATGGATACGATGAGGAATGAATCTTATCGCGTTCGTGGAGACGGTAGTCCGCACGTACGCATGAACGACAATATCATTCTTTTGATATTAAAATAACATATAATTGGATGTTATATAATATATATATAATCATTATAATGTTATATTTATTATTTACTTCAATTACATATCATTATCATACCCATCCAAATAATAATGTTTTGAATAACAATTACACCACGACGTGGAGACAGTAAGTCATATGTACGCACGTACGGTGACATGTCATTCAAAGGATGGATAGAATACTGAATATGGTTTTACCATATTTATAATAACATCAAAGTATATATAAGATACTGGATTTATTATTTTATAATGTAAATAACAAATAAAGAAGAAGTGGAAGAAGAAAGGAACTTGAAAGAGGGTGGTGAAAACATTACCTCTTCTTCGGGTTCTTCCTTTTGATTTGATCAAAAGGGATCCTTAGGTTGGCTTTATGAACAAAATAAGGCCTCTGGGGTGAAGTGAGAGAATTTGGGAGGGTATTTTGGCAAGGTTTTTCCGATCCAAATGGCTTTGAAGATGTGAATTAGTGAGAAGCGGGAGTGCCCTTTTATAAGAGGGGTGAGGGGTACCTTAGGAAAAGCTAGAAATATTATTTTATAATAAATTCATATTCAGTTTCTAATGGCTAAAAAGTGGATTATTTAAAATATAAGGTGGTTATATGTCGAAAACAACTCAACCAATAGGTTTTAGATAGGTTTGGGTCACTTTATTAACCTTATCTTTTAGTTTTAACTCTTAGTTAATTAGTTTGACATTTATCATGTCTCTTTGTATTTTTATATTATATGGTTAATAAACTTACTATAAACTTCAAAGAGACCCCCAATTGGTCTATTAATTAAACACATATCATTATATAATTCCTTTGGCTGAACCTTATATTTTTAGGAATAGAATATCAATTAATAATATAATATTTGTTTTAAAAACTCATTTATGTCAATTTTGACACTATTCAATAATTGATTTTTTTAAAGTCTTAAAAACTTTATTAATTCAAAAAAAATTTATTTAAGCAATACTAACATATCATATTAACCAATAAAATTAGTTTATGGCCTCAAAACGTTCAAATTATATCTATTTTAACATTTATAATACCAATTATTTGATTCTTTCATTAATAAGGAAAATACTGCATCATTATTATCTCATAAATAAATTTAATTATTAAATGAATAAAAATTATAAATAAAATAAAATTATGTACGAAATATTTTTAGCTTTCTAATGAATATTTATAGTCGAAAATATAACATATATAACCCTATGTAATTTTTTTTTTCTAAAACATATATGCTTATGTCATTTTTGTATTTACTTTAACTTAATTAATATAAAGTGTCATTATCACTTACAAGTGGCTCCATGGGGTCCCAAAATCGACCCAAAGATGCCCATGGTCGTACATATATCAACCAATAGGGTTAGGACACGTTTTAGGGTAATTTAATATTATTATAATATTATTTTGTTACCCTTAGTTACCGGATTTACCCTTTAACCATGGTAAATAAAATATTTACCGAAGTAATTATTCAAATGTCTAAAAATAAGAGTTACCTATTTACACAATTTGGAAATCCTGATTCCAAATATGGAATCCATTTTTTCAAATTCAAACCACAGAAGTGGCATAAATTAATTTAAAATTAATTTCCGCTGTCAAAACAAAAAGCGTGTTTTTAAGAAATAATAACTATCAAAAGATTGACACTTGTTTATGTCCGGTTTAAAAGTGAAATTATATCCAATGACCAAAATTGTATTAAATGGTAAAAATATATTCTAAATATAATTTAAAACCACTCAAATTCATAATTTATCACTATTAATCATTTCGATTAAAAAAGTTGTTTTTAATTAAAATTTAGTAATTTTCACTATTCTTCAAAATATGAAAGTTATCAAAAAATTACCAAAAATTCACCCTAATCTTATTTAGATATTAAAAATACAAAAATGAAGTCCATTTTGAAAGATAAAATGTATAAAATCTCAAAAAGTGGGTATTACTATTTATAACGGCTAGTTTGATTGGTTGTGGTGTGTGTTAGAACTCGAAGTTGCGTACAAAACACGTTACTGTATTATTCAAAGAGAAGCGTACCATGGAAGCTTAGGGTGTTATAATAATCATTGGACATGTGCAATACTTCCTATATAAGAGTCACACCCCCTCTGTCTACTCTTAAATCTAGGCCTGGGTGATGTATAGGACCATAATAAATCATAAGAGATACTGACCACTACCCACTACTAAGGTCGGTTCAGGGTCAAGTTCTCTATTTATAATTAGGGGTTCTGGTATACAGTGTTACAATTGTAATTTATAGAGGAAACCACCCATTAAGTTGCAATTGGAATCACCATTTAATGGTAACTATTTCATTTAACATTTAAGAATCAATAATTCGTACACATTTAAGTATATAATGGTATAGTTAGATGTGTTGTCATTCCCAAGTTATAAATTACTAAAATTTATAAGTTTAAATTGACATGACATGAAACTGAAACCACAATTTTACATTTGGTATCAGAATGAAATAAGTTCATATATGATGGTTTGATTATATTGGTTACCCTTTCTAAATTATAAAGGCTCATACACTTTATAAATTGTTATTGATACCCATTTAATCAAAACCATAAATGTTTTAGCCCATGAAACCAATGTTCCATGGCTCAAAAATATCATAACTGGTTAATTAAGGTGCCAACAATAAGCTATACAAGAAAAAACTATTTAGGTTTATGTATACACTTTAATAACCAATCTTGTATAATAACTACAAAAATGCATGCTATCAAAAATCAATAATACCAGTAAATATAGAAATAATCACAGAATCATGGTCTATAAGTAATCATGTTGAATCCTTACTTAAACATGGTATATATATAAACATGGAACATAATCAAGTTTTCAAGTAATGCAATCTACATAGCATGGTATATTCATGATAAGTGAATCTCTATGTTCCTAAAATGATGCATGTAGTAATAATTACTTGCCTTATCAAGAAAAGGGTAAAAGATAACTCATAATAATAATAACATTAATAATTCCAAAAATTACGTGCTTCACCGAATAGTGAAATCAATACAACCGTAATAGGCATAATTCATAACAAAAATTCCCTTCCTGGGTAATTTGGTTTTTCCCTATATGTAGGTTAGCTACCCCTAAGCCCAAAATCATTACCAAATTCCAAAACATTCCTAGTCTCATTTCTAATAACCCAAATAGTAAGATAAAAGGAAAAGATTTCTCTAATACCACTTTGTGACATCCCAACCCAAATCACTTGATAAAAATAGGAAAACCAGTGACTAAATGACCTCAAGAACATCTTCACATATGCTAGAGGTTTCTGAACTAGTAGCAAGGGTCTATAATTGTATAGTGGAAAGGATATACCCTCATGATTAGAGTGTGGAACAACAGTAACATAAAAATAATAAATAGTGGAAGCATAATAAATAAATAACTAGTAGAAAAAAATAAGTAAGTCATCCATATACCATAAATAAACTAGTAGAAACCATATCCAATTTCATATACAAAATGATGTTGATCATGTCATTCTATACAAAATGGAAATACATGGGATATAGAGGAGCAAGCACATACAACATGTTATAGAAAAAATGACAAAAAGACCAAAATATATCTCTAATAGCATCACAAGCATAACCTCAATCCTCTGCTCATGTACTCTATCCTAGTATAGTAAATCAAGCATCCAAATCTGGATACTTCCCTTTATCCCTACTTTCATCCATAAAGTCTATCCGAGTACCAATCGGTGGCCCGATCAGGGTGTGAGATATACTCAGTAGTCCACAAAAAATGGTTTCTAATTCTAGCCAGAATGTGAATATATATAAAGAATTTGTGCACATGTAGTAATATAAATTTTGAATGAAATACATAAATTTCATGTTGGACCAGGTTCTAAACTAGACACCCATCTAATACCTCCTACTTCGGCCTAAGCTTGAAAATATCTGAATGAGTACAAATTTTGATTTTAATTTATAAGAAAGGATTGGGACCCATATCATTTCCAAGGAATCCCCCATTGATCATATTCTATATAAGGGATGAAAACATCGCATATTAATTGCAAATTTTCAAGATAAATAAGAAAGGTTTTCATGAATTTAAAGTATTGACCAAATCCAAGTATGTTCTTTGAATTGTCAGATACGTCACTTAAATTAATTGATCAATTGATTTATTAACAACCTGATCCCATCCAAGGTGTTCTATAATGAGAAACCTAGGTATTTCTATAGGTGTTCTATAAACACATCACCCTATAATTCCATCCATGGAGATCCTCATAGGAATCTAGGTATTTCTCTAAGCATGGTATAAATTCATTACCCTCTGAGTCCATTATTGGTTCTCTTCATAGGAAACCCAAGTTTCACTCATGAAATAATATATGGTATTTCCTCTAAGTCCATCCTTGGTATTCCATGTGAGGAACCCAAGTGTCACCCTGGAATAAAGTAAAATCCATCCACCCAAGTGTACCCATCTGTGGCATTCATATGAGAACCCATGTTTTGCCCATAATGTGATATAAATACATTTATAAATCATTTTAATTCAATAATCCTAATGATTCCATCCCTGGAATTTTGAGTCAAAACCTATGTTTCACCCATGACATGGAATAATAAATGGTATTAGGCTCTCAATCTAACCATAACATTTAACATCACATTTCATTCAATTGGCCATATCATTTGAAGGACATTTCTAACTCACATAAAAAGGTAGTTCAATTTTGTGGCCTAGGATTAGGAGGCCTATTCTAGCATAAATCCTTCCATCATACTCAATTAAGTCGTTTACTTTAATTAATTTGGACCTCCCAATTATAAGGGGAAAAGAACACACCTCAAAAGGTGAATCAATGTCATAAGAAAATCATGGTTGTTTTTCTAGTTTAGAAACACACCCAAATGGGTAGTTCTATTTAGGTTCCTCATCGGCCATCAGTTATTATATTTCACATTGGTCATATATACATAGACCCACACATTTAATTCAAGAAATACTCCATTTAAGAGGTGATGATTGGGAATTCCAACATTTAGTAGAATCATCATTCGATATCATCTTCTAATTCAGTCTAGAATGGGAGAAATCAAAGAAATAGATGAACACCCTGAAAAAAGGGAAAAGAGGTATCATGGATTTAACATTCCATATGGATAGTTAAATAAAAGAAGTAAGAAATAGGATCAAATATCTTAACAATATATATCTAACACGACTGGTGATGAATGATTCTGAGATCAGATGAAGAAGTTATTTCCAAGCCTAGGTTGAGAGGAATTTGGGATGTCTCACATGGAGGTGGTTGTGCATGGGGAGGAAGAGAAAAGGGAGGAAGAAAATATAAGAGAAGAGGGGTAAAAATATAATTTCACCATTTTTAAAGGGGGCACACATTTTGGTTGTATGGTTTGTCTAAAACATTCACTAACCATGTGGGGTCACCAACTAAGTGGCACTACCCATGCGGGCTAAGCACACAATTTTCCAAACTATGCACAACCCTTGAAAATCCCTTCTTCAATTTTTATATAGCTCCATTCATGACCATGAAACCTCCTATACACAGTTAAACTAACTATGAACCTCCTCTAACTAGGCTACATGGCTGAGCCACATGGTTACTCCTAACCGTTTACTAAACATGCACCTAAGACTGTTTCTCAAAAAACTAGAGATCTGGGATCTGAACAAGCACCATATAATCCCCAACCCTTCCTTAAACCTTTAATAACTTTCATTAGAAGAAAAAATGATTTATACCGAAATTTAAAGGGTTTATACCTCATTAAAAAATCTAGGATCTTACTGATTTCCTCCTTGATCACCCGATATTGATCAAATATCAAACATACACCCCAAATTTGGGTGAAATGGTTTCTAAAATATGATAAAAAACAACTCCAAGAGTCATAATTTTCCTTCTATACTATGGAAAATTCAAGATACATAGGTTAACAGTTACTGTAATCAGTAGCACACTAATTGTAGCATCCTAATCTGAACCACTGGGTCTGAGCTAGGTGTTACGTGACCTCATGTGAGACTCCATATATACAAGAGGCTATTGACTAACAACGAGGGTCTAAGTACATCTGTGGGGAGACTATACCCTCAGTATAATTTCATAGGATCGAAAATAATCAATAAAAAAGAAATTAGAGCAAATGTAGAAACTAAATAAATGCCATACATATAAGAAAATAGCTCCCAATGTGGCAATCCTATCAAAAAAATAAGTATAAGATACATAAAGAGATAAAAAAAATAAATGAAAATATATGGGTCCTTTGGAGTCTTTCCCGGTCCACTTCTGCTTCATGCTCCACTGTTAAACCATCCACCATAGGACCCTTTCCTTTCACCAGATCCCAGGTCATGAAATCTACAAGAACACCAAAATACCTGAGTAGGGTGTGAGTTCAATGACTTAGTATGAAACCACCAATGTGTCCTTAAAAATTATGCACATGCATAAGAGTGTATGACAAAATAATAGATAAATTCACACACAAGAAAAAACCATGTCGAGCATTCATGCACTGACCAAGACACCATAAAACCTAGTTATACCAAATTCAATTATATATTAGAGAAAAATCAGACCATTCATGGAAACATATAAATGTTAGATCTATCCTTAAGATACTCAATAGCCACACATGCCCCATGACTTCAATTCATACCACAATAGGTCATCATGCCCTGATGCTATCTCTAGGTCAAGTCACATAGACCACCATTCCCCACTGTTTCCACGCAGGTTTGATCACTCATGATCATTATACCCCATGGTCATTCCATATGGTTCTGATCACTCATAATATTCATTCCCCTAGTTTAGGCCACACTAGGCCATCATTCCCCATCATCCATCTCAGATCATCAAGTCACATGTAGAATTTGAACACGCTCCCCCTCTTGAGCTACTGAGCCACGATAGTCCCACCTGTCACTTTGGTACCATGCAGAACACAACGAAATAACATATAACAAGAATGTCACAATTAAATAGTGGCATCATTCATAACATATCATGAGTGTGAGAAAATCCATACATATACACATGAGAGCAACTTAACATGGTCTAAATCACATCAAAATGCATAATAAAAATATATCAAATCAAGCAAGCCTCATGGACACACATGCACCCACATGCATCACATAACAATAATTGGTTAGTCCAACATAAATCATATATAATGATAATATCATATACATGGCCCGAAATGGTAAGGAACTTCCTACCTGAAAGTCATCGACGTTAACGACAGGCCCATCGAAGGTGTCGTCACCTAAACTATGTTTGCACACCAACCAAAAATACATTCACATTTCAAGGATTCTTAAAACAAAAAATATATATTTTATTTCAAAAAGAAATAAAATATCACATGCAATGACACACACACACACACTCTCTCTCTCCTGATAATTTCTAAATTAACATTTTAGGTCAATGCATGTGCTTGTAATATTCTCCTTAAGAATAATTATAAAACCATGTTCAATAATTTATATCTATAAATTAATTCAGGAACACATGTTGTATGCCTTATAATTATTCTTTAATAAACCCATATAATCATCCCTGACAATTTCATAATTATCCTCTAATAATTTATTACAAATTATTTGATAAAAAGGTGTGATTTTATTTTGATTTTTTTTATAAATTATCATTTGGTAATTTAGTGAAATTACCTCTTGGTAATTATTGATAATTATCATTCAATAATACGTGTTATTATCATTGATATTTAAAACATAGAAAAAGAAGGATTAATTTAAATCTAAAAAACATACCTTTCCACCATCAGAAACAAACTTGGGATTAAATTTCTGCTCATTTATACGAATCCATCAACACTGATGATGCACAATTCTGATCAATAAATAAGAAGATATTGGAGATTGAAATTTTAATAATAATAAAATAAAAATAAATAAATAAATAAATAAAATATTAATAGAGAGATGAAGATAGGCATGTGATTTTGACAGTTATATATTACTGGATGGTGCCACCCCCTTGATTTTTCAAGGGAGGGTAGGAAAGGTAGATGTGGTAGGTGGAAAAACCCCACCAAACCACCAGTAAAGGAAGAGTGGGAGGGACTAGAGAGGCCTATAAAAGGAGGCTCTCTTATATTAGTTTCTACATGTCATCTGATTTAGCTTCAATCTTAATCACTGATTATATGTGCGGTATTTGTGAGTTTTATTTCTCCATTATTCAAGAGAGACATTATGAGTATTTTATTCTTATAATAGTGAGGGAGTCTATACCCACATTTACCTATAGTGAGTTCCTTCTATTTGCCTTTGGTTTTTTACCCCTTTCATTTTGGGGTTTTTTCAACGTTACATCTCGTGTCATTTATTTCTGTATTTTTCACTTTATTTTAACTCATGATTATTACTTCACAAGTGGGATAATCATTTTCAATCCCAATAAGTGGTATCAGAGGCAGGTTCTAGCCTAATTTTGTTTACTTTTTTAGGTATTAATAATTCACATAAGGTTGAGTATGCTCTGTGATTGTGTCTCAAGTTTATCTTTCACATCAAATAAATAAATAAATAAATAAATTTAAATTATCAAATACACTGTTGTGAAACAGTAGAGGTTCTGGACTGATGGTATGTCTAGATGGAGATGAAATTGGAGATAAAAAAGCTCAATGGGAATAATTTTCAATTGTGGGAAATTAAGATGCATGAAATGTTACAGAAGGACAATTACCAAATGGAAATTGATGAAACACTGACAAATGTAATGATAGAGCATGGTTACAGTGGCATATAGAAGCATGAAATGGACATAAATGTGGTGAGCACTTCTAGAAATGGATATATACTAGTCAGTGAAGCATAGATGAGTACCAGAAGTAGAAAAAATCTCAACGAAACATGGATAATCGACTCAGGAGTAACATGGCATTAGATATCTTGACAATAATGGTTTGATCAGTATGAAACTATACAAGAAGGACTTGTGTACATGGGGAATGATCACACCTTAAAGATTATTAGAATCAGTACCATCAAACTGAAGGTTCATGATGGTATTTTTCGAACCATTCAAGGAGTATGTCAAGTGAAGGGATTGAAGAAGAACATATTGTATATGAGAAAATTTGACGACATTAGATGAAAGAATCAAACTAAGAATGGAGTGATGAAAATTGTAAAGGGATCACTTGTGGTGCTGAAGGTAGAGAAGATCATGAAGAACTTGAATGTGATTATGGGTGAAACATACAAGGAGACATAGATAGTTGTCACATAAAATACCTCGATGAAAGCATTGACAATGTTATGGCATCAAAATCTTAGCCATATATCAAAATGAGGCCTAAATATTCTTACAAATCATAAGTTTCTGAATGGGATTACAAAGGTATCCTTACCATTTTGTGAGCCTTCTGTTTTGAGCAATCAACATAGGTTAAATTTTGTGACATCAACAATGAGAAGGAATGAGATATTAGAGTTGATCTATTCCGACATTTATAAAGCACTAGTTATATCCCTAGGAGGAGTGATGTACTTTATATCATTCATTGATGATTATTCCAGGAGATGTTGGGTGTACCCAATAAAGAGGAAATCAGATGTTTTTGGAGTCTTCAAAACATTCAAAGAATGAAATGAATTGGAATATAGAAAGAAGATAAAGTGTTTGAGTATTGAAAATGGAAAAGAATATACAAGCAAGGATTTTGATACTTTTTTTCAATGGGAAGGCATCAAGAGATAGTTCACGGTTGCATACACTCCTCGGTATAATGGAGTGGAAGAGAGGATAAACAAAACCTTGTTGGATAGAACAAGGGTGATGTTGAAGACCACCGGAATTGCTAACAAATTCTGGGCATAAGTCGCGAATACCACCTATTATGTGATCAAAGGATCTCTTTCAATGGTGATTGATCTGAAAACACTGATGGAAATGTGGACTGCTAAACCCACTGACTATTCTTGGTTACATACTTTTGGAAGTCCTGTATATGCATTGTTTAATGACTAGGAAAGATAAAAGTATGATTTATGATCCAAAAATGTATCTTCTTAGGATACGCCGACGGTGTGAAGGGATATCATTTGTTGGACCCCACTACCCACAAAATTATCAATAGCAGGGATTCCATTTTTGTAGAAGACAAGTTAAAAATGACAATTGATGGATACATGGAAAAAGAAAATATAGAAAATACAACAGTCAAGGTGGAGGAAAAATATAAGGAAGAACAAGTTTCCTATGAGGCATTAATAGAGCACAATGATCAATTACAAGTTGATTCTAGACCATGATGGTCAACTGGGGATAAAAGAGCACCATTCAGCTATGCTTCTACACATGCTAACTCCTTAATCAAAGTGGATGTCACTAGAAACTCTACCTATAGAAAATATTTCAAAACAAGGGGTGATCATTTAAAATTCCCAATAAGGGGTTTTCTAAAACAATTTATAAACTCTTTTAAAACATTTACTTAAAAAAATACATCTTTTAAATCATTTTCATGAAATATTTTTCTCATGACATGTCATTATCATTTCTTAAGAGTTATTAAAAACATTTTTAGGAGAAACTCATGCTCAAAGATTTCTATACTTAATTAAAAGTTACAAATATAATATATTATAAAATATGCACACACTTGAACAAAAATACATGAAATTCCACTTATAATATAGATAATGATCAAACTTAAATTACCTATAACATACCAGGGGTGCAGTTATGAATTTTCACATGAAATATTACCGGTTCATAATCTGTACATAAGACAGTTTATTTACCATGGGTCTTTTTCTAGTCGAATAACCACATGAATTACCAATTACTATATTTATATTGATGGAATACATAATGTCGGACATCATAACCATACCATCAAGGCCTCGTGCCAAGACCATAAATATCCATTTTTTCAAGGACTTGTGCCAAGACCATAGTTTGTCTCATGAGACCCACTGATGCATCTAGGGCTATAGAGGGCCCTGCCCATCACTTACTAGGACCAATGAATTACTCGAGGGAATGTATAATGATGGAATTCATAATCATTCTGTCAAGACCGCGTGCCAAGACCATAAATCACCATATTGTCAAGTCCTGATGCCAAAACTATAGTTTGTCTCATGAGACCTACTAAAGCATCGAGAGGTTGTAGCGGGCCTCACCCATCACTTAATATGTCCAATTCATTCCTCACATGAGTGGGGTTAAATATCAACAACGTATAAATCTTCCATGACATTCCAAAATCTATTCACATAATTACTAACCATTCTTAGCAAATGAATTGAATGGTATCAAATTAATCCATTAAACTATTCATAAACAGTTTAATGTAATATCATGAATGATTAATCCCTTACTTGGAATAAATGTATTTATTTATAAAGCACAAATAAAAGGAAATAAAATACACACACATGCTCTCTAAAATACATTTCACACATAAAAGCATAATCATTTCAATTATTGAAGAAATTCATGTGTTTTATAATCTCATAAGTACACCAAAAAAATTAATTTGAAACCATGTATTTTATTGTAAATGAAAGGTGTGTTGATGTTATGCTTGATGTATGGCCAAGGTTGTATGTAGCTACTACATCCTTAAGTTTAAAATAACATGATGACATGTTATGCACATTTTTGTAAAATATGATGATAAGTATTATAACATGTCAATAAAAATTATATCCTTTGTATATATATATATATACATATATATATACAATGTATTTAATTTTTAAAATAAAATAACTTAATGTTTCCCATAAATATATATATATATATATACATTTATATGACATGGTATTTATAAATTCATATTTAATAAAAAAATTGATATATAATAATATCCATATTTGATAAGAGCTAAAACATAGCTTGATACCCTAAAAAATAACAATTTTCATAAGAACATAAATGACTTCAAGTATATATATATAAACAAAAAATAATCGCCCATGCACTTATATTTATTTGTAAATGTATAAACATTAACCATCATGAAAATTCACGTATTCACAATTACATTTCTTGATACATAATCTCTACATAATTAGGCGGAATACTATTTTTCATCCACATATTTAAACATTTCATTATCTCCCATAAACATCCATTTGAACGTAGTTTTGATTGATGTAAAATTTATTCAATTCACATGCTTGTATATATTATGCGCCTAATGTCATGAGTAATCTTGGTTATAGTCATAAGTCAAAATCATAAATGGCATGCGTATAACATGTTTTTCATTTGAATTTGTTATCTTTTATTTCCTAAAAATAAATATAACTTAAATATGAAACTTGGATAATTTATTGAAATAAATGATGATGCTTAAATATGAAATAATCTTGATCTTAAAATTAATTTATAATATGCTCATGAATTAAAATTTCTAAAAAGAACTTGAATTCCCATAATAGTCAAATATATATATATATATATATACATGTAATCATATATATATATATATATATCCTTATGGATTTAAAGATAATTTTATCCCAAAATAATTTTATCCCATATTTATACATTTTTAGCTTTGCGCATTCAAAACATGCAACAATTGTTTAATATGTCAAAGTATACTTATATATGTAATTAACATAGAACATACATCATCGCGGAATAAATAAATGTTTGAGCCAAGAATCAATAAATGAGGAAATTCATTGGCAAAACTAATTTGATATCAATTTACAAACTTGATATTAACATCTGTTTCCATGAATTTATTAAAACATAATTTTTATAATATATTAATTTAATGCAAAATATTAACTCATAGAAAATAATTTGGCACACCAAAAATTAAAACATGCCTTAATAATTTAAATGAGTTATTTATAATTAAAATCTGAATACTTTAAATATATGACCCCTATTTCATTATAAGTTATGAAAAATAAATATACAATTCTGGATAAATATACATATATATCTATATATCTTACAAATAATCATACTTTGAAAAAATTAAAACCAACCCTTATAAAATCATAAAAATAAAAATAAAACCCGCACTAAATAAGTTCGAAAATAAATTCACAATGTTGAAAGATAAGAAAACCCTTACACCAAAATAAATTCTAGTATTAATCCCCTTACTAAAATTTATCAAAGTTTCAAAACTAAAAAACATGTTGATTTTGTTTTGAAGAAACCCATAAATAAACTTGGAAAAAGTAAATTTACCTTACACAATTATAATTTGAGAAGAAAAATAAACACAAAAAACCCTTACTAAAATTGCAGGCTTTCCCTTTCTCTTTCTGCTACTTGTGCGCACACAGACACTGACAGACAGGTTTCCCCCCATTGAAAATGCACAATAAAGTTTTATATATATATATCCATATTTCCTAATTTATGTACAAATACACACACACACACACAATTTTCAGAGAAAGATGGGTATACAGTTTGACAAAAAATGCGAGTTTTTTTTATAAGGTTTTTTTAAAAAAAATTTAAAAACAGTCAGGTTAATTTTTTTTTGTCAAAATGCCCCTCAAAGGCAGCATCGCCGATGCCGCCTTTGAGTTTCGGGGCAAAGGCGGCATCGGCGGTGCCTCCTTTGGCCTTTACCCGAAAGGCGGCATCCACGATGCTGTCTTTCCCCTATATATTTTTTTTAAATTTTTTATTTTTATTTTGTTTTTGTTTTTGTTTATATATATATATATATATATAAACAAAACAAAATTTTTCAGCAGAATTTCTCTGCTACTAAATATCCAACGGTACTGCCATTACATTAGTCTAGATTCTGACAGAAACCCTCACCCAGACCTCCCTTTTATAAGATATGTTTCTCTAAATCCATTCTGCATTTCCGATGCAGAATTCAAGTTTTTCCTTTCCTGTGCATTATATTCTTCATTTCTGATGTGCGATTGTGTTTCAAGTACGTGATTTTGAAAGACAATAAAATATATACTATGAAACGAATATAACTGGAACTTTAAACATTGATTAAACATATAATAAATATTTAAAAACAAAATGAATGTCCAAAAAAATGTTATTGAAAACTAATCTATAAGCTTTCAAAAGCTCCTACTTGAAACTAAAAAATGGTTCAAGTATGTGACTTTGAAAGACTATAAAATATATACTATGAAGCGAATATAACTGGAACTTTAAACATTGATTATTCATATAAAAAATAGTTCAAAACAAAATGAATTTCCAAAAAAATGTTAATAAAAACTAATCTATAAGCTTTCAAAAGCGCCTACTTGAAACTTAAAAATGGTTCAAGTACGTGACTTTGAAAGACTATAAAATATAAACTATGAAACTAATATAAATGAAACTTTAGACATTGATTAAAAATATAATAAATAGTTGAAAAAAAAAGGAATTTCCAAAAAAATGTTAGTGAAAAGTAATGTATAAGCTTTCAAAACCGCCTACTTGAAACTTAAAAATGGTTCAAGTACGTGACTTTGAAAGACTATAAAATATAAACTATGAAACGAATATACATGAAACTTTAAAAATTGATTAAACATATAATATATAGTTGAAAACAAAAGGAATTTCAAAAAAAATGTTAGTGAAAAGTAATCTATAAGCTTTCAAAACCGCCTACTTGAAACTTAAAATGGTTCAAGTACGCGACTTTGAAAGACTATAAAATATAAACTATGAAACGAATATACATGAAAATTTAAACATTGATTAAACATATAATAAATAGTTTAAAAAAAAGTAATTTCCAAAAAAATGTTAGTGAAAAATAATCTATAAGTTTTCAAAACCACCTACTTGAAACTTAAAAATGGTTCAAGTACGTGATTTTGAAAGACTATAAAATATAAAATATGAAACGAATATAAATTAAACTTTAAACATTGGTTAAACATATAATAAATAGTTGAAAACAAAAGTAATTTCCAAAAAAAATGTTAGTGAAATGTAATGTATAAACTTTCAAAACCGCCTACTTGAAACTTAAAAATGGTTCAAGTATATGACTTTGAAAGACTATAAAATATAAACTTTGAAACGAATATAAATGAAACTTTAAACATTAATTAAACATATAATAAATAGTTGAAAACAAAAGTAATTTCCAAAAAAAGTTAGTGAAAAGTAATCTATAAGCTTTCAAAACCGCCTACTTGAAACTTAAAAATGGTTCAAGTACGTGACTTTGAAAGACTATAAAATATAAACTATGAAACGAATATAAATGAAACTTTAAACATTGATTAAACATATAATAAATAGTTTAAAACAAAATTAATTTCAAGTATGTTATTTAGAAAGACTATAAAATGAATATACTATTATTACTATGAGATGTTCTTGTATAGTTATCCAGTATTTTAGTTTTTATTTATATTTTAGGCATAGTTTATATTTAATACCTTTCAATGTCGACTTCTTGAAAGATATCATTAATTATTAAATTTAAAATTAATAACTTTAAAAGCATATAAAATATACAGTATAAAATTAGATATGCAATTCACGGTAAGAAAGAACACAAGGTCCAAAAATGGTGTGTTTATGTGGAGCTTCTGGTATTTGTTGCAGTGAATTGGATATCAAAATCAATACTGGATATGAAGAAAGGTTGAATCCGCATTTCATTTTGTGGGAAACACCACCGCAGTGTCTTAAATGCAGCTTAAGTGTTCAATTTAATTTCATTAAATCTGGACAACCCCTCGTTTTTACCGAAATATCAGTCACATATCCAAATTAACCCTCCAATTCTGACGCCCCTGGGTTCATACCATTCGATGGGGGAGAGACGTCCATGGTAAACCTCCGAGTGAGAGTGAAGGAATACACACTTACTGTTTTAGATAAAACCCTTCTACTGACATGAAAATTAATCAGTAACTCACATTTCTAATGTCATTGAAATTTTTTATCTATTATAACAGGTTTTATTTACATATATGATATATATTTTATACCTTATTATTTAAGTTAGGAATATTGTTTATTTTTTAAAGTTATGATGACTTTAACAGAATAATTGATTATATTCTGACTACTTTATGAGGGGCACCTCTGATATTGTTAATGATTCTACATTTATTTATTTCTTGAACATGTTTCATCTCCATCGTTATCTAGAATTCATCGGAAGGCATATGAGTTCTCAAAACAAATGTCTACTATCCTACAAGTTTGTTTTGCCTCGATCTTTCAGGTTTGATTACCTGGAAAACTTTATTGGTTTTTATGCCTTTATAGTATACTTGTATGTGAGTGTTTAGAATTAATATATCAATAAGGTCCTACATAAGGCTTTTGAAGATGATTAAGGATAAGGATTTGGTGATAAAGATCTCTGGGGAGTCTGATGACCTGGAGAAGGCTGGTACTCAGGCACTGGAACATCGACCATCATATCCTCCACCTCTGTGCCAGTGGGAGAAAATGTTAACTCTACCTCGTACTGCCCTCCAGATCCTTCTCCCACCTCGGTGGTAGAAGGACCCAACATCATCACAGTGGGGAATGAATCATGTGGTGGAACTATACCCGAACTATGTGATGGGTCTAGAGGCCAAGGCTGTGATGACTCTGCACCAAAAGGCTGCAATCCATATGGAGTCCAAGATGAAGAAAACTGAGGATATCCCGTCAGAAAAGATGGATCCCATGACAGCTGAGGCATATCCTGCATCGGCTTAGACTGAACTACTAGAGGGCCGACCTCTGCCTGTGGAACTGGTGAGGCCTGACGTGCAGGATGACGTGGTCTACGTCGTCGTGGTCGTGGCTCCTCAGTAGCAGGTGATGCAGGATCTTCCTCTGCGTCAGGAACCTGCAGTCTCCGTGACGGACGCTCGAAGAGGCTCTCGGTAAAAGCCTGGATAGATGCCCTCAGGTCCAGCGCTTCAGCATGAACGACCTCCCGACTGAATACTCAGTCCTCAACCTCATCTCTCATATGAATAAGACTGTCTGCGCGACTCTCCTGTAAACATATTAAAAATGAATTAGAAAATAACTCAATAAACATAGTAATATAATTTAATTGACTTACAATCATATGCTTCTCTCTGCCAGCTCGGGTAAGATATAGTATAGACTTCACTCTATACTATGGACCATACTCGTGCTGCGCTGAAAGAGCAAACTGCATCGTAGGAACTCCCTGAATATGAAACTTTGCGCGTCTACGCCAACAGTCAATAAATACAGCATGTACTCGATGCCAGTCGTCATCCTGCCTCCCCGTCAGCTTCATCCCATGAAGCCGATCTGTCTACCGCGGTGGTGATGGAATCCGCTGAGTCAAGAGAAACTGGCGCATGACTCTTTCAGGCTGGTGCCACTCAACAATATGAAAGTGAATGAGTGGCACTACATCCGTAACATCGTCAAGGCCAACCGTGCAGTATGACGACAACTAATCTATAACAGACCAGTATGGAACCCATGAAATCTGAAATAACATATTACCCTAGTTATAAAAACTCTAAACTAAAAATATAATGATATTAAAGTTGTTAAACATATATAGGATATATATAAATACTTGATGGGGTAAGAGAAAGTCCAACTCTAGCTGATATACGACCAAATCATGTCTCAGCACTGCAGTGAAATTGTGTCGCTGACACCACCAGTAAAATACAACATCAATAGTGATAAATAATGAGAAATTAAAGTCAATAACTAGCATCATAAGCGAATAGAAATGAGTGATCATACCAGCGTCCACGCGGAGCGTCATGCAACACCTTCATCTCAACCGGTGGACCAGCAAGATCAGGGCATAATCTGGGGAAGTGCTCCCATGACCACATCTGAATAAGGATGACACATCCCCCGAGCCCTGTGCGCCGGCTGTCGAATATCCTGTATAATGCTCGGTATGTGTATGCCAAGCAGGAGGATCCCCAACTGTACGTCCCTGCCTGATCAAAGTCCTCCAGCAGAGGTAGATACATCATGTGCACGTGCATACCTGAATGATCTGTACACATGGTCCCTCCAATAAGTCGTAATATATATGCACGAGCATAACGCATCACCGTCTGCTCATCAGCATCATCAGCTAAATGCGGAATTTGTGCCTCCAACCAAGACATGGATATGGATGCTCCATCGGTAGCTCTACGATCAGACAAAATATCAACACCTAACAAGCGCTGAGCCAGATCGGGCCAAGATGCCCGAGTCGATCCAATAACAGGTCTCCCCTGAATAGGAAGACCAAGAAGCACATCAACATCCTGGAGGGTGATGGTCATATCTCCCTCAGGTAGGTGGAATGTGTGTGTCTCTGGTCTCCACCTCTCCACGAGTTCAACTAGTAGGTGATGATCTACAAATGTAAAATCTGATACAGCAAGACCATAGAAGCCAGCACTACGCAAATACGGTCTAATGGCAACAGGAGGATCCGTGTGATGAAAATGATGCGCTCGACGCACCCTGATCAATCGATCTGGACCACCATCTATCACAACCTGTGAACAATGGGTAGCCTGCTGACTGAGTAGTACGGTATAATTCATCTGCATATAAACAAATGAAATAATTTGTATGTGTAAACTGTAAATATAACATCATGATCAGTAAAATATTGTGATTTGTCGAATGCAAGACATGTAATGTTTATTCACAACGTTTTATGAAGTTTTTTTTACCAAAATAAGTCATGTTCTTTAAAGCATATTAATAAGATATGCTTTTATCTAGAATTGAGTGATTTGTAATATATGGTTTTATATATTTACATATATAAAACATTTTTCTGTGTTATATAGATATTTATTATAAAGGGATGTGATTTATAATTTATATATGATTGCTCACATTATGGTATGTTTCATATTTATTGTCTCAGTCACATTGTAATGGCCCGGACCTCTCCGGTCCATTACTTTGTGAAAATGTGGTGTTGGAGGTGTTCCAGGAGGTCAAAGTGACTTATCCCCAACACTTTTGCCAAATTTCCAGTTCTCTAAATAGTGTTTCCAGTTTTATGAACTGTATCGGTAGGTGAACAGTGTTTCTATTGGTGAGGTTCAGTGAACAGTGTTTCTATCGGTGAGGTTCTATCGGTGGACTTCTATCGATAGACTTGAACAATGTTTCTATCGGTGAGGTTCTAATGGTGGACTTCTATCGGTAGACTTGAACATTGTTTCTATCGGTGAGGTTCTATCGGTGGACTTCTATCGGTAGACTTGAACAATGTTTCTATCGGTGGACTTCTATCGATAGACTTGAACAATGTTTCTATCGGTGAGGTTCTAATGGTGGACTTCTATTGGTAGACTTGAACATTGTTTCTATCGGTGAGGTTCTATCGGTGGACTTATATCGGTAGAGTTGAACAGTGTTTCTATCGGTGGACTTGAATAGTGTTTCTATCGGTGAGGTTCTATCGGTGAGGTTTTATCGGTAAACTTGAATAGTGTTTCTATCAGTGGAATTATATCGATAGACTTGAACAGTGTTTGTATCGGTGAGGTTCTATTGGTGGACTTCTATCGGTAGACTTGAACAGTGTTTCTATCGGTGGACTTCTATCGGTAGACTTGGCATAGTAAGCATGTTAAACCTTTTGTGACAGCTTACTGATTAGTTCAATATGGATTAATGAATCCCTTGTTTGATAATTTATAAAAGGGTTCTGAGTTACCCTCTTGTTTGTTAAAGGGCCAAGAGCCCATGGATGTAATTTTTGTTTGCCTGCTGCTTGTGTTGAGCCTCCTTTGTGTTTAGTATCATAGGATGCTTTTGTAGAATGCCTGAGAATATGGGAAAGTATTTCTGTAATGAAAGTTTGATTAAATGGTGAAAATCCACGGGGATGGAGATACTAGATTTTAAAGGTGATGTGAATTTTAAAAGGAGCAGTTGATTTTTCTTATGTGATTTCTTTTTAGTTTAATGTGGAATTGTTCATGATTAATTAATGTTTAAAGAATTAATTAATGTACAGTGGAACTAGTAAAATGAGAATGGAGTAATCTATTAAAGCTCTTCAAATGTTTGGGTACTTTTAGTTTCCCCTTTAAGTTGTAGTACTTTTGCATGACATTTCATATATGTACTTGGGTTTCTTTTATATTTCAATTTTGAGTTGGAGTTGATTGGTGTCTATGTTATCTTTCTCTTCTGCATGTATTCTCTTAGAGGGTAATGCCTCCCATTTGTGTGTTTATTATACCCTCGGTGCTAGTCGCCAACCCGGGGCCTACTGGAGGCGGGACTCGGGGGTCATTATCTCTCTTCTCACATTACCGGACAAGGAGGGGTACACTTTGTGGGGAGGGGGTCGTGACAAACATTATTTTTTAAAAACCAAGATAAAAGGAAGATATAAGAACAAATTTATAATATAACAATCTACAAATAACAACAATACCTCATTGGGCCTTAGAGTGTGAAGTCGACCCAACAATGTTAGGACATCGTTTCCGATTATGACCTTCTTGATGTCATATGATGCATCTCAAACTCTGTCTTTGTTCTTGAGGCCAGTCCATCTCATTTCGCATCCTACTGGCCTTCGGTCTCCCACGGGGATGCAATCGATTCTTATCAGGTACCACTATCGCCTGACCTTCAGGCATTGGGAAATAACGAAACTCACCAATAGGTGTCCATGGCGCAGCATAACAGTTAGCAATGGTGTCTATCTGGTACACTGGATCAACATATGATTCCCATGATATGTTAATAGAGGCACATGCTACGATTTCATGTGAGCATGGAAACCATAAATCCTGAAAGTTCCCACATTGGCATTGCCTCGTTCCTAGTAATACTACCATTTTTTCACCAACGCTATTTGTGATGGGGTTCGACTTCTCTTGAACTTCAAATCGAGAGTCTTCTCGCCGAAATAGACAGACATGATAACCAGAAGCTTCTTCAATGTTCTTTTCAATCTCTCATTGAAAATGTCTTCCGTACGTTATCCCCTGGTGTATTCCATCTGATGCTAGTTTTTGTCTATCAACAAAGTACTTCACGCAACGATATAATGTCTCCTGAACTAGGACAGTTATAGGTAGCTTGCACAGCCCTTTGAAGACACCATTGATGCACTCTACAATGTTGGTGGTCATGTGTTCGTACCTCTTCCCCCCATCATATGCCAATGTCCATTTTTCTTTTGGAATCTTCATCATATAATCGTAAACTTCTTCATTAACCTGATGGATTTGTTCGAAAAGTTCTTCAAACCGTCGTTGACTGATTTTTTATATTCAAAAAAAACATTCAAAAATCAAAAAAATTTATACTGTGAATATTTAATTAAACTATCTTATATCTTAAACTCGAATATTTCTACACTTTATCATTCTTCAATCATTAGTTATTTCTTACAAAATTAATAATTTGTTAGTAGAGTAAAAAAATAAAGAACATGTCGTGAAAATATAAAGAACACAATATTTCGAGCTTTTGGCCTTTATTGCAACGAATTGGATATCAAAATTTCAGAATAGGTTTTCTGAAATTTTGATATCCAATTCGTTACAATAAAGGACAGAAACTTGAAATATTGTGTTATTTATATTTTCACGACATGTTCTTTATTTTTTTAATTCATTTCTAATTAATCATTCCTAATATTTTTTGTTTCACTCCGTTTTTTAATTAATTTCTACTTAATCATTAATTTATTAATTAATTTCTACTTAATCATTAATTTATTAATCAATTTCTACTTAATCATTAATTTATTAATTAATTTCTACTTAATCATTAATTTATTAATTAATTTCTACTTAATCATTAATTTATTAATTAATTTCTACTTAATAATTAATTTATTAATTATTTTCTACTTAATAATTAATTTATTAATTATTTTCTACTTAGTCATTAATTTATTAATTATTTTCTACTTAGTCATTAATTTATTAATTATTTTCTACTTAGTCATTAATTTATTAATTATTTTCTACTTAGTCATTAATTTATTAATTATTTTCTACTTAATCATTAATTTATTAATTAATTTCTACTTAGTCATTAATTTATTAATTAATTTCTACTTAATCATTAATTTATTAATTAATTTCTACTTAATCATTAATTTATTAATTAATTTCTACTTAATCATTAATTTATTAATTATTTTCTACTTAATGATTAATTTATTAATTATTTTCTACTTAATAATTAATTTATTAATTATTTTCTACTTAATCATTAATTTATTAATTATTTTCTACTTAATCATTAATTTATTAATTATTTTCTACTTAATCATTAATTTATTAATTATTTTCTCCTTAATCATTAATTTATTAATTATTTTCTACTTAATCATTAATTTATTAATTATTTTCTACTTAATCATTAATTTATTAATTATTTTCTACTTAATCATTAATTTATTAATTATTTTCTACTTAATCATTAATTTATTAATTAATTTCTACTTAATCATTAATTTATTAATTATTTTCTACTTAATCATTAATTTATTAATTATTTTCTACTTAATCATTAATTTATTAATTATTTTCTACTTAATCATTAATTTATTAATTATTTTCTACTTAATCATTACTTTATTAATTAATTTCTACTTCATCATTAATTTATTAATTATTTTCTACTTAATCCTAATTAATCATTTATTTATTAATTAATTTCAAAATATTCAATCTAATTAAATAATAACTATTAAGATCATTATGAAGCTAATAATAACAACTATAAAGATAGTACTCTATGTGTGTTTTTTTAATATATCTTTGTTTTCTCGGATATTTTAGTAGTTTATAAAGAAATATGACTTTCTTAAGCAATCCCCCGGGAGTGTCAAACCAGAATGCAGCAAGACCCGTTGTCGTGCACCAGTTACCGTTCGAGTCTAGCTCAAATCGGTGTTTTCAGGTTTTACCCCTAGGTACATCTGTGCCAAAGCCACATTCACTTGTTTGTATCCAGACAAGGATTTCGCTTAGAAAACATAATCTTTATGCTACCAAAATATCATATTTAAAACTAACAAAGTAATTACACAATCTAATCTACTAAAAAAATTAATATTTACAACTAAAAATAATTCAACTAAAAACACATTAAATTAAATAAAATCATACCTCTAAATGATGCTTTGGAAAAAAAGCCCACAACCTTCACCGCACAAGAAAAATCAGATATTCTAGAGAGAATATGAGAGGGAATAGAAGTTTGGAAGTGAGGAGAAGGGGGGGGGGGGGCGCTGCCCTTTTATAGGGCGAGAGGGCAAAGGCGGCACCGCGAGTGCCGCCTCTGCCACGTCAAAGATCTGGGCGAAAGGCGGCATCCGCGGTGCCGCCTTTGCCCCGAAACGCAAAGGCGGCATCGCGGATGCCGCCTTTGAGGGGTATTTTGAAAAAAAAATTTAACCTGACCGTTTAAAAAAAAAAAATCTAAAAACCGTATAAAAAAAAATCTCCAAAAAATGTTCAATATCAAACGTTAAAATATTCATCCGATTAAGAAAACAATACACAAAAATTGACATGAATAGTATAAAATGATGTTAAATAGAGACAATTTGAGGACAACTCATTGATAACACAGATGAAAATGGATGGAAAATGACACATACATGGCAGGAATAATATAAAATGACCAATCGATTAAGTAAATAAAGGATGATCGCTCGAAACCCTAACTGCGACCGAAGCTGGTTGACGATACTCGGACCTCAAACCCTCATCCGCTTGACTCGACGACGATAGACCATGGACTACCTTTGACCCCATCCATAGCGCGACCTTCCGCAGATGACTCCCCCTTCAACGCGACTTGACCCTGGCTTCCTCTACTCAGACAAAACCCATGATCGATCTCCTTTCTCTCCAAAGAGACCTGCGGCATGTGAACCCTAACCGTCCATCCCTTGAAACCCTAATTACTGGACCCCCGTTTTTTAATCGTTTTATGTTTTATATCACTATTTTAAGTTGTATCCATTTCATTCTTTATTCTTTTTTTATGTCATCACTCTCTCTATTTCCCCTAGTCCATCACGTCTCCTTTTTCTTACTTTGGACTTATTTTGTTGTCAATCGATAATTGTGTCTATATTATATTATTATAAATTTGCATTTTGTTTGTTTTTTTAGTTAACACATCACACATTTTTTTAAAACAAAACAAATAATTTTTTTTTAAAAAATGAATACATTTTACAAAACATGTAATGTTTTTAAATATTAATAATTTTGTTTTTCTATAATAATATAATTATATATATTTAATGAAAAATGTATATTCATTTTTTTATAATAATATAATTATATATATTTAAAATAAAATGTGTATTTCAAATATATATATTAATGTATGTATAAATTCATTTATATATATATATATAATTTTAAATTTTTATATATATATATATATATAATTCATTATTTTTAAAAACACATATACAAAAGTTCATTTTTTTAGTAAGATAATTATATACATTTATAATCTATAAAATTTTAAAAAACTAAAACACAATATTTTTTCATATAGTTTAAAATATATTATATTTTAAAAAATAATAATAATTTTCTAAAGAAAATGTTTTTTCATTAATTAATATTATTAATATTATTATCATTAAAATATTCTTTAACCTTTTTGATAAAAATATAGATTCTATAATAAATGTAGTTATTTTAAAAAGTTCTTTTAAACAAAGAAAAGAAATATTTGATTTTTGAATTACATTGAAAAATATAAGTATAATTAATTATAAGTATTGTAATTAACTTATAAGAGTTAATTTTATTTATTATTTTTAAAGAAAATCATCTTAAAAAATATTTTTAGTTTTTTTAATTATACATTAATCCATTTAATAAAATATTTATATACAAACTATGTTTGGAATTGCGCCCTCGCAATTCGTTCATTGGACTAAAAAAATTATGAATTTCCATCTTTAGAATTAAGAAATACTAAGACTGATATACTTCTAGACTCGACAACATCTAATCTCCAAAGTTTTCTAGACTGTTTCTCAGATACCAACTATAAGGAACCAGACCCCAGTTGTCTCAAGCCGGTGCTAAAATATGCTGTGAATTTTTTTATAAAAAGAACTAAATAATTACACATCATATTAAATAACATAGGATCTTTACCAGTCTAGGTTTTATAGGATTAGATACAAACTTCTTACATTTATCAGAGTTGCATAAAAAATAAAACAATAAGTCTGATATGATTCCACGTGTGCTAGCTCCTTAATCGAAGTGGATGTCACTGGAAACTCTACCTGTAGAAAAGATTTCAAAACAAGGGGTGATCATTTAAAATGCCCAGTAAGGGGTTTGTAAAATAATTAATAAACTCTTTTAAAACATTTAATTGAAACCAAATACATCCTTTAAATCATTTTTATGAAATATATTTCTCATGACATGTCATAATCATTTCACGAGAGTTACTAAAAACATTTTTAGGAGAAACTCATGCTCAAAGATTGCTATACTTAATTAAAAGTTACAAATATAATGTATTATAAAATATGCACACACTTGAACAAAAATACATGAAATTCTACTTATAAGCTTGATAATGGTCATACTTAAATTACCTATAACACACCAGAGGTGCGGTTTCAAATTTTCACATGAAATATTACCTGTTCATAATTTTTACATAAGAGAAAGGCTCTTTACCATGGGCGTTCTAATAGTCAAATAACCGCATGAATTACTAATTACTAGCTTCATATTGAGAGAATTCATAATTCCAAAAATCATAACCATACTGTCAAGGCCTCATGATAAGACCATAAATATCCATTTTTTCAAGGCCTCATGTCAAGACCATAGTTTGTCTCATGATACATACCGATGCATCGAGGGGTTATAGTGGGCTCCAACCGTCACTTACTAAGTCCAATGAATTCCTCGAGAGAATGCATGATGCCAGAGTTTACAATCATTATGTCAAGGCCTCATTCCAAGACCATAAATCACTATATCGTGAAGGCCTCGTGCCAAGACCATAGTTTGTCTCATGAGACCTACTGATGCATCGAGAGTCTATAGCGGGCCCCACCTATGTCTAATGCATTCCTCATATGAGTGGGGTTAAATATCAACAACATATAAATCTTCTATGACATTCCCCAATCTATTTACATAATTACTAACCATTCTTAGAAAATGAATTTAATGGTATCAAATTAATCCATTAAACTATTCATAAACCATTTAATGTAATATCATTAATGAGTAATCCCTTACTTGGAAGAAATGTATTTATTTGTAAAGAACAAATAAAAGGATAATGAAATACACACATGTGCTCTTTAAAATACATTTCACACATAAACACATAATCATTTTTATTCTTGAAGAAATCTATGTGTTTGATAATCTCAGAAGTAAACCCAAAAAAAATTAATTTCAAACCATAAATTTTATTGTAAATGAAAGGGGTGTTGATGCTATTCTTGATGTACGACCAAGGTTGTATGCAGCTACGATATCCTTAAGTTTAAAATAAAATGAAAACATGTTTTGCACATTTTTCTAAAATATGCCGATAATTATTATAACATGTCAATAAACATTATATCCTCTGTAAAAAAACACACACACACACACACATTTATACCATGAATTTAATTTTTAAAATAAAAGAACTTAATGTTTCCCATAAATAAATAAATAAATATATGTGTGTGTTTATATATATACATTTATATGACATGGTATTTATAATACTCTAATTCACGGGATAAATTCATATTTGACGAAAACTTTGATAAATAAAAATATTCATATTTAAAAAGAGTTAGAACATAGCTTGATACCCTTAAAAATAAATTTTTTTACAAGAACATAAATGACTTCGAGTATATATATATATATATAAACAAACATTAATCGCACATGCAATTATATATATTTATAAATGTATAGACATTAACCATCATGAAAATTAACTTATTCACAATTACATTTCTTGATACATAATCTCTATATAATTATGTGGAATACTATTTTTCATCCACTTATTTAAACATTTCATTCATCGCCCATAAACATCCATTTGAATTTAGTTTTGATTGATGTAAAGATTATTCAATGCACATGATTGTATATATTATTTGCATAATATCATGAGTAATATTAGTTATAGTCATAAGCGGAAAGTCATAAATGGCATGAATATAACAAGGTTTTCATTTGAATTTGTTAGCTTTTATTTATTAAACATAAATATAACTTAAATATGACACTTGTATAATTTCTTGAAATAAATGATGATGCTTAAATATGAAACAATCCTGATCTTAAAATTAATTAATAATATAATCGTGAATTAAAATTTCTAAAAAGAACTTAAATTCCTATAATATTAATATATATATATATACATGTACTCATATATATATATATATATATATATATATATATATTCTTATGGATTTGAAAATAAATTTATCTCAAAATAATTTTAACCCATATTTATACATGTTTCGCTTTGCACATTCAAAAATGTAACAATATTTTAATATGTCGAAGCATACTTATATATGTAATTGACATAGAACATCCATCGTCATAGAATAAATACATGTTGGAGCCAAGCATCGATAAATGAAAAAATTCATTGGCAAAACTAATTTGATATCAATTTAGAAACTTGATATTAACATCTGTTGCGGCAGATTTATTAAAACATAATTTTTAAAATATATTCATTTAATGAAGAATATTAAATGTTAGAAAATAATTAGGCACACCAAAAATTAAAACATGAATTAATAATTTAAATGAGTTATTTACAATTAAAATCTGAATACTTTAAATATATGACCCCTCTTTCATTATAAGTTCTGAAAAATAAATATACAAAGCTGGATAAATATACATATATTGTATATATATATATACACATATATATCTATATGTTTGATAAATAATCATAGTTTTAAAAAATTAAAACCAATCCTTATAAAATCATAAAAATAAAAATAAAACCCATACTAAATAAGTTCAAAAACAAATTCACAATGTTGAAAGATAAGAAAACCATTACACCAAAATAAATTGTAGTATTAATACCCTTAATAAAATTTATCAAAGTTTCAAAACTAAAAAACATGTTGATTTTGTTTTGAAGAAACCCATAAATAGACTTGGAAGAAGTAAATTTCCCTTGCACAATTATAATTTGAGAAGAAAAATAAATTGAAAAAATAAATACAAAAATCCCTTACTAAAATTGTAGACTTTCACTATCTCCTTCTGATACTTGTGTGCACAGAGAGACTGACAGACAGGTTTCGCCCCACTGAAAATGCACAATGATGTTTTTTATAGCCATATTTCCTACCATATGTACAACGACACACACACAACTTAGAGAGAAAGCGGGGTATACAATTTGACAACAAATGTTCAATATCAAATGTTAAAATATTCATATGATTAAGAAAACATCACACCAAAATTGACATGAATATTATTAAATGATGTTAAACAGAGACAATTTGATGACTACACACTGAAAACATGGATGAAAATGGATGGAAAATGACACATATACACGGGAAGGAATAATATAAAATGACCAATCGATTAATCAGATAAAGGATGACCCCTCAAACCAAAAATGTGAGTTTGCAGAAATCAAATGAGGTAGAAAATTCAGCAAATATACACACACGATGAATAAATCCATGAAAAAAACAAGATTTGATGACAAGGACCTCAGATCTGTAAAATCAGATACCTATAATGAAAAATGAAAACCTACCACGCACTAGGTCTGGAAATTCAAAATAGTGGAAGTCCATTCTGGTTCGAAATCCTAATCGTGACTGAAGTAGGTTGATGCTGCTCGGACCTCAAACCCTAATCCGCTCGACAATAAGATGATAGACAATGGACGGGGGAATTAGGGGGATGAGTTTTTTTTTATTTAAATGGGTCTAGGTTTAGTATATTTAGGAATATGGGTTTGTTGAGCGCCACTTCAAGTGGCGCTTTGCCACCCTTTTTTTTTATTTTTTTATGGTTTTGTTTTCTTTTTTTGTTGTTTTAATTTTTTTTCCACCTCATCTCTTTTTAATAAATAATTTCAAAATAAATAAATAAAATTTTAAAAATAATCTTATAAATATGTATTTAAAAATGATAAATTAATTATTATTATATTTATAATTATATAATAATGAAATTATATTTATGTATATATATAATTATATGTGTGTGTATAAATATAATTATGTATATATATAATTAAAAATAAATATTTATAAATATAAATCTATTTATATATATTTTTTAAATAAAAAATATATTTGTAATTATATAATTATAAACTAATCTTTATATATAAATATTTAAAATTATATGAATATGAATATATTTAAAATATATAATTATGAAAATATTGTTACATATATATTTAAAATTTATTTATAAATATATTTAATATTCATATATAAATATATATATATATATATATATGTATGTATGTGTGTGTGTGGAGAATTATATTTATAATTATATTTAGAATTATATTGTAATTATAGTTATACTTGTATATTTATAATTATATATTTGTACATATATATATTTACGTAGTTATAAGTAATTATTTATAAAAAAATTGAAATATTGTTAAACATATAGTCTTTCAATACCACCTACTTGAAACTTAAAAATGTTTCAAGTATGTGACTTTGAAAGACTATAAAATATAATCTAAATGACCAATATGAATGAAACTTAAAACATGTATTAAAAATATACTAAATAGATGAAAATAAAAAAATTACGTAAAAAATGTCGATAGAAAATATTTGATAGGCTTTCAAAACCACCTAGTTGTAACTTAAAAATGTTTCCACTATGTGACTTTGAATGCTATAAAAGATAATCTATATGACCAATATGAATGAAACTTAAAACATTGATTAAAAATATATAAATAGATGGGAAAAAAACATAAAAAATGTCGACAGAAAATATTTTACAGGATTTCAAAACCACCTAGTTGAAACTTAAAAATGTTTCAACTATGTGAATTTGAACATCTATAAAACATAATCCATATGACCAGTATGAATGAAACTTAAAACATGGATTAAACATATACTAAATAGATGAAAATAAAAAAATTACGTAAAAAATGTCGACAGAAAATATTTTATAGGCTTTCAAAACCACCTAGTTGAAACTTAAAAATGTTGCAACTATGTGACTTTGAACGTCTATAAAACATAATCCATATGACCAGTATGAATGAAACTTAAAACATGGATTAAACATATACTAAATAGATGAAAATAAAAAAATTACGTAAAAAATGTCGACAGAAAATATTTTATAGGCTTTCAAAACCACCTAGTTGTAACATAAAAATGTTTCAACTATGTGACTTTGAACGTCTATAAAACATAATCCATATGACCAGTATGAATGAAACTTAAAACATGGATTAAACATATACTAAATAGATGAAAATAAAAAAATTACGTAAAAAATGTCGACAGAAAATATTTTATAGGCTTTCAAAACCACCTAGTTGAAACTTAAAAATGTTTCATCTATGTGACTTTGAACGTCTATAAAACATAATCCATATGACCAGTATGAATGAAACTTAAAACATGGATTAAAAATATACAAAATAGATGAAAATAAAAAAATTACGTAAAAAATGTCAACAGAAAATATTTTATAGGCTTTCAAAACCACCTAGTTGTAACTTAAAAATGTTTCAACTATGTGACTTTGAACGTCTATAAAACATAATCCATATGACCAGTATGAATGAAACTTAAAACATGGATTAAACATATACTAAATAGATGAAAATAAAAAATTACGTAAAAAATGTCGACAGAAAATATTTTATAGGCTTTCAAAACCACCTAGTTGAAACTTAAAAATTTTTCAACTATGTGACTTTGAACGTCTATAAAACATAATCCATATGACCAGTATGAATGAAACTTAAAACATGGATTAAACATATACTAAATAGATGAAAATAAAAAATTTACATAAAAAATGTTGACAGAAAATATTTTATAGGCTTTCAAAACCACCTATTTGTAACTTAAAAATGTTTCAACTATGTGACTTTGAACGTCTATAAAACATTATTATTTGATATACAATAATTAATTAGTTAGTAATATAATTATTAATTATTATTTGTCATTATAATTATTAATTATTAATGGTTAAGTCGCTGTGACAAATATTGTTTATATTGTACCTGTACTTTATAATTTAATAGTTAATTGAAATAAGTTTGTATTTAATATATTTTTGATTTTCTTGTTATTTAACTTAAACAACAATTACTTATCATAGTGAATAAGTTTTTTTAATATATAAAACATTACATCCAAAAACATCAATGACGATGCCCCCCGGTACCACAACGCGGTGTCTGAATGTCACGTCCTCTCCGCGTCCGACGTCCGTGTCGCTCCGGTGTCCTCTCTGTAGGTTCCTCCTCTTCCGGTGCTTCTGGTGCCTCCCCATGATGTTGTGTAGAGGACTGGCCAAAATCATGTGAGGATGCCCCAAAATCATGTGAGGATGCCCCAAAATCATATGGGGTGACATATGGCTCTGAAGCTCCTACAAATGGTAGAAATGGGGTACTGAAGAAGGTCTCGTCGGGAGGAGAGGGGGCCGCCATAATCTGTGTGACTGCACCCAGATCGAAGTACATAGTAGTCTGCAGAGACGCCATATGAGGTATATAAGCGTCTCCCTACTGTGAAAAATTATCAGTCGGCTGGGCGGGATCATCTCTCTGTGGTGCGACGACATCTGCAGGAGCCGCTCTCGGATGTCAATGTCGTCGCCTCTGCCCCTCCGGATGTGCTCGTCTCTTTCATCCAGCTGGCGGCGGCGTTGGTGGTGCATCCTCCTCAGGAGGCATAGCAGGGACATCGTCATCCTCAGGTGCTTCTGCCTGAAGATATGGATCAGGATATATCTGTGGCTCCTCATCAAAAAAACTGTCACGTATCAACTGGAGATGATCCAATAGAGCCACCACATCCTGATGAACTACCTCCCGTAGAATATATGCATGCTCCTAGGGCTGTGTGGAATGTGCAAGCTGACCAATGGCGTCTGCCTGCAAATGAAATAACAATCAAATTAATATAAAAAATGAGTTAAACAAAATTAATAAATCTTAGTAAACATACCAAACGCTGAATGCCAATCCCCTGACGTGTAAGGTGCATGATGGTGTGACGTCGATACCAATGTTCATAATCCCCCTGATCAGATAAATGATATTGTGATGTGATATATCCCTGTGGAAAGATACTAAATCGGGCACGCCTGTCCCAAAACTGGATATAAGATGCATGATGTCGCCACCAGTCTGTCGTCTGTCTACCTATAAGCACAATCGAATGTAACTCGGTAGACTGTCGTGGTGCCAAGGGGATATGCTGTATAAAACCGAATTGGCGCATGACCCGGTCTGGCTGGTGCCACTCAACGATGTGGAAGTGAATGAGTGGCACCACTGCAGCACGATCTCCAGCCAAAGCTGTGCAGTATAGTGGAAGTGATGCGTAGACATAACCTGTATAAGGAGTCCATAAAACCTGAAATGTAAACTCAAAAAATAAGTCATATAGTAGCATGATAATTTTACTGAGATTATATTGAAATAACTTAAAATAGTGATAACAAAACAAATTTTCCTACAAAAAAGTACTGTTTAACTTACATCAGCCGGCACTATAGCATCGAATATCTGTCTGAAGCTGTGCACACTATGTCTCGGAGTATGTGAAAACTTCTGAGACTGACTCCACCTGGTGAAAAGAGAGTAATCTATGATAAGTTTATAAAAAACAATAAAAAATTACTAAATAACCGAAAGTAATGACGTAGACATACCATCGTCCCCGAGGACAGTCCTGAAGTAGCTCCGGTGCAAGCAGTGCGACAACTCGAGGAGCGATGTGTGGAAAATGCTCCCAGGCCCACATATGTACTAACACCATGCAACCTGCAATCTGATGTGAATCGGCCTGACAACTAGTACAGAGAGATATGTAAAGATGTGCTAATACAGTGGACCCCCAACTGTATGTAGCCGTCTGATCCAGATCCTCAAGTAATGGGAGGTACATCATGTGTACCAAAGGGATGGAGTAGTCGACTCACAACATGCCTCCGAGCAGCCTCAAAATGTATGCACGTGTGTGCTGAAGAAGCGTCTCCTCGTCTACATCATCTGGAATGATGTAGAAATGCTGATCAAGCCACTTCATGAGCAAACGCGAACCCTGGACGACACCTCGTGCGCCGATGACGTCAATGCCTAGCAGCCTCTGTATGACTGCAGCCCAATCGCCAGTACTAGCACCCGTAACTACATCTCCATGGATAGGTAACCCCAGCATGTAGGCAACGTCCTCTAATGTAATAGTCATCTCCCCCTTTGGGAGATGAAACGTGTGTGTCTCTGGCCGCCATCTCTCAACCAACGCAGCTATCAAATGATGGTCGATGGTCTTGAAGTCACACATAGCGACTCTGTAAAAGCCTGCACGTCTAAGGTATGGAAAAATAGCCGCCGGCGGTGCCTCATGATGGAAACGATGTGCTCTCCGAACATGAATATGTCTAACAGGTCGCCGCGCCAACACATCGCGCGACACGTGCGTCTCCTGGCCGGATAAAAGTGGTTGCTCCATCTGAATGTGCAAACAGAAAAACATTAATTTCATGTAAGATATGACATTTATCATGTAAGATATGAAATATATCATTTAATATTGAAAGACGCATAAACACATTGGGTTAGTTTTTGTCTCCCGTGTTGGGGTGTTGGGGTGAAGACGTTCAGAGTTTCCTCGTTTTTGTTTTATTGTTATTGTAAGTTCATATTTCATTATAAAAAACTGATGACATTTTCATTTAATAGTTCAACTGGTTTTGTTTTATTATGCAGGTACATTCCTTTTTTTGAGTTGGTGTTGTCTGTTTAAAGCTACTCATGTAATGTTGATCGTTCGACAAAAAATATCATGTGAAATCGTGGTACATTTTCCAAAAGTTACCCTATATACAAGTAAGACAAATATGATTAAAAATGAAGATAATGATAAAAATGATTACATGTACAAAGTTTTACAGTAACTGATAGAGTACGTGATTCATTTTAACCATTAGATGATTGCCCTATGTGTCTAGGGCAACGTGTCTTCGTATGACCTTCCTAGCGGCATATGCTGCACCGCCGTCCAGCTGGATGTTCACTAGTCCAATCCATCTCATTCCGAATACGAGTCGACTTTGGTCTCCCTTTAGGTCGAAGTCTATTGTTGTTCGGTAGAAGCGTGGGTGCGCCATCAGGCAGCCGAAAATTCTGATATTCCCCGATTGGCATCCACAGAGTACTGTAGCATGAGTTGATTCTCTCTAGTCGATAAGCCGGATCAACAAACTGCTCCCAAGATACGTGTACGTAAGCACATGCATCAATCACATGGCCGCAGGGATATCTCAATGCCTGAAAGTTTCCACAATCACAGTAATGCTTCTCCAATAAAACAACTCGCACACGACCATTACTACATGCCACAGCATCACCGGGCTCAGCGACCTCAAAGTGTTGCTCTGGACGATTAAATGCAGTTACACGGTAAGTTGCGGCCTCCTGAAGAACTGTATCTAGCTCGCGTTGGAAATGGTGTCCATAGCGCATCTCTCTATTCAAGCCCTCTTCAACTTGCTTTCCTCGTTCCAGAAAGTACTTTACACTACGATAGAATGTCTCTTGTACCAACCCTGAAATTTAGATTTACGACATTATACAAATATTATATTATAATAGTAACTCTTCTGAGTAACATATATTCAAATATTCGTATTTACCTGTGATAGGTAGTTTTCGAACTCCCTTGAAAACTCCATTTATACATTCTACGATGTTTGTCGTCATATGACCATATCTCCTCCCATCATCATATGCCAACGACCATTTCTGCTTTGGAATTTGCATCATATAATCATACACTTCCGGATTCACTCTGTGAATATCTTGAAGACGCTCCTCCATATTTTGTTGTTGAGGATCATATTCTATCATACAAGCAGTCATCTGAACAGTTATGAAAATAACTATGACAAAAACATTTTAAACAGAAAAAGGATGTTCATACCAATTTTTAAGATTTCCTTTTTCATCAACTCATTCTTGAACTTCTTTCGCAAATTGCTGGCAATGTGTCGAATACAGTATCGATGATGGGCATAGGGTGGTCTCCACGAAAGACCCTCAGACTGTATCGACTCCTTGATTGCACGATGGCGATCATAAATAAGATAAATCCCTTGTGCATCCATAAAAAACTCTCAGAGACATGCCAGAAACCAGCTCCATAATGAGAAGTTCTCTTTCTCCACAATTGAAAATGCTATAGGCAGAGGGGCTCGATTTCTATCTTGTGTGGTGGAAATCAATAAAGTTCCTGTATACTTTCCATACAGAAATGTTCCATCAATCTGTATGAACTGCTTGCAATGTCTAAAAGCTGCCACACATGGTAAAAATGTCCAAAATAATCTATCAAACACAACCATTGAGCGGTCAAGTTGGTTATGTTGGTTAACATATTCAACAGTATGTAACCGATAGACTATTTGATTATTGTGGCGTAGAAGCTCCAACAGTTGTGGTAAAATTCGATAAGAGTCATCCCAATCACCATACACTTTCACAATAGCCTTTTATCGTGCTACCCATGCCTTCCAGTAAGAGATTTGGTACCCAAAAAGTTGTTTGACTCGCTCAATGACCAGAACCACAGGGACGTCTTGACATGCTATAATCATTTCAACAATAATAGTTGAAACAAACTCAATATCTAATGAAGAGTGTTCCTGTGCCAAGCTTGGGTTCACACAAGTGTGTGGAGTAAATCTAGTGATGCGTCAGCTATGAAAAGTGTTATCAATAATAGCTCGCAGACGCATTTGACAGTTCGATTCATATTTGTCACAACGGATCAAATAGTAAGATCTTTTTGACTCTTCTAAAACATATGAGTAATGTCTTTCAATATGATATTATTTTATCACATTTTTCATTGCTTCTTTGCTCTCAAAATCTCTGCCAATATACATAACACCGTTATCTGACACTCGATTTGTGCCACCAATGATTCCTGGAAATTCTGAACTGGGAGTAATAACTGAATAATCAAATTCTGTCAAGCGATTCATGCCTTCAGTCGACCATGAAGCCAATAGTGGAGGATGGTTCAATGGTCGGTTGAACCTCACATGAGTTGGTATAGACTGATCTTCCACATGCTCTTCTTCTTCTTCAACTTCCTCTTCATCTTCTTCTTCGAAATTGTCATCATCCTCAAATTCATCAACCAATGCATCTAAAGTATGTGGAGGACTATCCATTGAAACCATGGCCGATGGAAATGATGGAACAACTACCGATGCTGATGGAACTTCTTGATCTGAAGGAGCATATGGCATAGTCTCATGAATTCGAGATGGGTCAACTTCCAATGTTGAAGGAACCTCCATTGTAGCTATAGTGACATACAACTCCATCATTTGATTCTCAGGTATATACTTAACCAATGAAAGTATATATTCCCAATCATCATCATCATTTACCAGATAGGGCACATGCCAAAACCTATCTATAAATTGGAGATGTCTGAACGTGATGGACTCTATCACTTGATTCCTCGCCAGTTTTAACTTCCGATGAATTTTCATTTGCACAGCTTCCAAAGTAGTACATTCTCCAAGCATCACAACAGCTTCTAGATGTATATTATAACTACATCCTTGTTCTGTCTCAATTATTTGACCGTTGCAATAAATATAGGCGGCGACCATCTTTTTTATCTAAAAGAAACCATTGTTATTAATTAAATTTGATTAAAGAATCAATTTATGTATGCATGATTCTAGTAATTTAGGTTGGAATCCTAATCCCTCCACCAAATCAATATGTTCAAACCATATTGATGTGTAACTATTTACACAACCCACAAGTTTGTGTTACTTACCCAAAAATAGAAGTCAATCATATTTATACATATCCACATGCATTATATGCATGAGGTACACAAACACGTCATGTAAAAGCATAGAGTTATATGAAATTGAAAATCTCCACATGAGTAAGCCCAGAGCGAAAGATAGCCAACCCCATTCACTTTCCTAGACAAGGCAAGCCTCCAGGAAAGTAGGTGGTCCGACCCAAAGCCCCTCTACCTGGGGATACTTTACTCAAGAGAGAAATCATTTCATGACAACTCTAACACTTAATATGAAAAAAATATATTGAACTACTAAATTCAAGTTCATAACTTCAATTACAAACTGAGGTCAAGGTAGATTGGAAACTAAATTCATTATCATACCTAGAATGTAATGCAAAGGTATATTCCATAAGCAATTTACTACTACTTCGCTAATTAATATAACTACTTCGTTGATTAATATAACTCCTTCGCTGATTAATGTAACTCCTTCGCTGATTAATGTAACTCCTTCGCTAATTAATATAACTACTTTTCTAATTAATATAACTACTTGGCTAATTAATATAACTACTTCGCTAATTAATATAACTACTTCGCTAATAACCTCATAATAATTAATTAATAACCTAATAATAATTAATTAATAACCTAATTACAATTAATTAACAACCTAATTACAATTAGTTAACAACCTAATTACAATTAATTAACAACCTAATTACAATTAATTAATAACCTCATAATAATGAATTAATAGCCTAATTATAATTAATTAATTACCTAATTATAATTAATTAATTACCTGATTATAATTATTTAATTACATAATATTTATTAATTAATAAATTATTAATTATTAATTAATAACCTAATTATAATTAATTAGTTAGCTAATTAAGATTAATTATTTACCTAATTATGATTGATTAATTACCTAATTATGATTAATTATTTACCTAATTATGATTGATTAAATACGTAATTATGATTAATTAATTACCTAATTATGATTAATTAATAACCTAATTATGAATAATTAGTAACCTAATTAAAATTATTTAATTACATAATATTTATTAATCAACAAATTATTAATTATTAATTAATAACCTAATTATAATTAATTAATTACCTAATTATGATTGATTAATTACTTAATTATGATTAATTAATTACCCAATTATGATTAATTAATTACCCAATTATGATTAATTAATAACCTAATTATAATTAATTAATAACCTAATTATAATTAATTAATAACCTAATTATGATTGATTAATAACCTAATTATGATTGATTAATAACCTAATTATGATTGATTAATTACATAATTATGATTGATTAATTACCTAATTATGATTGATTAATTACCTAATTATGATTGATTAATTACCTAATTATGATTTATTAATTACCTAATTATGATTCATTAATTACCTAATTATGATTCATTAATTACCTAATTTTGATTCATTAATTACCTAATTATGATTCATTAATTACCTAATTATGATTCATTAATTACCTAATTATGATTAATCAATTACCTAATTATGATTATTTAATAACCTAATTAATTAATAAATTATTAATTATTAATTAATAACCTAATTATAATTAATTAATTAGCTAATTATGATTCATTAATTACCTAATTATGATTAATTAATTACCTAATTATGATTAATTAATTAGCTAATTATGATTAATTAATAACCTAATTATAATTAATTAATTAGCTAATTATGATTAATTAATTAGCTAATTATGATTGATTATTTACCTAATTATGATTGATTATTTACCTAATTATGATTGATTAATTAGCTAATTATGATTCATTAATTACCTAATTATGATTGATTAATTACCTAATTATGATTAATTAATTACCTAATTATGATTAATTAATTACCTAATTATGATTCATTAATTACCTAATTATGATTCATTAATTACCTAATTATGATTATTTAATAACCTAATTATGATTATTTAGTAACCTAATTATGATTAATTCATTACCTAATTATGATTAATTGATTACCTAATTATGATTCTTTAATAACCTAATTATGATTAATTAATAACCTAATAAGAATTAATTAATAACCTAATAAGAATTAATTAATAACCTAATTACAATTAATTAATAACCTAATTATAATTAATTAATAACATAATTACAATTCATTAATTACCTAATTACAATTAATTAATAAACTCATAATCATTAATTAATTACCTAATTATGATTATTTAATAACCTAATTATGATTAATTAATAACCTAATTATGATTAATTAATAACCTAATTATGATTAATTAATTACCTAATTACAATTAATTAATTACCTAATTCCAATTAATTAATTACCTAATTGTAATTAATTATTAATGTAATTATAATTATTTATTAACCTAATTAGAATTAACTATTAACCTAATTATGATTAATTAATTACCTAATTAGAATTAATTAGTTACCTAATTATAATTCATTAATTACCTAATTATAATTACCTAATTATAATTACCGAATTATAATTACCTAATTATAATTACTTAATTAATTAAATAACTATAATCATTTCATTACCTAATTATATTTTAAAAAACTATACTATTTATATAATACAAATATTATAAACTAATTCTATAAATTAAGCAACTAAATTATTAAATCAAAATATTAAATAAATTTAAAGAAAGATTTACCTCAAATTTGTGGAGACGTAGCTACGCAGATAAAGCGACTAGAGAGGCAAGGCAGAGCAACCGGAGAGGCAAGGTGAAAAGCAGAGATTTTTAGAGAGATAACTTTGAGAGAGAGAGAGAGGAGGGGAAGTGAGGGGAAGATGAGAAATGGGGTGGGCGAGGGGCCTATTTATAGGCGGGGGAATCTTTCGACACCACTTCAAGTGGCGCTGACTATACAGGGAGTAAGGGGGCAGCGCCACTTGAAGTGGCGCTAAAGGTTTCTTCGGTCGAAATGGCCAAGCGCCAAATCAAGTGGCGCTCGACCTTCTCTATCTTTGAGCGCCACCTCATGTGGTGCTCAATAACCCCATTTCCCTAATATTATAAAACCCTACCCCATAAAACTAAAAAAAACCTATCCTCCTAAAATACCCGACAATGGACCCCTTCCTTCGATCCCAGCCACAACACGACCTTCTATGGAGTCCTCCTCCTTCACTGTGACTCGACCCCGACTTCCTCTTCTCAGATGAAACCCCTACTCAATCTTCTTTCTCCCCAAAGTGACCCATGTACTGTGAACCCTAGTCGTGCATCCCATAAAACCCTAAGCATTGGACCCCTTTTTTTAATCGTTTTATGTTTTATATCATTATTTTAAGTTGTATTCATTTCATTCTTTATTCTTTTTTTATGTCATTACTCTCTCTATTTGCCCACGTCTCCTTTTTCTTACTTTTGACTTATTTTGTTGTCAAGCAATAATTGTGTCTATATTATATTATTATAAATTTACATTTTGTTTTTTTTTAGTTAACATGTCACCCATTTTTTTTAAACAAAACAAATTATTTTTTTTAAAAGAAAACATTTTACAAAACATGTAATGTTTTTATATATTAATAATTTTGTTTTTCTATAACAATATAATAATATATATTTAAAGAAAATGTGTATTCATTTTTTTATAATAATATAATTATATATATTTAAAATAAAACGCGTATTTCATATATATATATATATATATTTATGTATGTATAAAATCATTTATATATATATATATAATTTTACATTTTTAAATATATATATAATTCATTATTTTTAAAACACATATATAAAAGTGATTTTTTTAGTAAAATAATTATATGCATTTATAATTTATAAAATTTTAAAAAACTAAAACACAATATATTTTTATATAGTTATAAAATATATTATCTTTAAAAAAAATAATAATAATATTCTAAAGAAAATGTTTTTCCCTTAATTATTATTATTAATATTATTATCATTAAAATATTCTCTAACCTTTTTGATAAAAAGATAAATTATATAATAAAAATAGTTATTTTAAAATGTTCTTTTAAACAAAGAAAAACAATATTTGATTTTAGAATTACTTTGAAAACTATAATTATAAGTAATTATAAGTATTATAATTAACTTATAATATTTAATCTCATTTATTATTTTTAAAGAAAATCGTCTTTAAAAAATATTTTCAGTTTTTTTAATAATACATTAATCCATTTAATAAAATATTTATATAGAAACTATGTTTGGAATTTATGGGATGTTACATCGTGTAAGATTGGTGGTCAAATGATATTCTCAAAAGGAAGGTATTGATTTCAATGAAATATTTTCTCCTGTTGTTAGACTAATAATTGTTCAGATAGTTTTGGTGTTGTGTGATACATACAGTTTACATCTAGAATAATTGGATGTGAAGACTGTTTTTCTCCATGGTTATCTTGATGAAGAGATCTATATTTTGCAACCAGAAGGTTTTTCAGAAGAAGGAAAAAAGAACTTGGTTTTCATGTTGAACAAATCTCTGTACGGTCTCAAGCAGGCACCGAGGTGTTGGTACAAGAGATTTGATTCATATTTCATGATCCTTAGATACAGTAGACTTCATTCAGATCCTTTTGCATATTTTAGGGGAATGGATGGTAATGATTTCATCATTTTTCTATTATATGTGGATGAAATATTCGTTGCAAGCCCCAACAATGATCAGATCCAGGAGACGAAGGTACAATTGGATAGGGAGTTTGATATTAAGGACTTAAGACCAACAAACAAGATTTTTGGGATACTGATTTACCTAGAAATAAATAATGGAAATATTTGGATATCACAGATGAATTACTTACAGAGAGTCTTGAAACGTTTCAACATGTAATAATGTAATCCAATCTTCATCTCACTTCCTATTAATTTCAATTTATCATCTACGAGGAGTCATAGCAGTGAATTAGAGAGGATTGAGATATCTTAAGTACTATATTCATAGGCAGTGGGGAGTCTGATGTTTGATGTGGCTTGTACTTTACCATAAATTACACATGAAGTGGGGCGAGTTAGTCGGTATATGAAGAATCCATTATAGGAGAATTGAATCACATTGAGGAGGATCTTGAGATACATTATGGATACCTCAAATGATGCATTATGTTATGGAGGATCATATTTAACTATTAGAGGCTATGTTGATTCATATGTTTAAGGTAATTATGACCGGATAAAATCTACTACTGGTTATGTGTTTACCCTTTCGGGAGGAGCTTTAAGCTAGATTTCAAAGTTACAGTAAGTTTTGGATTTATTTGTGATAGAGGTAGAGTACATGGCAACTACACAAGCTTTCAAAGAGGTGATTTGGATGAGAAGGTTATTGGAGGAGCTTAGGTACATACATGAGCATATTACATTTTCTTCTGACAGTCAGAGCACCTTTCACATTGAAATGAATCCATTTCTAATTACAGTATGAAACATATTGGGGTATAATATCACTTTGTCCAAGATATAGTGGAGGGAGTGTGGACATGCAGAAAATTCAACCTAAATAAAATCTAGAAAATTTATTGATGAATGCGATTGACTCTAATAAGTTCATATAGCGCAAACCCTCAATCAACCTTGTTGAGACATGAGAAACATGGTTTAGAATATATAAAGGATGCGTGGAGATTGGTTCCCAATAAAATATACAAGTGGGAGATGCATCAATACTTCTTTATTGCTGGATGGTGTCACCCCCTTGATTTTTCAAGGTAGGGTAGGCATGTAAGATATGGTGGGTGGAAAACCCCACCAAACACCCAGCGGAGGAAGAGAGGGATGGGTTGGGAGAGGATTATAAAAGGATGATCTCTACCCACTACTACCAAAACGGCCTATATCAGCGCTCAAAACAGGCTTTAACAGCGCTAAAAAAGTGTTATAAATCTCAGCGCTGATATAGGGGGGTTCCTTTTATCAGCGCTCCGAAAAGCGCTGATAAAGGCCCCTTTTATCAGTGCTAAAAAAAGCGCTGATAAAAGACCCCTTTATCAATGATTTTTTTAGCGCTGATAAAAGAGACCTTTATCAGCGCTTTCAAAAAGTACTGATAAAAGTCAAAAAAAATTAAAAAAAAATTAAAAAAATTATATAATGTGGGGAGAGCTTTTAACAGCGCTTGACCCCCCTTATCAGCGCTAGGCGGTCTCCCCCGCATGCTTCCCTTCCCGCGCATCCTCACACGCGCGCACCCCTCTGCTTTCACCTGAACTCGAACCCAAAACCTCCCCCTTTCACGGCTGCACCTTTACCACTAAGCTATTTCATTTTTTTCTCTATTTAATGATATATTTATTTATTTATATATATATATATATAGTTATATTTATTCATATATTGATATAGATTCATATTAATATATATATATTTATTCATATATTAGTATATATGTATTCATTTGTATATTAATATATATTAATATTTATTTATTTGTATATATATTTTTAGTTATAATTTTTTATCCGTATATTTATTTTTATATTAATATATACTTATAAGATTAGTTTTAAATACATTTATGAAATATGTTTTTTATGTGTGTTTATAATTAAATAAATAAATAAATACATACATATATACAACACACACACACACACACATATATATATTTACGAATAAATACATATATATGTGTATTTGAAAAGCCATAGAATGTTAAAATGATCATAACTTATAATCCAGAAGCCTGTTTCAACTACACAACCAGTCAAATCAAATAAAATGAAACAATCTTCGATATAATATGTAGTACAGGCCTAACAGACATCCGTATCAGAATTTATACTTGTTTGAATGTTAATAAATCGGGGTATCCCGACTAAAAACTCAGTTTTGGAGGCCTTCTTGGACTTTTTGACCTTGAAAAATGTGACTGAAGCTTTTCTTAGGTCACCAACATGTAGATCTTGTTGCAGGATTCGATTTGATATGTTGTAGAGCTCAAACGGATACCCGGATCAAAAGTTATGGCCGTTTGAAGTTTGAGTTACATTTTCATCTTATTTTAGATCTTTTATTAATTGTTTTGATTTTCTGTGTCTTCAAATTGTTATTAAATAAGTTTTAATCAATAATAATCAGGAAATTATTAATTAATAATATTTTTTAAATATTTTAAAGTCATTTTCACTAAATTTCTTATATATTAAATGAAATAGTCTATTTATACGTATCTAAAACATATTTATAAAATATATATTATATTTATATCAATATAAATATACTTATATAACAGTAATTTATTTTTCATGATTTTTTTGAAACATAAAATTTATCACCGGTAGGAAAAAGCGTAGATAAATCTCCTCTTTATCAGTGCTACTAAAAAAAGTGTTGATAAATGGATCCCCTTTATCAGTGCTTTTTTTAGCACTGATAAAAGGGTAGCGCTTCCTTTGCCCGTTTTTATAGTAGTGACCATCGGTTTTTACATCTCATCAGCTTCCTCTTCAATCTCAATCATATGTTATATGTGAGATATTTGTGAGGTTTATTTTCCCATTATCCAAGAGAGTTATTATGAGGGTTCTCTCCTTGTAATAGTGGGGGAGTGTGTACCCAATTTTACCTATAGTGAGATCCTTCTATTTTCCCATTGTTTCTACCCCTTTCATTTTAGGGGTTTTCCACGTTACATTTGCGATCATTTATTTCTACATTTTTCACTTTATTTTATCAAGTGATTTTCGCTACACCAATGGGACAATCATTTTCAGTCCCAAAATGAGAATGAAGAATAATTTACCGTATGCATTGGGAAGCATAACACCAGACTATCATAACCACATAGTCAAGGCCTTATGCCAAGACTACAAATAAGATTTTGTCAAGACCTTGTGTCAAGACACTAGTTTTTCTCATGAGACCTACCGATGCATCGATGAGCTATATCGGGCTCCACCCGTCACTTACTAAGTCCAATGCATTCCTCATATGAACAGGTTTAAACATAACATAAACATTCGTATTAAAACTATCGTACGAAATATCAATACTCTATCCATAAACCATGAATGGTATAAAAATAACACATCGACAGTCAAACATATCACAAAAACTTTAATACAATATGGAAGTTTTTTATCATAATAAATCAACTTCAAATAATCTTAAAATCCATCAAAGGATGTTAACATAGATGAAATCAAAACTATTTGAGAGAACTACCTATTTTTGAAATCATTTAAAAGTTACATAAATATAAAACAAAACATTTACTTTGAAAATATTCTTATAAACTTGTAAGGGAAGCTTCGACGATTTTATAATGGCGGAAAATAGCCGCACTCTCCGTATAAGTTAAAAAAGACATTCTTACCTTAATTTTGTCGAAAAGGTTAAAAAGGACATTGTTTGGAAAATGATAGAAAGATTCCTTTATAAACATCTTATAAAAATTCAAACAAGGGTATACATGACTTTAACCCATATTCTATAAAATAGTAAGAATGTTTTGAAATACATTTTTAATAAACATGGATGTGGATGATAACGAGGTCCCAGTAGATAAATACGTATAAACAACCTCAGATAATGAAGAGATTGTAGAATTAACCATTACCTTGTAATTTTCCTTGGCCGAGGGTAGGTTAACCTCCTGTATAATGGTGAAATAATTGTTATTAAATTATACAAGAATCATATACATTAATATGATATCATATATGATCTTTTAACATTGCTTTGTTAATAATATCTTAGAATTATCGTTGTTTCAGGTGTTAACGGATTCGTTTTCCTTTATATTATTTGTTATGTGAGTCATATTTGTTATGTATGGGATGTATCTTATTCATATACAGAATTATATCAAGTCTTTAAACATTATTTTTAATCATCAAATGAAAATTAGTCTTGAGTGGATATGATGGGGAATGGATCTCATCGCGTTCGTGGAGACGGTAATCCGTACGTACGCACAAGCGACAATATCGTTCTTTTGATATTAAAATAATATATAATTGGCTGGTATATCATATATACAGAATAATTATCATATTATATTTATTACTTACATCAATTACACATCATTATTATACCCATCCAAAAAATAATGTATTGAATACCAATTACACCACGACGTGGAGACGGTAAGCCGTACGTACACACGTATGGTGACATGTCATTCAAAGGATTGATAGAATAAGGAATATGGTTGTAAAATATTTATAATAACATCACAGTATATAGAATATAATAGATTTATTATTTTAGAATGTAAATAACAAAGAAATAGGAAGTAGAAGAAGAAAGGAACTTGAAAGAGGCGATGAAATATTTACCTCTTCTTCGGGTTCTTCCTTTTGATTTGATCAAAAGGGCTCCTTAGGTTGGCTTTATGACTAAAGGAAGTCCTATAAGATGAAGGGAGGATAGTTGAGAGGGTGTTTGGGTATAGGTTTTCCGATCCAAATGGCTTTGAAGGTGTGAATTAGATAGAAGGGGGAGTGCCCTTTTATAAGAGGAGTAAGGGGAAACATAGGAAAAGCTAGAAATATTATTTTATAGTAAAATAATTTTCGGTTTATAATGGATCAAAAGTGAATTATTTAAAGTATAAGGTGAGTATAGTTCAAAAACCACTCAACCAATAGGTTTTAGACAGGTTTGGGTCACTATATTAACTTTATCTTTTAGATTTAACTCTTAGTTAAATAGTTTGACATTTACCATGTCTCTGTGCATTTTTATATTATATGGTTAATAAACTTACTATATAATTCCAAGAGAATCCCAAATGGTTCATTAATGATACACCTATCATTATATAAGTCTTTTTTCCGAACCTTAGATTTTTAGGAATAAAATATCAATTAATAATATAATACTTGTTTTAAAAAACTCTTTTATGTCAATTTTGACACTATTTGGTATTTTGTTTTTTCTAAATTCATAAAAACATTATTAATTTGAAAACAATTCATCTAACCAAACCTAATATGTCATATTAATCTAGAAAATTAGTGTAATTCATAAAAAGTCTCAAATTATACTTATTTGGATATTTAAAATATCAATTATTTTAATATTTCATTAATTAGGTAATTACTGCATCATTGTGTCATAAATAATTTCAATTATTTAATGTCTAAAAAATATAAATAAAATACCATTATGTAGGAAATATTTTTATATTTCTAATTAATATTTATATTCGAATTTATCTTATGTATAACCCTATATTAAAAATGTTTTAGTTATTAAACTTTGATTTTAACTCTTTTAACTCTTCTTTAAATAAAATAATAATAAGTGTCCTAATCTAATCCAAGTGGACCAAAGAGGTTCATATTTTATTCCTAAGATTGTTTTTGGTCGAACTATACTTATCCAATAGAATTAGGACATGTGTTAGGGTAATAATAAAATCATTTCCCCCCTTAATTATCCTATTTACTTTTAACCGTGGTAAATAAAAGTAAAAAAGTTACTATCAAACCAAAAATTATTTTTATCATATTGGACCACATTTTACTCCTTGATATTAACCGTGTCTCTCGGATTTTCAAAATTCCACTCACATAAGCGGTAAAATTAAGTTTTATGTGAATTTGAAAATTCTCCTAGGAGGTGGGTAAAAGATGGTGAAAAGTTCTATAAAATTTTTATATATCTAAAATTATTATAAATTGACTCCAATGAATTACATTTAACTTATATAGGTATTATGTGTCTATTTTGACCTAAAATAAATTTAAATAAAATAAATAATTATTTAAATAAAAATTCAGTTTTAAACTATAACTCAGTGTTTTTCACTATTCATCAAAAATTGAAAGTTTTCAGAAAAATACAAAAAATTCACCCTAAGCTAATTTCGATATTCTGAAACCAAAAATGAATTCCATTTTTAAAGATAAAATTTATAAAATTTCAAAAAGTGGTTATTACTATTCATAACAGCTAGTTTGATTGGTTGTGGTGTATTAGAACTCGAAGTTGCGTACAACACACGCTACTGTATTATTTTAAGAGAAGCATACCGTGGAAGCTTGGGGTGTTAAATTCTCTCCTCCTTCAAATAATTTCTTCCTTGAAATTTCTAGAATATTACTGCATAAAAATACTCTGGTGGTTCTTCATCATAAGTTCCTCGGGTTCCCACGTTGCCTCTTCCATCTTATGATTTCTCTATAGAACTTTTACCAGACGAGTCGTCCGGTTTCTCAGGACTTGTTCTCTCATATCAAGAATCTTGACAGGCTCTTCGCAATAAGACAGATCGGGTTCCAGTTCTAATTCTTCATAGGTGAGTACATGTGTTGGGTCAGGCTTGTATTTTCTCAACAATGATACGTGGAACACATCGTGAACTTTGGAGAGATTTGGCGGAATTTCCAAATGGTAAGCTACAACCCCAATTTGTTCTATAATTTCGAAAGGTCCGATGTAACTGGGACTCAATTTTCCCTTCTTATCGAAATGTATAACACCCTTCCATGGAGATACCTTCAAGAAAACATGATCTCCTACCTAAAATTCCAAATCCTTCCTTTGGTTATCGGCATAGTTCTTCTGCCTACTTTGAGCTGCTTTGATGTGGTTTTGGATGACCTTCACCTTTTCCATCGTTTCCTCCACCAGCTTTGGGCCTACGAGTTTTTTTCACCAACATCATCCCAACGGGTTGGTGTGTGACATCTCTTTCCGTATAAAGCTTCATATGGTGCCATCTAAATACTTGAATGGAAGCTATTGTTATAGGAAAATTCCACCAGAGGTAAATATTGATCCCACATACCCTGAAAGTCAAGTGAGCAGGATCTCAACATGTCTTCTAAGGTTTGAATAGTCCGTTCTGATTGTCTGTCAGTTTGGGGGTGGTAGGCAGTGCTCAAACGAAGTTCAATATCCAGGGCTTTCTGAAGACTTTTCCAGAATCTTGATGTAAAACGTGGATCATGATCAGAAATAATTGATAGGGGTACTCCATGAAGTTTTACAACTTCATTAATATATAGTCTTTCTATACGTTCAAGTGATAAATCTTTTCTTATAGCAAGAAAATGTGCTGACTTGGTAAGATGATCAACAATGACCCATATTGCATTGTTCCTTCTAGGAGTCTTTGGTAGTCCCACAACAAAGTCCATCCTAATATTATCCCATTTTTACTCAGGTATGGGAAGAGGTTTCATGACTCCTCTAGGCTGCTGCCTTCCAGCTTTCACTTGTTGAAAAACCATACATCTTGACACTAAATCAGCAATCTCCCTCTTCATGTTGTCCCACCAAAAATGTTCTTTCAAATCTCTATACATTTTGGTTCTCCCATGGTGTATAGAGAAATTGGAACTATGAGAATCATCCAACAATTCCCTTTTTAGATCAGGTATATTGGGAACACAAAGTCTCTTCCCAAATTTCAAAATTCCATCTTCATACACAAAGTCACTCAATCTCTCATCATTCACATCTTTAATCTTATTTTTAAACTCTTCATCATCAATCTGAGAACTCTTTATCCTTTCTAGTAAAGATGGTTTGGAAACCATTTGAAAAAGTATTGATGTTTCACCTTCCATGGTTATTCCCATATCCATATTTACTAGATCCATGTATATAGGATCCTTTTCAACTCTCATCTTGTTCAAAACTCCATGGTATTTTCTGCTCAAAGCATCTGCCACCTTATTTGCCTTCCCGGGGTGGTAGTGTATAGTGCAATCATAATCCTTGAGTAGTTCAAGCCATCTCCTTTGCCTCATGTTGAGTTCTTTCTGTGAGAAAATATACTTCAAACTCTTGTGATCAGTATAAATCTCACATTTTCACCATATAGATAGTGTCTCCATATCTTCAAAGAAAAGATTACAACTGCTAACTCAAGATCATGAGTAGGGTAGTTTTTCTCATGAATTTTTAACTGTCGTGATGGATAGGCAATAACCCTATCATTCTGCATAAGGACACAACCAAGTCCTTTCTTTGAAGCATCAATATAAATAACAAACCCATCATTCCCCGTTGGTAGAGTCAATATAGAAGCATTGACTAATCTTCTCTTTAGTTCTTCAAAATATTCTTCACACTCTTTTGTCCAAACAAATTTAACCCCTTTATGCGTGAGCTTCATTAATGGGTTATCAAATCACTACTAGAATTTTACACTTTACCAATGGTTCAAAACCGTTGGTAAAGTCCTGGAAACCGTTGGTATATAGTATACCAATGGTTCCCTCAACCGTGGACAAGTAAGGCATGACAATAGGCTTATACCAATGGTTCTGTGAAAACCGTTGGTATAGGTTTCAAAATAGAAGGTATACCAACAGTTTGCTAAAAACCGTTGGCATATGTGTGTCAAATATAACATATACCAACGGTTTTACAAACTATTGGTATATGTGTGTTACACTTATACCAACGGTTTATAACCATTGGTATAGAGGGCATATTCCAAGCCTAAGGCTATACCAATGGTTTTGTTATAACCATTGTTATAAACCTATACCAACAGTTATAACAAACCATTGGTATAGTTATATAATAGTATCTATACCAACGGTTCTGCAACCTTTGGTATACAATTGCTCAGCTCTCCACATCAGCAGGCCCCTATCCCCTCTCCAGACTTGCAACAACACAACAACCCCTCTCCAGACCTGCAACAACACCAATATAAAATCCCCATCCAAATATTCAAAATTTAGAATTCATTCCAGAATTTAGAAATTTAGAAATTCAAATGCAATAACACCCATAATAGAAAACGCCTACATGTTATAATAAATTCAATAACACTCATAATAGTATTCCAAACTCAAACCACAACACCAAGACACATAAGAGTATTCAAAATTTAGAATTCATTCCTCACTCAAACCACAACACCAATACACACAAGAGAAAAAACCAACATGTTATAGGAAGCACATGGGATGTTTAGTCATGGTCTTGGGTTGAGTATCTTAAAACCAACAGAAAAACTTGTGTAGAGTGGCAAGGATCATGATACCCATAAGATAGAAAATGGTAGTGCTCATGTGGTTAGACCTAGGATGAGTTATAAGAAGCACATGGGATGTTTATATTCCTATAATGATTATGTATCCATGTATAAATGGTTCCTGATGTGTTAGTGGGAAACATTGGCCAATCTTGGCATATGAGATGGGTTACTGGAATAACCTACATGTTTTTTTATAGATTTTTCAATTAGAATAAGGGGGTATGTGGCTAATTTTAATTTGCTCTCCTGGGTGTGATGTGAGATGAATCCCCATCTTGGGTAGTGGGTATGAATATTCAATTAAGTATTTGGTATTGGGTTCCCAAAGGGACTTTGGTTTGGTCCTAGAACCCACTGTTTGAGGATGGGATTGAGGTTATCCATGGGGATATGGTGTCACCATATGTATTCCTCACCATTGGGGTATTTTTATGAGACTTTGAAACTTATTTTTCAAGAATCAATGTGTAGCCTTGTTGAACAATTTGTTATATGGTATACTTGAGTGTTCATATATTTCATATGAAATAACTATATGATATTTATTTGTTGTATGTTATTGTATAGAATGAACGAACCATGATTGAGAATTAGAACATGAGTGTTGGTGCATGTTCATGATGGGATGTCGCGACTCATTCCTAATATAATTCATGTTTTTATATATATACTATGACCCATTGTGTTTCAATATATGCCTTGTGAATATTTTATTCTAATAACATATGACCAATAGACCATATTTTATTTTTTATCCCTTAATTTCAAGAATCTATATGTATCGTTGTGAAGATTTTCCGTATGTCAGTTGTTGTTTTCACTTAAAATGTTGTCTGTTTCAAACAAAAGTGAGACACTTTGAGTGATACCAGTCACACCATGCCTCCGATTAATGTTCTGTCTAGCCGACCATTTGAAAATACACCCACCCTTTGTTGTCGTCCTATTTCATGGAATTTCGAGGTCATTCGGCTGGTTTCGACCACCCCACGCACACTTTTCAAGCGCGCCAAACACCTAAAAAACACATATTCAGTCGTGCCACGCAAACCACACATCCGAATGATGTTTTGTCTCCTTTTACACCTCAATAATAATAATTAGGGTGTTTTCGTGTGATTTCAAGTCATTCCAATTTCGTTCTGCATGCATTTGACCGTTAAACGCATGTTTTGGCCATTTACAACACGCAGAGTACATTTTCGGCCATCGCGGTCACAAGACACCTCTGATTGACGTTCCTTCTAGCTGAACATTTTACAATTCACCCACCCTTTGTTGTTGTCTGATTTCATGGCATTCTGAGGTCGTTCGGACGGTTTCGACCACCCCACGCACACTTTTCAAGCGCGCCAAACACCTAAAAAACAGATATTCAGCTGTGCTGCACAAACCGCGCATCTGAATGGCATATCGTCTCCTTTTACACCTCACTAATAATAATTAGGGTGTTTTTGTGTGATTTCAAGTCATTCTGATGTCATTCGGCATGCATTTGGCCATAAAACGCATGTTCTGGCCATTTACGACACACAGAGTGCGTTTTTGGCCAGCACAGTCACACGACACCTCTGATTGACGTGTCGTCTAGCCGACCATTTCAGAATTCACCCACCCTTTGTTTTCGTCTGATTTTATGGCATTCCGAGGTCGTTCGGCCGATTTCGACCACCCCACGCATGCTTTTCAAGCGTTCCAAACACCTAAAAAACACATATTCAGCCGTGCCGTGGAAACCGCGCATCCGAATGACATTCCATCTCCTCATACACCTCACGAAAAATAATTAGGGTGTTTTCGTGTGATTTCAAGTCATTCAGATGTCGTTCGACATGCATTTGACAGTAAAACGCATGTTTTGGCCATTTACGACATATAGAGTGCGTTTTCGGACAGCGCGGTCACACGACACCTTCAATTGACATGTCGTCTGGCTGAACATTTCACAATTCACCCACCCTTTGTTGTCATCCGATTTCATGGCATTCCGAGGTCGTTCGTCCAGTTTCGACCACCCCACGCACGCTTTTCAAGCGCATCAAACACCTGAAAAAAACATATTCAATCGTGCCGCGCAAACCGCGCATCTAAATGACGCGTCGTCTCCTCATACACCTCAAGAATAATAATTAGGGTTTATTCGTGTGATTTTATGTCATTCCGATGTCGTTCGACATGCATTTGACCGTAAAACCCATGTTTTGGCCATTTACGACACGCAGAGTGCGTTTTCGGCCAGCGCGGTCACACGACACCTCCGATTGACGTGCCATCTAGCCGACCATTTCAAAATTCACCACCCTTTGTTTTTTTCTTATTTCATGGAATTCCGAGGTCATTCGGCCGGTTTTGACCACCCCACGCACGCTTTTCAAGCACACTAAACACCTAAAAAACACATATTCAGTCGTGTCGTGAAAACCGCACGTCTGAATGATGTGTCGTCTCCTCATACACCTTAAAAATAATAATTAGGGTGTTTTCGTGTGATTTCAAGTCATTTTGAAGTCGTTCGGCATGCATTTGACCGTTAAACGCATGTTTTTTCCATTTACGACACGCGAAGTACGTTTTCGGCCAGTGCGGTCACACGACACCTCCGATTGATGTGTCGTCTGACCAACCATTTCACAATTCACCTAACCTTTGTTTTTGTCCGATTTCATGGAATTATAAGGTCGTTCGGCCGGTTTCGACCACCCCACACACACTTTTCAAGCGCTAAACACCTAAAAAACACATATTCAGCTGTGCCACGCAAATCGCGCGTTCGAATGACGTGTTGTATCCTCATACACCTCACAAATAATAATTAGGGTATTTTTCGTGTGATTTAAAGTCATTCCAATGTCGTTCGGCATGCATTTGACCGTAAAACTCATGTTTTGGCCATTTACAACACGCAGAGTGCGTTTTTGGGCAGCGCAGTCACACGACACCTCCGATTGATGTGTCGTCTGGCCGACCATTTTACAATTCACCCACCCTTTGTTGTCGTCTAATTTCATGGCATTCTGAGGTCGTTCGACCGGTTTCGACCACCCCACACACACTTTTCAAGCGCGCCAAACACCTAAAAAACACATATTCAGCCATGCCGCACAAACCGCGCGTTCAAATGACATGTCGTCTCCTCGTACACATCACGAATAATAATTAGGGTGTTTTCGTGTTATTTCAAGTCATTATGATGTCGTTCGTCATGCATTTGACCGTTAAACGCATGCTTTGGCCATTTACGACACACAGGGTTTGTTTTCGGCCAGTGCGGTCACACAACACCTCCGATTGACGTGCCGTCTGGCCGACCATTTCACAATTCACCCACCCTTTGTTTTCGTCCGATTTTATGGCATTTTGAAGTCGTTCGGCCGGTTTCGACCACCCCACGCACGCTTTTCAAGCGTGCCAAACACCTAAAAAACTCATATTCAGCCGTGCCGTGCAAACCACACGTCCGAATGATGTTCTGTCTCCCCGTACACCTCATGAATAATAATTAGGGTGTTTTAGTGTGATTTCAAGTCATTGCGATGTCGTTCGACATGCATTTGACCGTAAAACCCATGTTTTGGACATTTACGACCCGCAGAGTGTGTTTTCGGCCAGCGCGGCCACACGACAACTCTGATTGACGTGTCATCTAGCCTAACATTTCAAAATTCACCCACCCTTTTTTTTCATCAGATTTAATGGCATTTTGAGGTCATTCGGCCAGTTTCGACCACCCCACGCACGCTTTTCAAGCGCGCCAAACACCTAAAACACACATATTTTGCTGTGCCGCGCAAACCACACGTCCGAATGACATGTCGTCTCCTCGTACACCTCAAGAAGAATAATTAGGGTGTTTTAGTGTGATTTCAAGTCATTATGATATTGTTTGGCATGCATTTGACCGTTAAACGCATGCTTTGACCATTTACGACAAGCGGAGTGTGTTTTCGGCCAGCGCGGTCACACAACACCTCCGATTGACATGGGATTTGGCCGACCATTTCAAAATTCACCCACCATTTGTTGTCTTCCGATTTTATGGCATTCAGAGGTCGTTCGGCCGGTTTTGACCACCCCACGCACGCTTTTCAAGCGCGCCAAACACCTAAAAAACACATATTCATCAGTGCTGCGCAAACCACGCATCCGAATGATGTTATGTATCCTTTTACACCTCACGAATAATAATTAGGGTGTTTTTGTGTGATTTCAAGTCATTCTGATGTCGTTCGACATGCATTTGACCGTAAAACCCATGTTTTGGCCATTTACGACATGCAGAGTGTGTTTTCAGACAGCGTGGTCACACGACACCTCCGATTGACGTGCCATCTGGAAACCATTTCAAAATTCACCCACCTTTTATTTTCATTTGATTTCATGGAATTCCGAGGTCGTTCGGCCGGTTTCGACCACCCCACGCACGCTTTTCAAGCGCACCAAACACCTAAAAAACACATATTCAGCCGTGCCGTGCCAAACGCACACCCGAATGACGTGTCGTCTCCTCATACACCTCAATAATTATAATTAGGGTGTTTTCATGTGATTACAAGTCATTCTGATGTCGTTCGGCATGCATTTGACCGTTAAACGCATGTTTTGGCCATTTACGACACGCGAAGTGCGTTTTCGGCTAGTGCGGTTACACGACACCTCCAATTGACATGCTGTCTAGCCAAACATTTCACAATTTACCCATACTTTGTTGTCGTCTGATTTCATGGCATTCCGAGGTTGTTCGGCTGGTTTCGACCACCCCACGCACGCTTTTCAAGCGCGCCAAACACCTAAAAAACACATATTCAGCCGTGCCGCGCAAACTGCACGTCCGAATGACGTGTCGTCACCTCATACGCCTCAAAAATAATAATTAGGGTGTTTTCCTGTGATTTCAAGTCATTCCGATGTCGTTCGACATGCATTTGACCGTTAAACGCATGTTTTGGCCATTTACGACACGCGAAGTGCGTTTTCGGCCAGTGCGGTCACACAACACCTTCAATTGAGGTTCCCTCTATCCAAACATTTCAAAATTCACCAACCCTTTGTTATCGTCCGATTTCATGGAATTCTAAGGTCGTTCGGCCGGTTTCGACCACCCCACACACGCTTTTCAAGCGCACCAAACACCTAAAAAACACATATTCAGCAGTGTCGCGCAAACCGTGCGTTAGAATGACGTGTCGTCTCCTCGTACACCTCAAGAATAATTATTAGGGTGTTTTTGTGTGATTTCAAGTCATTATTATGTCGTTCGTCCTGCATTTGACCGTTAAACGCATGCTTTGGCCATTTACGTCACGCGGAGTGTGTTTTCGGCCAGTGCGGTCACACGATACCTCCGATTGGCGTGTCATCTGGCCGAACATTTCAAAATTCATCCACCCTTTGTTTTCGTGTGATTTCATGGCATTCCTAGGTCATTCGGCTGGTTTCGACCACTCGACGCACACTTTTCAAGTGCGCCAAACACCTAAAAAACACATATTCAGCTGTGCCGCGCAAACTACGCATCCAAATGACGTTCCGTCTCTTCATATAACTCAAAAATAATAATTAAGGTGTTTTCATGTGATTTCAAGTCATTCAGATGTCGTTCTAAATGAATTTGACCATAAAACCCATGTTTTGGCCATTTACGACACGCAGAGTGCGTTTTCGGCTAGCGCGGTCACACGACACCTCCGATTGATGTGCCGTCTGGCCGAAAATTTCAAAATTTACCTACCCTTTGTTGTCGTATGATTTCATGGAATTTTGAGGTCATTCGGTCAGCTTCGACCACCCCACACACGCTTTTCAAGCGCGCCAAACACTTAAAAAACACATATTCAGCCGTGTCGTGCAAACCGCGCGTTCGAATGACGTGTCGTCTCCTCTTACACCTCATGAATAATAATTGGGGTGTTTTCGTGTGATTTCAAGTCATTTCGATGTCGTTTGGCATGCATTTGATCGTTAAATGCATGTTTTTTCCATTTGCGACACGCAGAGTGCGTTTTCGGCCAGCGTGGTCACATGACACCACTACACCAAAAACTAACATGGGAAGCACTACCCCTTTATCAGTACTTCTTTTAGTAGAACTGATAAAGGGGGGATTTATCAGTGCTGAAAAATTTTATATTTCAAAAAAAAATCTGGAAAAATAAATTATTCTTATATAAGTATATTTATATTGATATAAATACAATATATATTTTTTTAATATGTTCTAGATACGTATAAATAGACTATTACATTTAATATATAATAAATTTAGTGAAAATGGCTTCAAAATATTTTTAAAAAATATTATTAATTAATAATTTTCTAATTTTTATCGATTAAAAATCATTTAATAACAATTTGAGGATACAAAAAATCAAAACAATTAATAAAAGATCTAAAAGATGTTGAAAATGTAACTCAAACTTCAAACGGCCATAACTTTTGATCCGGGTGTCCGTTTGAGCTCTACAACATATCAAATCTAAGCCTGCGACGAGATCTATGCGCTAGTGATTAAGGAAAATCCTATATCACATTTTTCGAGCCCGAAAAAGGCCCATAAGGACTACAAAACTGAGTTTTTAGTCGGGATACCCCAATTTTTTAACATTCAAACAAGTATAACTACTGATCCGGATGTCTGTTAGGCCTGTACCACATATCATATCAAAGATTGTTTCATTTTATTCGATTTGACTAGTTGTGGCGTTGAAATGGAATTCTAGATTATAAGTTATGGTCGTTTTAACATTTTATGGCTTTTCAAATACAAATATATATATATGTATTTATTCGTAAATATATATGTGTCTGTGTGTGTGTGGGTGTCTATGTGTGTGTCTGTGTGTTATATATATGTATATATGTATGTATTTATTTATTTACTTATAAACAAAGATAAAAAACTTATTTTTTCATAAATCTATTTAAAACTAATCTTATATGTACATTCTATGGATTTTCAAATACACACATATATGTATTTATTCGTAAATATAAATGTGTTTGTGTGTGTGTGTGTCTCTGTGTGTGTCTGTGTGTTGTATATATCTATGTATGTGTGTTGTATATATCTATGTATGTATGTATGTATTTATTTATTTATAAACACACATAAAAAACATATTTTTTCATAAATGTATTTAAAACTAATCTTATATGTATATATTAATATACAAATAAATATACGTATAAAAAATTATAACTAAATATATATAACTAAATATATTAATATATGAATTAATATATATATATACTAATATATGAATAAATATATTTATATTAATATGAATATATATCAATATATGAATAAATATAACTATATATATATATAGATATATCATTAAATAGAGAACAAAATGAAATGGATTAGTGGTAAAGGTGCAGCTGTGAGAGGGGGGAGGTCCCGGGTTCGAGTTCGGGTGGAAGCGAATGGGGTGCACGCGTATGAGGATGCGCGGGAAGGGCTGCGCACAGGATACCTCCTAGCTCTGATAAAAGGGGGTGTGAAGCGCTGCTAAAATCACTCCCGACATTATTTTAAATTTTTGTTATTTTTTTAATTTTTTTGACCATTATCAGCGCTAAAAAAAGGCACTGATAAAGGCCCCTTTTATCAGCGCTAAAAAAAGCGCTGATAAAGGGGTATTTTATCAGTTCTTTTTTTAGGGCTGATAAAAAGGGCCTTTATCAGTGCTTTTCGGAGTGCTGATAAAAGGAACCCCCCTATATTAGCGCTGAGCTTTACAATGCTTTTTTAGCGCTGTTGAAGCCCTTTTTTAGCACTGATATAGGTAGTTTTTGTAGTAGTGCACATCCGATTGATGTTCCATCTAGAGGAACATTTCAAAATTCACCCACCCTATTTTTTTGTTTGATTTCATGGAATTCCGAGGTCGTTCGGCCGGTTTCGACCACCCAACGCATGCTTTTCAAGCGTGCCAAACACCTAAAAAACACATATTCAGCCGTGCTGCACAAAACGCGCATCCGAATTATGTTCCGTCTCCTTTTACACATCAAGAATAATAATTAGGGTGTTTTTTTGTGATTTCAAGTCATTCCTATGTCGTTCGGCATGCATTTGACCGTTAAACGCATGTTTTGGCCATTTACGACATGCAGGGTGTGTTTTCGGCCAGCGCGGTCACACGACACCTCTGATTGACATACCGTCTATCCGACCATTTCAAAATTCACCCACCCTTTGTTTTCGTCTGATTTCATGGAATTCTAAGGTCGTTCGGCTGGTTTCGACCACCCCATGCACGCTTTTCAAGCGCGCCAAACACCTAAAAAACACATATTCAGCCGTGACGCGCAAACCGCGCATCTGAATGATGTGTCATCTTTTCGTACACCTCACGAATAATAATTAAACCTTTTTTCTAAAGTATCTACACAATACGAATGAGTTTGGTTGGTTTTCCATACGCCAGTTGTTGTTTTCACTTAAAATGTGGTCCATTTCAAAGAAAAGTGAGACACTTTGAGTGGTGCCGGCCATACCACGCCTCAGATTGAAGCAGGTGGGGGGGCTGTCCGTTGTCCAGGGAGGAGGGTGGGGGGGCTGTCTAGGGTTCAGGAAGAAGGGTGTGTAATGTATCCAAAAATCTATCTAGGTATCATACATTGAATTTCAACAGGACTGCGAACCGCCGCGGGGTGTCGTCCTGGAGCGGGGCCAAATCACGACATTACCGTGGCGTGACTGCGGTGTGACCGCGACGTGTTGGTCTGGTCCAGCGACATCCATGGGGAAGCATCTTCCGGCCAGGATTCCAAATAAATCCTATGTAGTTGTCCTTCACATTATAGAAACTGATCTTCTGTTATAAAAAACAGACTCTTGATTCAGGATTGTGGTATGATAAAGATATATATTTTGTATTCGTTGTTTTTAAAAGTGGTACTCGGTAGTTGAAACTACTAATTGAGAGTCAAATTATCACACCCAAAACTATCACTGTGAGTTTTTGCAGACAACGCACCTCTGTTGGAGGGGTTTTATTATAAAAACATGACTTTATTTATCAAATGAAACAATTATATTAAAGAAAACTTATTCAAGATATGCAATTCAATATAATTAACCAGAATTAATAAAGAAGGTAAATTCAATTTAAAGCATTCTTAAATTAAATAGGCTTCCATATTTGGTCAAAAATAAATATTTATACTAAATTAAAAAATATCCATACCAGAGTGAAAAACGAGGTTAAAAAAATAAAGAGTTATACAAAATTCGAAAATGTAATGGATCAATCTTCCCCTGATCACCATCACCATCACCACTATCATCATTAGCCTCATCCTCACCACTATCTCTATTCTCGTCATCAACCTCGTCATCGTCCTCATCCTCGCCCTCGGCCCCATCCTCGCCCTCAGCCCCATCCTCGCCCTCGACCCCATCCACGCCCTCGTCTTCATCCTCATCCTCACCCTCATCCTATTCAGCATCCTCATCATCACCAGGAACGTCATCATCTTGACCGCCACTAGAACTTCTTCCTGGTGCATTGGATAATGCACCCATCGACGACATATGTCTCACAAGCCGCACTGGCCTCTGGTGGAAGTGATAAAGATAAAGCTTTGATCAGTTTCATAAATTCTTTCTCCCTCGTTTGAAACTATTCTTCCAACTCTGTGACCCTTTTATCAGACTGTCTTGTATGCTCCTTGATCTGTTCTAACTCAGTGGTACTAGAATGGATACCTGGAGAGGACCAATACCTCGTCGGGATTATATTCTTACCAGGTCGGCAGCATACTCGACCAGAGTGCTCATCTCCCAAAACCTTATATAAATGATCGTGTGGCCCCAAATTTTCAGGATCCTGGGAATCGAGGGCCTCTAAAGAAACCTATTAAAAATATTAATATATTATTATATTTCAAAATAGATATTATACTTTGAAATAAACAAATTAAAACTTACAATCTTTTCTTGTGTCGGTTCATTAACCGCAGTTCCATCTTTTTTCCTTCTACTCGAGCAAAACAATTTTGCTCGAGGGATACTCCCTTCAATATTCAATTTGTGCTTATATAATGACATTGAAACAATATAAAGTGAAAGTATAATCATATATTCAATATTCAATAAATCACATAATTTAAGTAGGAAACAATAAAAAGGGAAAGTCCTAAAGAAGAATTATAAACAACTATATCGTACCAGCTGCCTTTCATGATCTGACATAGTTGTGTGCCCCAAAGTGTGGAGGTATTGCTTTGAATCAATGTTTTTTTAGAATATTCCTAAATAATTTTTAATAATAAATAAGATAATATTAATTCAAAATATGAAAAATGTCATTTAAATACCTCAAATGGGATTAATACATTAAATTTGGCAGTCACCCAATGGGTAATCATTTGGTGATATTGCTCTATCGGGTAGTCATCCACGATAGGTAATGTCTCCAAATCCATGCCCACTCTATCACACCATCCAACATACAGCTCATTCTTATAAGCTCTACAAATCTCTCCTAGATCCTTTAAACTTGCTGGTCGTGCACCTTCTCCATCAGGGAAGTTAAACTGAAGATGACACCCAATAGATTAATTCATATAAATACAAAAAAATACTACATTTCATAAGCAAGAAAATCATTGATCGTCCACATAAGTGCAACACACATCTGAAATATGTCTTTCGAACATGCATCATATGTGGCCACACCCACATCCCAAAGAAGTTTCAACTCTTTTATTAAAGGTTGCATGTATACATTTATATCATTGCTGGGATCAGAAGGTCCAGGTATCAGTATACTCAAGAAATTGTAAGGCTTTTTCATACACAACCATGGGGGAAGGTTATAAATGTGTATGAAAACAGGCCATGTGCTGTGCGAAGTAAGAATCTACCCAAATGGATTAAAACCGTCACATGAAAGACCCAGTCTCACATTATGCATGTCAGCTGTAAATTCAGGATATCGAGCATCAAATCTCTGCCATAAAAATCCATTTGTAGGGTGAACCAACTCTTCATTATTCTTTTTTCTCTCGGTGTCATGCCATCACATTTTTATTGATATTTCATCATACATGAAAAGGTTCTGTAATCTGGGGATCAATGGAAAGTGCTACATTAATTTTTGTGGTACACGAGATGGTGTTCCATCATCTTTTGAATTCCATCAGGAGGTTCCACATTTGATACAATCATTTATTTCAGCAGTTTCCTCCCAAAATAAGCTGCAATAATTCGGGAAAGCATGAATTTTTTTTTGAGAATCCAATTTCATCAACTAACTTCCATGCCATATAGTGGTTTGAGGGAATATCTGCATCATCTGGAAGTAAGTCCTTCAAGAAGGTAAGAATGTAATCGATTGCAGTATTTGAAATCCCATACATGGTTTTCCCATGAAAAAATCGGATTAAAAATTCCAACTTTTTCATTTTACCACATTGCCGATATACTGGAGTTGTCGCAACATCATTCAATTTTTTTCACCCTATCAACATCACCATTTTCATTGGACGCATCATGTGTGATTTTATCAAAATATTTTTTGCTAGACATCCTTTCCTTATCATGATGCCGAATAAATGGAAACCGATCATATATCAAACTCTCCAATTCAGTCCAATCATTTGGATCATCAACATTTTTAGATTCCATTTTCTCTTTATTGTGATACCTCACATAATAGTTTTTTTGGAAGCCATATTTGGTTAAATGATATCTAACCACTTCACGACTCAACCAAGGTCTTCCAACATAATTAGAACATGGGCAGTGTATGCGACCACTATCTGAAGCCTTGTCAAATGAAAAATCTAAAAAGATGTTCAAATTATTTTGAAAATAGGTTGAAATGCGATCAGTTTCATACATCAAAATTATATCTATTCTGTAAAAAAATTGCAATAAGTCATTTCAAAGCAATTCAATAATATTGAAGTTCAATCAAAAAAATATTTAGGCAAATGACAATTATTTACTTTAAATAAAATCATAACTAACACATTACTCTATATGAGAATCATATTAAGAAATACAAAAAAATACAGCATATATAAGAAAATAAGATACAAAATTTTTAATGCCTATATTCAAGGATTTCCCAGTAAGATATTGGAAGTGGTTCAAGGAATACATAATCCTTAAGGGTCTTGTTGGGAGTACATGAGTTTTATACTTTAACTTCTTCAGGGAAATTAGGATGAGGATCACATCAAAAGTAGTTATGACCTCATCAAGTTTCACCTTAACCATGGATTAAAGGATCCTAGGTTTGCGACCATAGATAATAGGTTGGTAGGGTGTATTCATTGAATCATGTCCTAATTGATTTTGGAGAGGGACCTTAAATAGTTATAGGTATGGATTTGATTAGAAACACCTATAAAAAGGATATCCAGGAATTGTGATGTCCCAAACCAGGATTCCACTCATTAGTGACCCAAACCCAGATGGCCATTCATTAGAGAGGGACCTTCAAGTTCTATTGTGTTTTATCTCACATACGGATAATGATTTTTTGGATGTTCGGGGTCTAAGGAGGAGGGTGGTGGGCTGTCTGGGGTCCAGGGAGGAGGGTGGGAGGGCTGTCCAGGTTCCAGGAAGGGGGGGGGGCTGTCCTGGGTATAGAAAGGTGGGTGGGGGCTGTCCGGGGTCCAGGGAGGGGGGGGGGGGGGGGGGCTGTCCAGGGTCCAGGAATGAGGGTGGGGGGCTGTCCGGGGTCCAGGGAGGAGGGTGGGGGGGGGGTCTGTCTAGGGTCCAGGAAGGAGGGGGGTTGTCCTAGGTGGACCTCAAAACACCGAATGGGGTTCGACTCTATAGTTCTGAGAATATATTATCCAAAGCTACAAAGATTCCACCTATAAACATGAAAACTTTAAATCAGTGCCTAATGTAATTTCATGACATTTAAGGGATATGTGTTTTGTGAAAAGCCTATACATTACAGTGATGTTCGTGAATGATGGTTTGTTTCCCAAATGTGTATGGAATTCAGTAACAAGGATGATTTCTTCCAATTAACCAATGTTATTTTGTACGTTTAGGATGAATTATTTCATTTAACCAGTGTTCTAGTTTATTTTTAGGTGAGGTGAGTTAGAAACCATGTTATGAATGTCATTAGAACATGGGTTCTTCCATTTAACCATGTAGTCTTGAATTTCAGGGATGGAAGTGTTTTGACCGAGCTAATTACTACCTACGATATAGTATGGACAACAAATCATGTGGGCATACCCATGAAACAAAGCCATGTGTAAATGGGACGTTTTTAGCACCCCATTTGGCCAAACATACTTTTCACCATAAGATATTATCCATGTATATTTACATGGATATCCAAGTCATGTACTGTGTGTACATTCCCATGTACATTCCCAGGACACTAGATTATCGTAGACACCATGTCAACCGTTATACACACCATGTGAACCCTTATACCATATCGTCATTATTACAACCATATAAAGAGAATTTTTTAAATAAGTTATTGATGCAAAAAAATGGAAATATTTTGAAAAGTTATTACATTTCATAAAACCCACACTAAAAAAACAGAAGACCACCTATCCCACAGAAAGTACCATATCCGTCCATTCCATACAAGTTCTATTGTGTTTTATCTCACATAAGAATAATGATTTTTGGGAGTGAAATAGAGTGGATCATGAGCATTGTGTACACAAAAGGAAGAGATCAAAAAAACTTCATTTGTGTGAAGAATAATAATACCATGGTCCTCTTGATATTTGAACCACACAGTCATGATTTTTGAGATGAACTTGTATCCATGAAACCATATGAGAAGCATGATTCAATACATGTGTTTTTCTGATTTTTTACAAGAATTTTGAGGAACCCCAAATTAGTGAAAATGTTCATTGTATTTTAAAAAGTCTATTTAATAACTCATGTATGATATTGAAGGTAGAATGGTTAATGGTTATATTAGGAAAACTAATATTCATTAATATTGCGAATTTGACATTCTGTGAATTAGTTTCATGAAGAAATGAAGAAGTACTACATGGGAAAAGGAGAGGTCCCACTGAGAGTTCCCTTTGTAGATATTTTATTCATAAAGAACATTGGATTGTATGGTTAAGTATTTCTTATTTCTTCTGTGAAGAATAATTTGGGACCACATACTATTTTTCAAAGTTCAAGAAGATACTCTATATGCTCTATTATGCAAAGGATAAGTGAACAATGTGTCATTTTATATATATATAGATTTTGATAGAAACATGATACATACTTGTTATGTAATACTCATAGTGTAAAAAAATTAAGATGAATAAGATCTTCATGTTTGACATGATCTTAATTAAAGGAGTGATTTTCATGAAATACTATGAATAAATATTACAAACAATTTCTTATGAGTTCATATACATGAAGTTGTAATATTTGAAGCATAGAGATTAAAAAAACTATGAATCTTTAACATTAGAACACAATAAAGAGAAACCATGCCCATATAAATGTATATGTGCAATGAAAACATTAATTGGACAATGTGTACACCGATGTAGTGATTTGAGTACACAATTCGTGGAGTAGTGAATCATAAATTTTTCCAAAATCCCTAGAAATAGGGAATAACGATATCCTTGAGAATAGAAGCATATCCTTGAGAAGAGGTGGAAGGATATCCTTGAGAATAGGTGGAAGGAGTCTAACCTGGAAACTGATTGGATGGAAGAGGTGCACCTGCGCTGGGGCTTCTCAAGGTCTTTTGGGAGTCAAGCATCACTTCTAGAATTGCGCAATATTCTTCTTCAAAGCTTCTGGAATCAGGAGGGTCGCCTGACTTAGTCGAAATTGGGGTATTTTTCCAACGGTTATTGAAAAACGTTGGTAAAATAATTATTTCCCAATGGTTTGATGAAACCGTTGGGAAAACTCATCTAAAGTCCATCTTTACCAATGGTTCTTATAGACCGTTGGTAAAAACAATGCTTTCCCAATGGTTTGATGAAACCATTGGGTAAGAACATCTAAAATCCATATTTACCAATGGTTCATGCAAAATATTGGTAAATAACACCTATACAAACGGTTATTTTGAACCATTGGTATACAAGTGTTGGGAAACAATGATTTCTAGTAGTGAATCGGGCAAAATTCTGGATGAAACATTGATAATGACCTGCTAAACCAATAAAACTACATACCTTAGTTATACTCATTGGTGCATGACATTCTTGGATTTCTCTTATCTTAGAAGGATCAACAGAGATTCCATACTTAGAGAAAATATGATCAAGAAAAGAAATCTCCTGAAGCCAGAATTCACACTTGCTAAATTTCCCATATAATTCATGTCTTCTCAGAGTCTTCAGGATAATGCGCAAGTGATTTTCATGATATTTGTAGCTTTTGGAGTATACCAATATATCATCAATAAATACCACTACAAAGTCATCAAGATATTCCTTGAAAACTCTATTCATTAGATCCATGAAAATAGAGGGTGCATTAGTTAGCCCAAAAGGCATTACCGTAAACTCGTAATGCCCGTACCTGGTTCGAAATGCTGTTTTCGGAATGTCTTCCTTCTTCACACACAACTGATGATATTCGGATCGAAGGTCAATATTTGAAAAATATTGAGCTCCATGAAGTTGGTCAAATAAATCATAAATGTGCGGTAGGGGATACTAGTTCTTTATTGTTATAACATTGATCTCCCTGTAGTCAATACATAACCTCATAGATCCATCTTTCTTATTAACAAAAAGGATAGGGGCTCCCCATGGAGAAACACTAGGGCAAATAAATACCTTATTAATCAATTTCTTAATTTGTTTCTTTAATTACACTAATTCGGCAGTGGTCATTCTATAAGGGGTCTTCGATATGGGCATTGATCCAGGAATTAAATCAATGGAAAATTCAATTTCTCGTTCTGGAGGATGTCCAGGTAAATCTTCTGGAAATAAATCAACATATTCTTTCACAATAGGTACATCCTCTATTTGAACATTCCTTTCCTCACCCATAGTTATTTCATTATCTTCCTTCCCAATAATTGAATTTAGTTGAGTTACTGGGGGTGGATCTAGATAAGAATTAGGTGGTGATGATTCTACTCTAAAGATAAGGTGTTCTTTATCATCATCATCAAAAATAGTAACCTCCTTATTATTATAATAAATCTTCACATCATGGTCCGAAATCCAATCCATACCGAGGATTATATCAAACTCAATCATGGGTATGATGATGAGATCAGTAGATAAAGAACATTTATATGCTCTAATGGGAACATATTCACAAAACTTTGTTGCGATGATACTTCCCTTAGGAGTTTTTACTGACAACTCCATTGTTAAATCAAATTGGAAATATCTAATTTTCTTAACAAACTGGGAAGATATGAAACAATGCGATGATCCAGAATCAAATAAAGCATTGGCTAAACTTGAGGAAACCATTAAATTACCTGCCACCACGTATTTTGGATCTTCAAACTCAGCAGTAGTGATCACATAAGCTTGTCCTTGATCCCTTGGACTTTTCTGAGGTAAGTTCCCCTGATGCTTAGGACATTAATTTTCATAATTTCCCATCTCCCAGCAATTGTATCATTGAACATCAGTAGCTTCTTTCTTACCCTTTCATTCATGAGCTTGGTGGGATTTTTCACCACACTTTTAATAGAATCCAATTCACTTCAAGAAAGTACCGAGGTGTTTCCTCCCACATTTACTATAGGATGGATATTCAACTTTTCCCTTCTTCTCCTTATTTCCATTTCCAGAGTGATCAACATATCTCTTCTTCTCTTTCTTTTTTTTAAAGTCATAAGACTTAGAGAATTATTTTTCTGTCTTGATAGCACATGAGACAATATCTTTGTACGATGAGAAGGATTGTGAGACTAATGGTCGGCAGAGAAATGGTTTTAACCCATCAAAGAAATGATCAATATTACCTCTTGGGTTATGTATATAATTTGCAGCATGCCATGCTAACCTTGTAATGTTAGCCTCATACTTTGCGACATTTTCATCCTCCTTTTGCCTCTGACTCAGAAATTACCTTTCCATATCTGCTCGATGGTCACAAGGAAAGTATTTTTCTAAGAAAAGCTTTTTAAACATACTCCATTCCATATTTGATACTTCATCATCTTCCTTTGTGTTTTGAATCAATTACCACCATTGATTAGCATCTCCAGTGAGGCGGTAAACTGCCATGACAACTTTTTCCCTTTCGCTACTACCCAAGGCGTGGAATATTTTTTCTAAAGAACTTATCCATTTCTAAGCTACCAATGGATTTTTACTCTCATTGAATGTTGGTGGTTGTTTCCTCATGAAGTGATCTAACATTGATCCTCCACACTGTGGATCAGGGTGATCCATATGAGTAAGGTTATTATTCATAACCTGAGTGAGTTGTCCCAGTATAGTGATAAGTTGATCAGCACCAGTTGTATCACCAACTCCACTATAATTATCTTGAGTAGGAGGTCAATCCCTACATGGAGTGCGTACATTGATACAGTTTCTATTCCTTCCACTAGGAACCATTTCTAAACAATGGCATACACTAGATTAGTTTATTAATAGCAATACATAAATCCAAACTTGTAAAAACCTTAACATAAATTGAACAGTTTATGGATATAATACATAATTATAAAAAAAAATTTCTTTGAGGAAGTATATACTCATAAACCCTTCATAATGGTTTTTCAAGAAAATGATAATTATCCTAAGAATATCCCTCGGGAGTGTCATAACCAAGAGTGCAGCAAGGCCCATTATCGTGCACCAGTTCCCATTCGAGTCTAGCTCTAATCAGTATTTTCGGGTTTTACCCCTAGGTACATCTGTGCTAGAGCTGCCTCTACCTTCTCATATCCAGACAGGGATGTATTGCTCAGAAAACTCATAAAATCTCTACAATACCAAAATTCTAGGAAGTTCTTCTATACTAATCCTCAAAGTACATCTTAGGTCTATGTGTTCTAATCAGAGTTTATCTAAATATAGCTTCCAAGGTTTGTACTAAACTTCCTCTGATACCAACATTAACGCCCTGACCCCAGTTACCCAGAGTTGGTGCATTATTACATAACATTGGCATGATAAAAAAAGATCAAGTCTCGAAAGACCGATTAGTTTAGTAGCCTTGGAAACACTAGATACATTCATAAGTCTTACATTATATGATAAAATGGAAAAATACAACAACATAGTCTCCATAGTCCACACTCATATCCACTCAGAAAATCCCTGCAGGTTAGCCAAAAAATACTTCTTCACATCCTGGGAAAAATAAAATATAGAAAGGGGCGAGCTCAGATGCTCAGTAAGGATAACAATATAGTGGAAACTTTCATAAATAAGCGTAAACATTTAAGGCAATGTATAACTAAAACAAAATCCTTTTAAACTTGAACTTCAGCATAACATGGAAAAAATAAAATGAAATATTTCCATTTACTTATTCACATGGATATTCTACTAGTCAAATAATTACATGAAATATCAATAACCACTTTCATAATGATGAAATGCATAATGCCAGACTATCACAACCACATAGTCAAGGCCTTGTTCCAAGACTACAAATAATATTTTGTCAAGGCCTTGTGACAAGACAGTAGTGTGTCTCATGAGACCTACCGATGCATCGAGGAGCTATATCGGGCTCCACCCGTCACTTACTAAGTCCAATGCATTTCTCATATGAACAGGTTTAAACATAACATAAACATTCGTATTAAAAATAGCATACAAAATGTCAATACTCTATCCATAAACCATGAATGGTATAAAAATAACACATCCATAGTCAAAAATATCACAAAACCATCAATACAATATGGAATTTTTCTATCATAACAAATCAACTTCAAATAAGCTTAAAATCCATCGAATGATGTTGACATAGATGAAATCAAAACTATTTGAGAGAACTATCTCTTTTTGAAATCATTTAAAAGTCACATAATTATAAAATAAAAAATTTACTTTGAAAATATTCTTATAATCTTGTAAGGTAAGCTTAGAGGATTTTATAATGGCAGAAAATAGCTGCACCCGTCGTATAAGTTAAAAAAGACATTCTTACATTAATTTTGTCGAAAAGGTTAAAAAGGACCTTATTTGGAAAACGACGGAAAGATTACTCTATAAACATATTATAAAAAGTCAAACAAGTTTATACATGACTATAACTCATATTCTATAAAATATTAAGAATTTTTTGAAATACATTTTTAAGAAACATGGATGTGGATGATAAAGAGGTCCCAGTAGATAATTACGTATAAACAACCTCAGATAACGAAGAGATTGTAGAATTAACCCTTACCTTGTACTTTTACTTGGTCAAGGGTAGGTTAAAATCTTTTATAATGGTGAAATAATTGTTATTAAATTATACAAGAATCATATAAATTAATATGATATCATATATGATCTTTTAACGTTGCTTTGTTAATAATATCTTAGTATTAACATTGTTTCGGGTGTTAACGAATTCATTTTCCTTTATATTCTTTGTTATGTGAGTCATATTTGTTATGGATAGGATGTATCTTATTCATATACATAATGATATCAAGCTTTAAACATTATTTTTAATCATCAAATGAAAATTAGTCTTGAGTGGATACGATGAGGAATGAATCTCATCGCGTTCGTGGAGACGGTAATCCGTACGTACGCAGGAGCGACAATATCATTCTTTTGATATTAAAATAATATATAATTGGATGGTATATAATATATATAGAATCATTATCATGTTATATTTATTATTTACATCAATTAAGCATCATTATTATACCCATCCAAATAATTATGTATTGAATAACAATTACACCACGACGTGGAGACGGTAAGCCATACGTACGCACGTATGGTGACATGTCATTCAAAGGATAGATAGAATAATGAATATGGTTGTACCATATTTATAATAACATCACAGTATATAGAAGATACTGTAGTTATTATTTTAGAATGGAAATAACAAAGAAAGTGGAAGTGGAAGAAGAAAGGAACTTGAAAGAGGTGATGAAATATTTACCTCTTCTTCAGGTTCTTCCTTTTGATTTGATCGAAATGGCTCCTTAGGTTGGATTTATGACTAAAGGAAGACCTCTAGGATGAAGGGAGGATATTTTAAAGGGTATTTGGGTAGAGGTTGGTCGAGACAAATGGATTTTAAGGTGTGAATTAGAGAGAAGGGGGAGTACCCTTTTATAAGAGGAGTGAGGGGAAACTTTGGAAAATCTAGAAATATTATTTTATAGTAAAATCATTGTCGGTTTCTAATGGCTACAAAGTGGATTATTTAAATTCTAAGGTGGGGATAGGTCTAAAACCACTCAACCAATAGGTTTTAGATAGGTTTGGGTCACTATATTAACTTTATCTTTTAGATTTAACTCTTAGTTAAATAGTTTTACATTTACCATGTCTCTTTATATTTTTATATTATATGGTTAATAAACTTACTATATACTTCCAATAGAACCCCAAATGGTTCATTAATGATAAAAATATCATTATATAAGTCTTTTGGATAAACCTTATATTTTTAGGAATATAATATCAATTAATAATATAATATTTGTTTTTAAAAACTCTTTTATGTCAATTTTGACACTCTTTGGTATTTTGTTTTTGCTAAATTCATAGCAGCATTATTACTTCGAAAAAAATTCATCTAACCAACCCTAATATTTCATATTAATCTAGAAAATTATTGTAATTCATAAAAATCCTCAAATTATATTTATTTGGATATTTATAATATCAATTATTTTAATATTTCATTAATTAGGTAATTACTGCATCATCATTGTGTCATAAATAATTTAAATTATTTAATGTCTAAAAAATATAAATAAAATACCATTATGTAGGAAATATTTTTATCTTTCTAATTAATATTTATAGTTGAATTTATCGTATTTATAACCCTATATTAAAAATGGTTTAGTTATTAAACTTTGATTTTAACTCTTTTAACTCTTCTTTAAATAAAATAATAATAAGTGTCCTAATCTAATCCAAGTGGACCAAAGAGGTTCATATTTTATTTCTAAGGTTTTTTTGGTCAAACTATACTTATCCAATAGAATTAGGACACGTGTTAGGTTAATAATAATATCATTTTTACCCTTAATTACCCTATTTACTTTTGACCGTGGTAAATAAAAGTAAAACGTTACTATTCACCAAAAATTATTTTTATCTTATTGAACCACTTTTTACTCCTTGATATTAATCGTGTCTCTCAGATTTTTGAAATTCCACTCACAGAAGTGGTAAAATTAAGTTTTATTTGAATTTTCAAATTCTCCTAGGAGGTGGGTAAAAGACGGTGAAAAGTTCTATAAAATTTTTATATATCTAAAATTATTATAAATTGACTTCAATGAATTAAATTGAACTTATATATGTATTATGTGTCCATTTTGACCTAAAATAAATTTAAATAAAATAAATAAATATTTAAATAAAAATTCGGTTTTAAACTATAACTCAGTGTTTTCACTATTCATCAAAAATTGAATGTTTTCAGAAAAATAACAAAAATTCACCCTAAGATAATTTTGATATTCCGAATAAAAAAATGAAGTTAATTTTGAAATATAAAATTTATAAAATTTTAAAAAGTGGGTATTACTATTCATAATGGCTAGTTTGATTGGTTGTGGTGTATTAGAACTCGAAGTTGCGTACAACACACGCTACTGTATTATTCGAAGAGAAGCGTACCATGGAAGCTTGGGGTGTTACACCATTAACTCTCTCTCCTACTTCATTTGTAACTCCCCCATGGACTCACTTACATCAATTAAAAATTATTACATTTAATTTGTTTTTTGTTTAATCTCATAATTAACTTGCACCACCCATGGGTTTCATAATTTTAAAACCTCCTTAAAATATATTTACTCATTCAATAAATATATTTTAAAATTCATATATATATATACACACACATATTTATTCACAATATACGTATATACACACCCACACACACACACACACACACACACATATATATATAACCCATGTATGTGTACCCACATATACATACATACGTACATACATACATATATTTATACGCATAAATATATTTAACACACACACACACATTATATATATATATATAAACATTTAAATTTTCCAAAACACAGTTATTATTTTCCAAAATTAATAATAACAAAAATTATTATTATTATTAATAATTATCTTCAATCATTTCGATAATTAACATTTGAAAATAATAACCTCTATTAAATACCGAGTAGTTAATAAATTTATATTAATCACACTATTGCATTTATGCAGGACAAGTAATAATATCACTATTATTACCTAACCTCTCAATAATTCACCCATGGAGAAACATCACTCATCAATTAAGAGAAAACAAAACTATTTAATAACTCATGGATTTTCCCATTTTACTTTTTAGACACAAATAATAATACTAGTATAATTATTATCACTTTTAAGTGTGACATAACCAAAGACACGACACACACAAAGTTTAAGTCATGCCTAAGGTAAAATCCACATTCCGAACATAGTGTTGTCCTCATATTTCTCATATGAATTACTATTTTGAATATATTCAATTATTTTTGGAAAAATATATAATAAAAGTATTAAATAAGTTATCCTCACGTGCGATATTACCAAACACCCGACGCCCACAAATGTTATGTCATGCCTAGGGTAAACCCATCATCCCGGACCTAATGGTGACCTCCAATTTCTCATATAATGAACTATTTGGGATATATTCATTTATTTAGAAAAAATATCACACAAATAATATAATATATTTAATATTTTTATTCAATTTGTGTTGAGGCTCTACGGGCCTCAGAATCTCGAACTGACTTAGCGCATGACTCCGAAAATATTCCAAGGTGAAAACGGGGCTTTTAAACTTATGAAAAGCCTTTAAAAAATTTATTAAATGACTTTTATTCAAAAAAAAATTATATTTTCACGTAAAAATAATCATAAATTACTTACAAAGAGGGTTTTATTATCCTTAAAAATTTAAGGATGTTACAATCCCCCCCTCTATTGACTTCTTGTCCCTATAAAGTATCTATAGAGGTCTTGTTTAAACAACTCAATCCACTAGGTTTGAACATCAAAATCCCTCTCTCATGTCTCCTCCTAGACCTATCTATGCTACCACTGATTTCGAATGAGTGGTTTTGACTTCCCTAATAGGAATTTATCACTCCAGCCTAAAATCTGCATCAGATTCTTTGCATACAATGCATCAAGTTCCAACTCAACATCCTCAAAACCTATAACATGCATAGGATCAGGCATGTATGTTTTAATATGAGACACATGGAACACATCATGCATGCTTAAAAAACATGGAGTAAAGTCTAGACAATATTCCACTATCCCCACCTACTTGGTGATATTAAAGGGTCTCAAGAAACATGGTGTTAGCTTTCCCTAATTCCCTATATATCTATTACCTAATCACAAGTCACTCTCAAGAAAAATTCATCTCTCACAATGAACTCCAAATGTATACTCCTATGATCGACTTAAGATCTCTATCTACTCTGAGTGTTGATTAACCTCTTCCATATCAACGACACTCTCTCAGAGGTTTCTTGAACCATACTGGTTCCAATAAATACCATCTCACCCGCCTCATGGAAATAGAGTGGTGAGAAACATGGACTCCCATAAATATCCTATTAAGGTGATATGGCTAGGTGATCATCCCAAAATCCACCAAATTTTGGGATGCAAGCTTGAAGCATATCCTCCAATATGCATATAGTCCGCTTGAATTTTCCATCTATTAGAGGATGGTATGTTATGCTCAAAATAAAATGAGTCCCTAGGGCCTTCTGTGTCATTAATCATTGGGGTCCTGGGTAACCCCATCACAAATTCCACCATGACATCCTCCAATCCAATTATATGGAATTAACTCATCATTATCTCATTGATGGAAGCACCAACTACCACTCCCTCATATACTAGGGTTTCACATCATCATTCAACAACATATTAGAGAAAGGTGGGTTATGGAAGCATAAATCTACTAGTAATTCAAGTCCAAACACAAATCATAGATATAATGAAATTCACAGCATAAAAATAGGTAGAAGATCAAAATACATGTTCAAGATCATACTCCATACATTAAAAAGTTCCTAATCACCATCTATTGGGTTTTGATACACTGCATAGTCTCGGTCTGCCTTAGATCCATAACCCTCTTCACAAATTGCCTAAGTCCCTATCATATGGAATGGGTACTGAGGCCCTCATCTTATCCCATGATTCAATTCCCGAGTCTATCTCAAAACCCCATGAGACATCAATCATGTTGTCTTCAAGAAGATGTGTTGTAGATGTCATGTCTTACCACATCAATGGCACTTTCTCTCTAGTTTTGTTCCTTAAGTGCGATAATATCCCCCACATCCCACAATTATAACACTGAGGACCTCCTTTTTTTGTAAGAGGTGCTTGCGAGCCTCTGTTCAACTCAAATTTTTTATCATTGAACTGATGTGATTCATCTATCTTCTTCTTCATACTATCAAGAGGAGCTCCTATAGTGAGAGGATGTTTAATCACTGGTCCACCATGGGCTAAAATTAAGCCTGCTTCCCTATCCTATAATAGTAACTTCTCAAAGGTTAAGGATTTTTAAAGCAACTGAGGGTACATTTTTAGGTAAAATACCCTAACTCGACATCGATCTCCAGTCATAATACTATCTCAAACTTCTGAGATTTCTGTGCTTCATTCCCAGCTAACAATGGAGCAAAGAGAAGCCACTCCATAAACCGAGAAGATTATACAGACACATTCAAAGAACTATTTCATATCTCCATGAACTCCTAGGCATGGTCCAACTTCATCATGTTAGGTAAGTACTATTAAAGAAACAAATCCTTGAAGGTCATCCATGTAAGACCTTCTCATCTCCCAGCTTGATTCATGGCAGTACACTATCTCCTAGAGGGTCCTTGGAACATAAAGTTTTATTGAATCACTCTCCTTCCTTAAGGGTCTGGACCAGCTCAAAAATTACCTCAATATAGTCCTACCAGTCCTCTACATCCCATGGCCCACCAGTATCCTATAATATCATAGGATTCTGGAGCTAGAAATCCTGAGCATGGTCAGTCATGGTCCTCTAAATGATTTCTCCTTGAACATAAACTATCCAAAAGAGTCATGTCTGAATGGAATCTACAGGCTGAATCATCTATGTTGGTACAAGAGCATTCTAGGGATAATCCTCATTCACCACGAGTGGTGACATAGGTATATCCTTGGATGCCTCAGCTGGAAATCCTATCAAACGTCACTAAGGTGACATATCTACATCATGAAGGACATTTGAAACATAACATGTCCTAACCAATCTATGGGATCACACAAGGTTTTCCTAATATTCTACCATCATCCCAAGGTATACCCCTAACAATACTAATCATAATATCCATCCCTTCATAGCATTCATAGTCATCATATATATATACTAACAAGATAGAAATATCAATTAAACTAATTAATGCCTATAAGGATATATCACAATGAAACGATAACATAGATATATCACACCACAAAGAAACTATCCTGAACGAATAGCATGAATCAAGAAATTTTATTAAAGAACTATTATACAACATAAAAATATGTGTATATATATATACATGAATGTAAACCTACCTTCTTAGTCACAATTAAAGTACATACTCAAAATAATATATCAACATCATGCACATCACCTGATGTGAATTAAATTAATGGTAATAGCAAAACATAATTTCCCATTTATACCAACTTATAGGTCTACTATACAGTTCTAACCATGCATTGACATAGTTCCCATACTCGATTTCCAAACGTCCTATCTCCTGTCTAATCTATTCTATCCCAAGTCAAAGAGAAGAACAAGTTAGTGAATCCTGATGCTTTGGTAACATTTGTAACATCCCAACCTGAACCACTAGGCCCAAGATGATTTCTACATGACCTCATGCATGCCTCCCTATATACAAGAGTTTGTATACTAGAAAAAAGGGTCCACGTTAGCATGTGGGGAGACTATAATCTTAGTATCATTTCACAGGATCAATAATAATCAATAAAAAAACAAATAAACAATCAGAGTAAATGTGGAAAATGAATAAATAACGTACATATAAGAAAACATCTCCTAATGTGGAAAGTCCACTAAAAAAGTAATAAGCAGATATATAAATAGATAAATAAATAAATAAACATCTAAGGGTCCTCTAGATCCTGTCCTAATCCACTTCCTCTCTATGCTCCACTACTCAATAATCCACTACATGACCCTTACCCTCTATCAGATCTAAGGTCATTAAATCAACAAGCGCACTGAAATGCATGAGTAGGGCGTGAGTACACAGACTCGATAGGAATCCACCAATGTGTCCTTAAAAAATGCGCACATGAATAAGAGTGTATATAATAATAATAGATAAATTATCACACAACCAAAAATCATGCCATGAATTTGTGTGCTAACCAAGTAGCCATAAACCTCGGATATTCCTACTTCAGCGCCATGTCGGTGAAAGATAAGAAAAATCGTGGAAATGTCTCAATAGCTAAGAAGCCTCAAGATGCTCAATAGCCACATAGGCTCTAGGACTTTAGGTCAAACCACACTAGGTCATCATTCCTCGATGTTATCTGTAGGCCAAGTCACATAGACCACCATACCCCAGTGTTTACACACATGTATGATCACTCATGATCGTCATACCCCACAGTCATCACATACATGTCCGATCACTTATGATCACCATGCCCTAGGTTAGGCTACACTAGGCCATCATGAACCATCATACATCTTGGTCTAGTCATCAAGTCACATGCAACATCTGAACATGCTCCCCCTCTAGGGATACTGAGCCACGATAGGCCCACCTGTCACTTTGGTACCATCCACAACAAAATGACATAGAATATACCAAGAATATCACAAGACAATAGTGGAATCATACATAACATATATATCACAACTGTGAATAAATCCATACATACAAACATGTGGGAAACTCAACATTGTCTAAAGCACATCAACACGCATAATCAAAATATGTCAAATCAAGAAAACCTCATGGCTACACATGCACCCACATGAATCACATAAAAAGCATGGGTTAGTCTAATATAGATTACATATCATGATAAAATCATATACATGGCCCAAAATGGTAAGGAACTTCCTACCTCAAAGTCATCGACATCAATAGCAGGTCCATTGAAGGTGTCATCACCTAAACCATGTTTGAACACCAACCAGAAATACAATCACACATCAAGGATTCCTAAAAACAAAATTATATATTTTATTTCAAAAAGAAATAAAATATCACATGTGATAATACTATCTCTCTCTCTCTATCTCTTATATAATTTCTAAATTATCATTTTAGTCCAATGCATGCACTCACAATATTCTCCTCAAGAATAATTATAAAACCATGTTAAATAATATATATCTCTATATTAATTCAAGAACACATGTGGCATTACTTTTAATTATTATTTAATAAAAACATATAATTATCATTGAAAGTTTTATAATTATCCTCTGACAATTTCTTACAAATTATCCTTTGATAAAAATGTGTGCTTATCTCTTGAAATTTTTTCTATAAATTATCATTTAGTAGTTTAGTGCAATTACCTCTTGATAATTCTTGATAATTATCATTCAATAATCTACATTATTATCCTTGATATTTGAATCGTGGAAAAAGAATGTTTAATTTAAATCATAAAAACATACATTTCCACTATTAGAAATAAAAACTCGGGATTAAATTTGTTCTCATCGATACAAATCCAACGACATTGACAATGTGTAATTCCGATCAATATTGAAGACGATATTGAATATTGTAGTTTGAAGAATAATAAAATAAAATAAAAATAAATAAATAAATAAAAGATAAATAGAGAGATGGATATAAGTATGAGAATGGGGAAGAATTTCCCTGTATGCACTGGGCACTCCCCCTTCATGCCCTTTTATAATTTTTTTATACATTTCCTTTATTTATTTATTTATTTCCCAAATCATCATTGTTTTTTCCTCTTTATACAAGCCTTACGCGGACCATCAACTCTCCTCCTTCATTTGTAACTTCACCCATGGCCCCACTTCCATCAATTGAAATTTATTACATTTAATATTTTTTTCTTTTCAATCTCATAATTAACACACACTTCCCATGGGGTTCTTCATGGGTTTCATAAATTTAAAATTTTCTTAAAATAAATTTACCCATTCAATAAATATATTTTAAAAGTCATGTATATATATAAATATTTATACACAATATATATATATACACACCCACCCACCCACCCACCCACACACATATATATAACCCATGTATATACACCTACACATATATACATAAATATATACAGACATACATATATCTATATACAAAAATCTATTTAACCCACACACACACACACATTATATATATATATATATAAACATTTTGATTTTCCAAGTACAATTATTATTTCACAAATTTAATAATAATAATAATAATAATAATAATAATAATAATAATAGTAATAATTAGTTTTATTATTAATTATCTTTAATAATTTTCATCATTAACATTTGAAAATAATAACCTCCATTAAATACCACGTAGTTAATACATTTATATTAATCAAACCATTTCATTTATGTAGGACAAGTAATAATATCACTCTTATTGCATACATCCCAATAATTCACCCATGGTGAAACGTCGCTCATCAATTAAGCTAAAAATATTATTTAATAACTCATGTATTTTTACATTTTATTTTTTCAACACAAATATTAATAATAATATAATTATTATTACCTTTAAGTATGATGTAACCAAACACCCGATGCACACAAATATTATGTTGTACCTAGGGTAATCCTCACATCCCAAACAAAATAGAGTCCTCAGATTTCTCACATGACACAGTTTGAGAGATATTCAATTATTCTTGGAAAAATATATAATAAAAATATTAAATAAGATATCCTTGCATGTGATCTTACCAAACGCCCGACACACTAAAATATTATGTCGCGCCTAGGGAAAACTCCTCATCCCGGACCTTATGGTGGCCTCAGATTTCTTATACAACACATAATTTGGGAGATATTCAATTATTTTAGAAAAATATCACACAAATAATACAATATATTTAATATTTTTATTCCATCTGCATCAAGGTTCAACAAGCCTTGGAATATCGCACTAACTCAGTGTCTGACTCCGAAAATATTCCATTGAATATTTCAAGGTGCTAACTGGCCTTTTACCCTTACGAAAATCCTTTAAAACATTTATTAAATTATTTTTATTGATTTTTTTTATATTTTCACATAAAAGTAATCATAAATTATTTACAAAAATGGTTTTTTATCCTTAAAAATTTGAGGATGTTACACCAGTGTACTTACTATATAGAAACATTTCATCAATTTTTTTAAAATATTTATTGAAACCAAATGTGACAATACATGAAATGAATGAAAAAAACAGATGAAATTAAACATGAGAAGGATAAATTTATTTATCTTGAGTTATATGTTTATCCATGTCTAGGTGGAAGAAAATTTGGTTCTTATGACTCGGTATGGATAAAAATTAAGCAAACACCCAATAAGAGTCATCCCAGTCACCATACACATTAACAATTTCCCTATGTTTCTCCTTCTATCCCTTCCCATATGAAATCTTGCAGCCAAAAGTTTTTTATATCCTCTCATGCATAAAGGATATAGAAACATCTTGACAAGCTTTGATCATATAGACAATAAAATATCACAAAAATTTAGAATAAAATAATGTAATATCTTATGTCAGGTTAGGCTACACGCATGTATGAGAAACCTCAATCTTAGAAATCCTCCACCCTCTAAGAGAAATGTCAGGAATAACCCTCGATATAAATCTAAAATAATATTAATATTTTTCACACTGTATGGTATATTTGTATTGTTTTGAATCATCAACTAAATATCTACACTGTTTCTATATATATAATTGTTTCAGTATAGTTTTCAGGGAATATTTCCTTGTAATATATATTAAAACATATAAAATTTTATCCATTGAAGAAAATATATCCTCTAAAACTCTAGTAAAATCATTTATAGGTATAAAAATATTCCATTACAATTCAAGAATACATGTCATAACTTCTGAAAAATATAAAAAAGACAGTGGATTGTTTATCTTACATTATGGCTAGTGTAAACCCATTGCATTTCTAGAAGCTTCTCCCCAAATTCTTGATCTTCCTCCTCGTCAACACTATTTTCCACTTCCATACCATCATTATACACTTTTTCATCATCAAATTTATCTTGCATCACATCTTCTTTATCATCTTGGTTATCTTCTTCCTTATAATATGGAATAGTCATATATTCTTGGGATGGAACTTCTTTGAAAAATATTTCATGGATCTGTCATCATAAAATATGAGGTTGTTGCTATATATTAGAAACCTCCATGTATAACTCCATTAAATATTTATCAAATATTTATTTCGATACAATTGTTTCTTGAAGCCAGTCTTCATCATCATGTAATGGATGAGCTATATTCTATAGCCTATCTAGGAACTATAAATGTCTATTTCCAATAGATTGGATCTTCTGATCAGGTGTAAGATTTAAATGACCATGAGTTCTTGAATGAAGTTGTCCAAGGGAAACATGATCACTTATGATAACCACTCATGATAGTTGTTTACTATATGAATCCCCTTGATTAGTTTGAATAAATTCACCATTGTATTAGATGCAAGCAGATATGATTGGCTATGTGAAATAATTTCTTGTGATCATCATTCCAAAAGTTTAAACAACATTAACAATAAAGAAAAGAGTTCTTTCATTGTACAAGGATATTATTAATAAATAATAATTAGGTTCAATAATCTGTAAAGAGCATATAGATTATCCAAATCATATCCCCCAGGAGCGTCAAATCAGGTGTAAATTTAGGCTTATTTAGCGTGCACTGAGTGGAAATTGATTTAATACCCAATACACCCCCTTTAGGGTTACTACTCTTAGGTACATCTATGTTAGAGCCTACATAAACTTGTAGTATCTAGAAATAGATGTTGTTTCTATGAAAACTAATGTTTTTTATTAAAATGTAAGGATTTTCCCCTATTTTTGGACTTACCCTTGAGTTTTTTCTAATGTTTTATAGTTTATAAACATGATATGAATTATCAAAATCATATCACATGGGAGTGTCAAAATAAGTGTGAAATTAGGCCTCTTTGTCATGCATAGAGTGAAAATTGAGTTAATACCCAATATGCCCATTTTAGGGTTATTATCCCTAAGTGCATCTGTGTAAGAGCCCACATCCACTTGTAGTATCCATACAAGAATGTTATTACTATAAAAAACACATAGTCTTTACTTTACTAAAATTTGAGTATTTTTTTCTTATTTTTATACTTACTATAGGGTTTTCTCTAATGTATTATGGTTCGTAAAGAGAATATGAATTATTCAAAGAATGTATTATGGGAGTTCCAAACGAGGTGTACAGTTTGGATTCTTTGTCATGCACTTTGTGGTGATTGAGTTAGTACCCAATACACCCCTTTGGGGGTTACTACCCCTAGGTGAATCTTTGTTAGATCCTGCATCTACTTATGGTATCCAGACATGCATGTTATTGCTAGGAAGACCACATAGATTTTACTTTACAAAAAATTTCAGATATTTTTCCAATTTTTAGACTTGACATAGGGTTTTCTCTAGTTTATTATGGTTATCAAAGAGCATATGGATTATCCAAATCATATCTCACATGAGTTTCAAACCAGATGTGTAGTTTTTCCTCTATCATGCATCGACTGAAAATAGAGTTAATACACAATATGACCCTTTCAGGGTTACTACCCATAGGTGCATCTATGGGAGAGCATGTACCTACTTGTGGTATCTAGACATGGATGTTATTACCAGGAAAACCATATTCTTTACTATACTAAACTTTTAGGATGTTTTCCTATATTTAGATTTTACTTAGGGTTTTCTCTAATGTTTTAAAGTTTATAAAGATCATATGAATTATCCAAAGTATATCCCTTGGGAGTGTCAAAGTAGGCATACAATAATAACTCTTTATCATGCACCAAGTGATGATTGAGTTAATACCCAATAAACCCCTTTAAGGGAAACTACCTCTAGTTGCATCTATACGAGAGCCTACATCCACTTGTAGTATTAAGATAGGTATGTTGTTGTTAAGAAAAGAACAATCTTTAATCTAAATTTTTAGGTTGTTTTTTCTATTTTTAGACTTTCTCTAGGGTTTTTAATAATTTTTTATAGTGTATAAAGAGCATGTGAATCATTCAAAGCATATCCCCCAGGACTGCCAAGTGGTTAAGCCTATTTTTCCTGCTCAGAATGATATTAATTTGTGATATTAATTAATAATTAATAAATAGATATTAAGAATAAATTATAATTATTTTTAAATAATGTAATATTAATTAGAAACCAATTTTAAAAAATTAAGAAATTACTAATTAAGCCTAATTATTATTAATTAAAATATTTATAATAATATTTAATTACCGTAATAATAATTGATTATGATCAATGATTACTAATTATTATTAATTATTAGTTAATAATATTTATTAATAACTAATTATTACTAATTACTAATTATTTATATTTTAATAAATTAGATAATAATAAATATTGATTATTATTAGTAAATAAATAATAATTACTATTAATTAATAAATATTGATTATTATTAAACATCTTTTGAAGCCTTTTTTATTATTCATATTCAACAATTAATTAACATTTAATTAATAAACTACAAAGTGATTAAATATTAATTAATTCATAATAAATTTTAAATTAATAAGTAATACTGATTATTAATTAATTCAAAATTGGTATTCAAATTTACTAATTAAATTGTAATTAATTAATAAAGATTAAAAATAACAATTAATTATAAACTACTATGTGATATTAAATATTAATTAATCCATAGTAATTCTTAAATTACTAATTAATACTAATTATAGATTAATTACAAACTATTAATCATATTTATTAATTATTTAGTAATTAATTAATAAACATTAATACTACCTTATAATTATCAATTGCTAACTGATAATAAATATTAATTAATCCATAATAATTATTAAATTACTAAGACTAATTTTTAGTTACTTATAGATTATTATTTATATTCATTAATTAATTAGTAATTAATTAACAAATATTAATGCAAACTAATAATTATCAACTACTAAGTGATATTAAATATTAATTAGTTAATCTCTAATAATTATTTAATTATTAAGACTAATTATACTGTAATTAAGAATTATTATGCATATTTATTAATTATTTTCTAATTAATTAATAAAAAATAATAATAAGAAGTAATTGTTAACTACTAAGTGATATTAAATATTATTAATCCATAATAATTTTTAAATTACTAATTAAGTCTAATTATTAATTAATTATAAAATTTTAATCATATTTATTAATTATTGAGTAATTAATTAACAAAAATTAATACTAACTTATAATTATCAACTACTAACTGATATTAAATATTAATTAATCCATAATAATTATTAAATTACTAAGAATAATTATTAATTAATTATAAATTATTATTCAAGATCAACAGGATTGTAATTCACCCCTTTTCCCTGCTCCAAATCCGAATTCTGGTTACGAGAAGTGTTCTTGGGCTTGAATCGCATTGGAGATTCAGAATCCAGCTTATGTTTCCATTTGTGAGCTCTTGAAGCCTATTGCTCCGACCATAGTTGTTGGTCAGCAAGCTGATATTCAAAAATTTCACAATCATATTGATCATGAGCATGTACATCACCTCCCACTTCTGCCCCCCTTAGTGAAATTTTTTTTAAAAGAGACCCCTATATGAGAAAGAAACCCCTCAGTAACCTTGTTATCACATGACCCATTATCCCACCCCTACACATTAGGGATAACACAAATAGAATCCATCCTAATACCAACAAAACTATCCTCAAGAAGTGTTGTAGCACCCTTCCCAAGATTCCATGCACAAGCAGAAGGAATATTCCCTTGATTAGGGGAACAAAAACCTGTATTAGAAGGACCAACACCATTAGAATTTAACTTTTTTACTTTTCAATTCCATAAAATCTTCTAAAAAAGTACCATTAAGAGAGAAATGGGAAGAATTTATATCCTTGTGGAAAATCTCTTTAACATGCCCAATAGAAAAATAAAGACTTACATAATGCTGGAAAATTTTCATCCACAATCTGAAGGAAAATAACATCATTAAGAGTTTCAAGAAGAACCATATCCATGAGGGTGGAACTGAGATCAATATCCACAAGTACCCTCACATAATACCTAAAGTGAGCAACCTCAGTTTATATATCCATTTTAATTAGGATTCTAACCACAAAATAAATATCAAAAAGCATATAGGGGTGACAAATGACCAAGGTAGGACCAAAAATCTTAGTCCATACCTATACAAGAGTAATCCTAGAATAAAATGGATCAAACCACATATCCCATTCTTGAAGAAAAATCATACCTAGTTTTAACAAAATAGACCCAATACCCCATGCTCGATGTTTTAAATCATATGAAGGAAAAATCATATATAAGTACCCTCTCTCCATGGAAACACACTTCTATTTAGTAAAAACCAAGTCTAATTTCAATCGATGAACTAATTATTCCATTTTTCATGGATTGGCACCCATAGGGTGAACGATACTAGTGAATATTGAGTGCTCAGAAATCTTGAATTTATCTACAATTTATTTTTGATTTTCCACAACTCGGGCCATATCTTCTTTACAAATAATCCTTTCTATGATCTCATCCTTCAAGGAAGCAAAATGACCTAGATTGATATCTGAAACATACCCCTAAAAACCAACATGAGAAGCCAAATTGGGATATGGACCATTTTTCATGGCTTCACACCCATAGGTTGAGTGTTACTGGATAATATTTAGTGCTCAAAAATCTTGAATTTATCTAAAATAACTTTATTATTTGCCTCAACTTGGTCTATATCTCCTTTATAAACAATAATTTTTGGGATCACATCATTCAAGTAAGCAATATGACCCTGATTGGCATCTGAGACATACCCCTGAGAACCAACATGAGGAGCGAAATTGGGATCTGACCCATCTTTGCAAACATATTCATTAATATATTATAGAGAAATACCATCAATGGTATGAAGATTTAACAATTAGATATGTGTCTCTATGGGTAGATATTTTTTTCACATCCTCTTTCCCATAAAAGATCTGAAGATGTGGGTGTGGGGTCTCATCTCAATCTCCCTCAAGCCTTGCATCATGCATATCCGTGAGTGGGATAAGAATTTCAACCCAATGGAAGTATGTAATTCCTCCATCTAATTATAGGTCAAAATATTTATCTTAAACTAGTTATTGTGGAATCTAAATATCATCTATGATATTACTCTTGTAATTGGAGTCCCAATCAAACTGGACAAAGAGATTGGGCTGGCCCAATTTTGGCATTACACCCATTTTCTAGTCAAGGTCAATCTAGGGTCAAATTTGGTTGATAAATTTTTTCTATCCACTATTTTGGATGAGTTCGACTTAAAAGTTGAATATGAAAAGGTTTTACGGTTCTGTTCCATATGCAAGATGATTGGAAATGATTCTTTGAGATGAAAAAAGAATTGTGATATGTGCCTTCTGTGAAACCCATGGGAATGAGGGAACAATTTCCATAAGAAGTCTCAGATAGTGAAGTCCACTAAACCATAGGTGAGTGCTGGGAAGAATCCAATATAGGGTAATGGAACTTCAGTTTCTTTGGGAAAGACTTTTCTGGGTAATGTTCTAGCACAATTCTCTTATATGGTTTCACATCCAGGGGTCTGCGAGCATCATGATATTCCACTTCTGGATGGGAGTTTGGGTAAATAAAAGGGAAATGATATGAGTTTAGGTGGAGAAAATTCTAATAAATTGGCCAAAATTCCACAACTAGTTATTTCTTATGACAAAGGTCAGGCCTCATCTAACATGAATATGTACTACCTCTGATAATGTTGTGAGGGATATGGATGGCCTTTTCATGTTCTCAAATCTAGATAAAATATCATGGGTTGATATTTCTATGGAGGAGAAGTTCATTTTGTTTGAGAAAACAATCATTTCTCCTGATTATGATTTAAATGATCAGTCTGAGTATGAAAAGGCAATCTAAAATGTGGTGGATAGAGAATTGTTATAGGAAATTTATTTATTCACCTCAAAAAGTAGGGTAAATACATGATGATTGTGGTTTCCTCCCATTAACATTTGAAGTATTTTTCTAAAATGGTGATGAATATTCATACTTTTAAGGTTTTAGAATTGGATTGTGGAAATAGTAGGAGCCCCTTGGCTTTGGCCATTTCCACTCCTGTTAATCAGGTCACTACCAATATGGTTCACTATGAATCCAATTTCTCTTCTGCTATTTCCAATAGGAATGATATAGCCCATATAGACATTGGTTCAGAAGAAAAAAGCATCTTCCTCTAAGTTATTGGATAAAGAAGGTTTTCAACTGGTGCTCTTTAAGAAGTCCAAATCTCCTTTTTCAAATCTTGGACAAACTTCAACTTCTTGTAGTTTGGCCTTGGCCCTGGTTTTTCTCCCTCTTCAGATGGACCCCCTCAGTCTTCCCTTCATGTAATTAGGTCAATCCTATCCTAACCTATATTCTAAATGTTACTTCAACTAAGGATGTTTATGGTACGCAGGGAGGGCCAAACAAGGTGTAGGTGCCCACTCATAATTCCTTTGTTTTTCTTGATTCTTATGAAGTTAAAAGGGTAAAGATCTAGCTTTTTTGGTTTCCAATGAGCAATCTTCATATGATTTTTCAAGTGAAATTCATATCTCTACAGTTAAAGATAATGAATATGAATTGGTTGTAGACCCTTTTATGAAGGTGGAGTCTCAATCAGATGATGGTGGAGTGGACTCAGAGAGCACTGACATTGAAGGTCACCTACGGTAAGAAAAAACTTGGAGAAGTGGCCGAATTACAAGAGTTCATAGTTGGAGATGTAGTAAAATTAATTGGAATACAATACATGAGGATGAGTTAAATATAGTGGTTATGATGAGAGAAAATATTGGTCTCTGATTTTTCTTTCTTTGATGAGGGAAGTTTTGTCATGTCTGATCCCATATTTTTTTTTTATGTTTTTATTTCTTCTAATAATGGGGATTTCCACCTAATTTAAATAATAATAACAATAATAATATTTCAATTAGGTAATTTCTTCCATGGAACTATCTTTAGATCATTCGTTGGCCTATACTTTCTCACCAATTGGGCACTTCGACAATCACAAATTCATGGATAGAAAGTAGGGGAAGTGATTCACATAAGATGGGGTTAAACCATCGCTCTGGGAGATTGGCCACAATCATTACTTCTCTATAATCAAGGAAACCTATTTTGGAGATCTTCAGTAAAGGGGAAGCGTTGCACATGTAACATAGGATTTGTTTGCAATCTCGGAACACATAGATCTTGGTAAGAATTCCTCGATCACTCAATTTATTTTACCACGAGGTGTTTCACCTTGTAGAGTTATCAATCTAGAAGTGATGCATTCATAAATTTGGGGGTTCAAGAACTAGATATGTGTTTCTCTGGGTCACATGTTTTTTCATTTATTGTTTCCATCTAAGGAGTTGAAGATGAAAGCGTGGGACTTTGGCTTAATATTCTTCATACTAGGTGTTCTTATCATTTGGGAATGGGATTGTAAATTCAGTCAGCTGGAGGATTGTAACTTATCTTCTCAAGTTTGGGTCAAGGTATATGGTTTCAATTGTATTTTATGGCACTCATGATTTTTTCATGACATTTCTCTGGCCATTTTCATCCCAATCAAAATGGATAGAGAAACAGAGTTAGCAAGATTCATGCGTTTTGAATGTTTTTTTTGGTTGAAGTGGATTTGAGTTCTATTTTGGTTGATAAGGTGATTTTATCTAATGGTGATGACGACTTTGAATTAAGGATTGAATATGATAAACTTCCATGACTTTGTATAGATTTCAAGGTTCTTGTTCATGACAAGAATAACTACAAAAGATCTGTGACATGTTCCTTTGGCTTGGTTAGGGGTCATGATGATAGGAAATGTTTCAAGAAGCATAGAAACCTGAATTTTCTTTATGGTTTTACATCAGGTGATCTGCAAGAAGATGGGGTTCATTTCCCTAAGCATTATGTTTTATCTGTTGATAATCTAGTTAGTAATAAGTATGAAAATGATTTGAATCATAGTAAGGAATTAGTGATCCAAGAACCAGTGGTGCTTGAAAACTCGAGTATACATCTCGTTGATGAAAATAGAGGGTAGAGAATTGATCAATAGAAAAAGGTGTGGGATGGAATTGTGGCTGATAAATCTACTGACATTGATCCTTTAGATGGGAATCACTCTCCAGAACCAGGTATTGGTAATTCTGATATAACGTTATCTCAAGCTAATGTTCTATAGGATGTTGAGGTGGTACCTGAATTGAAGAAGGATTCATCCCCTGATAATTATATGATAGTGATTAACACTCCAGGGATGAGCATTGATTATAAATCATAGAGTGATCAACATGAAGTGGGTGATGGTTCATATGAAGAATAATCCATTAATGAAGTTGTGGTGAAATAACTTACTGATCAGCTATTCGAGCCTGAACAGATGATTATGAAAAGTGATCAAAAAGGAAAAAAAATAGTGGTTGTTGTACACCCTATAAAGGTGAAAAAGATGAAGAAAATTATTCTATAAACTGATTCCAATCTAGTGAGGGATGGTGTTTCAATCTCTATAATTCCTAAGAATCGATAGAGTTAAACTCCACTAATCCTATTTTTGCTTGTACGTAGGTCTCGGTGAAAGAACCTAATCAGTTGGTTGGATATGATTCACTATCTTATTCGCTGGTTGAGACCTGATAAAGGAATTTGGTCCGAGGTCCTTATGATATTTCTAATCAAGTTGGATCTAGCCGCAGTGACAAGTATTTTGAGGTTCAGGTTGGAGATATAAGTAAAATGACCCTACTGGGTGACTCTGATATGGGTTCACTAAGGACCCCTGTGCAATCTATTAGCCTAAAGGCTATAGTTTCCACCTCTAATACCTTTTAGGTTCTTAATTATACTAGGGAAGTTCCATCAGATGCAATTTTAATGGCTTCTTAGACAGTGGATGATGCTGGCAGTTGGGGTTTTAAAATTACAGTTGGGGCTATGGGTGCATTTGAATTTGGGGAGAAATATTTAGATGAAGAACCTGAACCCTGAAAGAGAGAAAAAACTTAGAAGTGTGGAAGGCATTCTCGGGGAATACCTCCTCTTTGGAGGGGCTGGCAGTGTCCGAACCTCACTCTTTCTGTTGATTTTCCATATTTTTAGTGTCTTTTTCTTTGTTGTGGGTAGCCTTGTCATATCTGGGATCCTCCTCCACTTTGTACTTTGTACTCTTTATCTTAATAAAATGGATTGGGCCTTGTTCCCTTTTCCTAAACTTTAATAATAATAATAATAATCATGATTATGATGATGATAGTAATAGTAATCTAAGATATTACACATGTTGTAGCAGGACACGATGCAGGGAAATAAATTGGTCCGAGGACTTCAACCCGCGACCACCGCCCCAAACCCCAACTCACCCAGCCACCCCAACCGCCCACAGGGGGGGAAAGTAGTGTAGGTTACAATTTAATTGGTCATGAAACATGGTCGGTTGTACCCATCCTTCCCAAGCTAGGCAATGAATTTTGAATTTCTCTGTGGATAATACATACAATGTCTAATCATAGAAAAAAATCAAGCCTGGACCAATTCCCATGGAGAGTGAGAGGTATAATCCGTGGGAACCACTTGACTAATATTAGTAATAGTAATAAAAATAATAATACTAAAAATAATAGTAATGGTAATAGGAATAGTAAAAATAATAAAAATAGTAATAGGAATAGTAGTAGCAGCAGTAGTAATAATAACAATAACAATAACAATAATCATAGTAGTAGTAGTAGTAATAATAATAATTGTAACAATAATAGTAATTGTAATAATATGAATGGTGTGAACCATGGATTTAGAACCCATAGTCCCAGAAAATTTATTATTAAAAAAGAAAATACACGCACAAAATAATAGTAGTGGTTGAAAGGTTAAAAAAGTGGTATGAACACCACCACCATAAATACCCAACCATCCAGCAGCAACAACAACAAAAACAACAACAACAACAACAACAACAATAAAAAAACAACAACAACAACAAAAACAATAAGAACAACAAAAACAACAACAACAACAACCAGGAAGGTTTAGATCATGGATTTGGTAACCCAAAACCATGACCCCAAAAATTTTATTAAAAAAGTTATGGAAATACACACACACAGAAACATGGGATGAAAGGTTAAAAGGTGGCACAAAATAACGCCACCCAATGAAAAACTTGAGAGAATCATCAAACAAAGTGTCAGTTATGATAAGTTATCAACAAGAGTCTTCATCATTTTTTATCGATTTCCTCTAGTTCGAGATCCACCTGATTCTCTGGGTGTCGTCCTCTCCTCCAGGTAGGGGGTTTCCCTAAGGAATCTTTATCATTCATAAACTCTTCCATTAGAAAAATATTTTATCAAGGGTTTTCCTGCTCAATATTAGAGGGACCCTCCTTCTCATTCTAACCATTACTAGAATATTTTAAATTCGATTCTTCAACATTCTTCCTAAGGGGGACCTACTCTGATTCAAAATGTGTAGAGGCATTGTCATTATCCACACTACTTCCATTCATTGGTTGGGAGAACCACTTATTTCACACACAAGACTTCTCCAAACTCTCAAGGTAGATTCTATAAAAATCTAGGTTATTAATAAAATCAAGAATTGAAAAGAATTTACCATTATTTTTTAGTTACCACCAAAGACCGAGACAGAATTTGTTTGTGGATTGGGTTAAATTCCCAGTGTTTCAAAACCAGAATAATCATCTTTTTTAGCTATAGTTTCAACTGCCTCCTTGACTTTAGGAGACCATATTTCATCAATTGTTGAGTATCGCTTTAGAGACAAACCTTGATGTTCATCAATGGTAGATGAAGTGACATTATGACCCAAATAAAGCATTGTCTGGTCATCTATCTCTACCAATACCTCATAACCTAGGTCTAGTTGAAGTTAAAGATCTTCAACCTAATCACTTGATATTTCTTGGATAAATATAGTGTCCCTATTATGGAAACCCGTGGAAACTAGTAGGTCCTGAGGATCAGTAGCTGAAAATGAGATATCATGTTCTTGTGAGGTTTCAAAAGAAATTATCCCAACACATATGAATGTGGATTCAAGCACCAAACCATATGAGAATTAAAAGTTAATAGAAGGGGATCATGTCATCCTAATCTTCAAAGAAAATCTGGTAGAAGAACTCATCAAATCAGTGGAAGGAGAGCCTTTATAAACCTTTAGAATTTTCTAAGATCTAACCTAAAATAAAGTCATTCCCTTACTATAAACATTAGTCAGGTAGTCATCCCCAATTATATCAGTAAATTCAATCAAATCCTCTGAATTAGATGATTCATCCTTCTCTTAACTCACCTGATGAGAGGCATGAGATGTCTATCCTCCATCCATCAGGACACCCAACTCAGTCTTTCCAAAAGTTTGAGTTCCCACAACAGCATCCTTATACAACATGATGGCAGTGCCACTCATATTTGGATGATAGGCCTTATCATGATCCCCAATATCAAGGCCTTTTAAAGAAACAAAATTCACATCAGATGAAGCTAAAATTAAATCAGGACCCAACTTCAAGTTGGTTCCAATGACAAAATCAATAAAAGAAATAGAAGATTGAACTAAAAATCCCCATTATCACTCATATTCCTATAAGTTCTGATAATGAATAAATACCCCTTCTTGTTTGGTAGGGGAGAAAAATCAACCTCCATGCCCTACACTTCACTACCTCTCACTCCTTCCATTCCATCATTCCATCTCTGTTGGATATTATTCTTCCTCGCCATGGGCGCTGTGTGCTTTCCAACTGAATACTTCTTTCTATCAATAATGGATAGCTTGGAATTATGGTTTTCAATGTGATGCCCATATTTTATTGTGGTTATAGCACCTTAAAATTATATGGAAATTATCTCTCACATGTCCAATGAATAAGAAATTGAAACAAAAATCTAGCACACGTTCTTATTCAATTGCAAGCTCAAATTTAAATTAATTAGAAACCAAATATACCTTTTCAACAAGCATTTAAATAAGATCGAACACAACCACCTAGAGAATAGTTGGTTTCCAAAAACAACCAATTCATACCTTTTACCCAAATCTAGGATTGTATAACAATGTTTTTGGCCGAAAATAGGTCAAACCAAGGGTCCCAATCCTGAAATCTTACAACCACTAACTTGATATTGAAAAAACCACATCTCCATGCCCTTAATTTAAGATCTTGAGAATGGAAATTAATATGGAAGTAACCCATACCAATTGAAATCAATTTCCTGCCATAAATCACCATACCTGTAGCATATGCTTCCTCAGATCTTCAAGCTTCCAAAAGTTATTCTTTAATTGATGGGTAAGACACAAAAAATGGAATGCTTGCAAACCTTGATCTTCTCCTCAAATAACTTAGTGTTTTCTTTAACGAAAGTAAGGGAACCATTATTCAAGATTTGACTATGAGAGACTATTGACTCTCTCTGAGGACCAGGAAATAATCTATCACAGTTAGCAATCCAAACTCACGACACATTAGAAACATTCAAAACATCACGATTCACCAGATCTATAGGTTACAAAGAGTGAAAAATAGGATTAACCATTATTAAACCTCGATATGTTTCTGAGGGGGGGAATATACACTGCCTAAGATAGAATTAACATCTAATTTCTTTGAGGGGACAATGAAAACTTCCATTGGATCAAAGTACTCACCTAGGATTGGAATCATTAAAGGAGACTTCCTTAGTATCCATGGTCGTAGAGAGAGAAAATACCAAACCCATGCATCACCATCCTATCCTAATAATATTATTATTAAAAATAGTAATAGTAATAGTAATAGTAATATTAATAGTAATAGTAATAGAAATACTAATAGTAATAGTAATAGTAATAGTAAAATAATCATAATACTAATAGTAATAACAAAAACAAAAACAATAATTATTAAAGATGACAAGAACCACGAGTTTGGTGAACCAAACCCATGGTCCTAAAATTTATTAAAGAAAACATAAAAGTACAATTCATGAGAGGAGAGGAAAAGGTATAACTAACCAAATACAACAAAATATAAGATATTCATTGTTTTTTTGTGCCTATTTTCTCTGTTTCGAGCACCACCCTAACTCTTAGAGAGTTTTCCTCTCCTCAATTGATTGGGTGACTTACATTGGGATATTTTCCCATCCTATGACTCCTCCTCCTTATTTTTCTCTTCAAATGAATTGATGGAAACACCCATAACATCACTTTCAATGGTTTCCATCACATCCAATTCTGATGAATTGTGATTTTACTCCTTTTATGTCCTCCCAATAACAAAAAAAAAACAACAACAATAAGAATGATGATGATGGTGATCATGATGATGATTATGATGATGATGATCATGATCATAATGATCATGATCATACTGATGAAGATAATAACGATCATGATCATACTAATTATGATAATGATAATGATTCGTGAATACAATGTCTTAAAGGGATTATATTATTATTTTATTTTTGTACAATCCCTTTTAAAATATGTTAAGAGGGAACCCTTACATGGCTCGAAGGCCTAGTGACAAAAAACCTGAAGTACATAGCCTATAACCCCATGGGAACAATCCATTTACATATTTTTATGACTTAAATACTATGAAAAAAACCTCAACAACACGTATTTAAGTCTGTATCATCTCACCACCTAAAGTTTCTAATAGTTTATAGTGCCCTTGTGCAGAGTTTCATAGCTCGAAGGTTGGCACCATATCCCTCCTTCAGTCCTGGGTTTTGTTTTCCCTGTCTGGTGACTAACTCTACTCTGATATATCAACTTGAGTTTGCTCTAGTAAGACAAAACTACCATGATTCATAGACTAGGGGACTTATGTCCCAAGGGCCTTGAATATTTTTGTCCCATAGTATGGCATCCCACCTTTTTATTATATAACTTTTCATTACATTTTACAGACAAAGGATCTTTTAAAGTTTATTGTCTTGGAAATAAGATACATAATACATGAAAATATTAAAACATTATTCTAATACACTTGAATGGTTTCATCATAGATTCAACCTAAGTTCAATTAATTTATCTCATAACCTGGGGACATACATCAAAGGAAAGGGTGAGCAGAAGGCCCAATAAGGGTAAACATTGAAAACAATTTACTTGTGATCTTGAGGAATATCAATAAGAACTTGATGAAATACATAAAAGAATGATAAAGTGGAATATAATAATAGTACTAACATGAATCAAAACTTATAAATTTGGATACAACATTTACTTTAGATATTTATAATCATATCACCATGGTTTTCCACTGAGGAGTCATAAAAATTACAAAGGTTACTCACCAAGGTATCGTAAAACATGTCAAATCTAGAGATTAAATTATTTAACCAATGAATTGAAGTGATATTAGGGAAAAAACATAATATGAATTAATTAATCTTATCCACATAGATCATAATAAAACATTTCATAAATAACCCATGAATAATAAAAGAAATATATTTCATATAAATCATGATCTTTTTAGAAGTGCTTAAAAACAAGATACTTTTTTCATTTTAAACCCATGGAAAAGGAAGGTGGGTTTAATTTATTTTAATACCAGAATAAAATATATCATTTTTAAATCTATGTAAATAACCATGGAGAAGAAATAGTTTTGGTCATTCACAAAATAAAATAAAATAATTTCTTGAGGAAAAGAGAGAAATTTTGAGATGAAAATTCTGCAGCATAATGGGTATGAAACATGGTTTTAGAAAACATTAAAAAGAGAGGGGACACGGGTTTAAAACTCATAAAATAATATTAATATTTTAAATTTATATAATAAAATTGACATAATAACATAGTATTAAAATGTGAAATGAATACCACATAAATAGGGAACTTGAAAGGAAAAGAGAAGTTGAGATTTTCCTTACCTTGAAGAGTAACTCCTAAAACTAGAAGATTGGGAACTTGGGGGCTTGAGGACACCTTGGGAGGACTCATTTGAAGGAAATAATACCAAATATTCATGGAGGATTAATTTGGAATGAAATTAAATGAAGAAATTTGTGGGTATTTATAGAAAAAGGGAGGGAGTTTTTTATTAATTTTCTCAGACTCCTTAGTAATGGTATTTGTAAAACCATGGGCTTGACCATGGTATTTTCCCATGGTATTGAACACTTGGGAATACTATTAAATTATTTTAATCCAAAATATTCAGCCAAAATTATATAATACTCATTACATAATTATGACATAGTTATGATGTCATTAAACATACAACTCAAACTGTATTTTTTACTATTCACAAAAAAAACTAAAAGCATTTTATAAAATTCTCATAAATTAATAGAAACCTAATATAGACATTATAATTTCAAAAATGAAATTTATTTTATCATAATAATTCTATAAATATGAAAAATTTAACTTTTAACTATAAAAATACTTATTTATTAAAAATAATAGTGGACAGAAAATGTATAGTGAATGCATAGTAAAATTTCTGACATTTGAAATAAAATAAAATTATTTTATCATTTATAATTAAAAAAGAGTTTTTATAACACTATTTAATTATAATAAATATTATTAATAAAACCTTAGTTTAATATAATAATTTATATCTCTGTGAAAAGTACAATTTTTTCCTAAAAAATCAATTTATCAAATTCCATCTTAATTTTTAGGAAAAACTATTATTAAAATGAAAATGATGAAATAAAAAATTTAATTTAAAAAGGATTAAATTTTAAGTAACTAGGGCCTCAAAACATAACCCCTTATAACACCCACATACAACCTAAGGGTAAGATGTGTGATAGTGATAGACTAATGGGGAAACTCGACTAACATCGCCTAAGTGGTAATCTCTACTAACTTGAACTTCTCCCGTAGAAATTTTCATTCAAGATTAACATGTTGAAGTTCAGCTTGGGATTGGTCAAGAGCGAAGCTCAGTGATTCTACCTCCTTTCCAAGCTCCAAAAAACGGGCTTCGTACAACATGATTCTACTGGATTAGGCCATCAAATCTTCTTTCTGCATTAATTAACCATTATCATTTATATTTATAATACTAATTATAACGTTAAAATTATTATTAAGAGTATTGTTTCCAATGGTCATATTAGACAATGGTCATAATTGACCAATGTTCATATAACGATTGAAACCCCATGGTCACATTTCAATTATACTCACTTGATTATTAAAGGGATATAGTTTTATTGAGTAAAAAATAAAATAACACAAATTTTAAGGAAACAATTATAATTCAAAATTTTTTGGTCATTACACACAGGACCTATGGAACAAAGGCCCAATTCATGTCAATAGTGTCACTATTACAATACTTATAATTAACCGATCCAGATACCCACCCAAATCTGTACTCAATCTAAATTGTCACATACCTGAAGGGAATTCCTGATCCCCACAGGCTGGAGACTGGAACCCATGCATCAAAAACAACTAGAGGGAATGATTTCATCCAACTTGAAATATACAACATGGAATATATATATATATACATAGTAGGAAGAAATAGTGGAAGGAAAAAATAGGAAATATATGCCATATAAAAAATAAAATACCATAAGAAAAAAACCCAAAATTAGCTAAACAAAATCCAAGGTATGAGTCCAATGAAAAAGGAAAAAAAACCAAAGATGAGAAATAAATGCTCCATGTGATAAGAGGAAAACGTCCCACTATCTCACCACTAGCTACCCAGATCAGCAGAAAGAAACCTCACTACCTTTCCTTTCCTTAGATTGAAAGACATAACAAGGTCTATGAACCACTGAAGGGTTGCACATGGTGTGATATAACAAGATTAGTAAAATCCCACCTAGGTATTTCATAACAAGTCTATATAAAATAAACCAAACATGATCAATATTAAAGAAAAATTTCATGATAATCAGTAAAATTTTTTTATATCAAATCATGGTAAAACATTACCCTTTTCAATAGATTCAAATAATCTAGGTAAAATAGTTTCAAAGCATATCACATATATCAAATAAGGTAATAAAATCCAAGAAGTATAACTCAAAAGAACAAATAGCATCATTCCAAGGATCATTATAGGTTAGTCTAGCTAGAACAATCATACCCAGACATAGTCAATCATGTGCATCAAGTCTCTAGACATATTCATCCAATCTATTGAGTAGAGGAATACCTCATAATGTGAACCCCCCATCAATGTCTAACAAGTCCCCAGAACAACCGGACTATGGAGCATATGAACTACCCATGAGTGACCCCTTCGACAGTATCAATGGATGAGTCCAAATGATACACCTTCCACCTAAGTACCCAAGGCTTCCCATGATCTACATTTTCCAAACCATTTCATCAAACACTTTATTGAAATAAAATTTTCAAACTCATTTCACAATTCTTTAAAAATACATATTTTCCTTTTACTAAAACATGGGGAAAATAGTATATTGAGAAAAAATCATTTGCACACGCACAAAAAATATTCATTCATTCAATTTTATTTCTAATTTTTTTTAACAAAACTAGAGAAATAAAGGTTCATCCAAAACATGCTAGAGATGGAACCACCTACCAAAAACTTGGGTCACACATGCTTGCAAATGGATCCACAAAAACTAAAAGGAATGAAAAAAATGAAGGCCCTACCTATTATTCATATAGTTTATAATTGTATTCCATAACAACTAAGGTTGGAAGATAGGTTAGGCCACACATAACTTAGAGAAAATTCAGCCGCCGCACCACAACCAACAAAAGATCTTCCCTCAGAAGAAGATCACAATACATACCTCAGAAGGGTAAATAAGAACATCACCCCAAGATTAGAAGATCTGAAAAAATAACACAACGATGCTACCACAACCAACAAAAATGAATAATCATAAAGATCACTTACCTAGAGAGACACAACGCATCCACCTTGAATATCAATCACCAAACTAAATGATATGAAAGGTTAAGAGGTCCCCAAAATTTCATTGGATATCTCTTATGTTTTGAGAGAGAAGTATGTGTGTCAAATGAAAAGAAAACCATATGTTCGTCATTTAAAAAAAAACTAGACCTGAACCATTCATGATGTGAAACCCTTTTATGATATGAATTTCATGATTTTTATGATATTCCAAAAAAGGCATCACCTCAGATCAAAACAAACCCTGATCAAACTTTTCATGATGTGAACCAATTTCATGGATAGTAAACTTTTCACACTCTGAACCAGTTCATGACATCATCGTGAAAATTGATTCACGTCATGTAACCAGTTTACAACATGAAAGTGTCCATTAGGTAGTTCATAGTCCAGGTTCTATAGGGAAAACCCGAACCACCTCCAAATCTTTCCAAACCCACATAGAACCCTCAAAATAATTTGATAAATTTATAACCAGAATCCTTTAATTTAAAAAATATATAAATTCTTAAACTTTATGTCATTTTCTCAAAAAAACTCTTTGTCCTCTAAAGTCCTTAAACACACCCAAAAAAAAGGGAAAAGAAAAGTGAGATAAAAAATACCTAAAAGAAGGTAACAGGATATTAAAAACTCCCCAATATAAGTCTATCCACATTAGAAGTCATGTCAAAGAATGGATCTTTGGAAATAGGTGAGGCCACTACTGCCACATCAATGATTCATGATCCCAGTTATTTTGAGATTCTAATTTGTGGCATCATAACACTATGACTCATAGGATAGAATACCATATAATAATTTAACCCAACAACCAACAATCTTCAATGGATTCTCTATAAAAGAAACATCTAGCTCTAACTCAATCTATTACCAACTCAAAACATTAGGGGGATTGGGATGATATTTCCTAAGATGATATATATATATATATAGAAAACATCATGCATAACCATCAAATAAGCTATTAATTAAAACTAATAAGAAACCTTCCCATGTCGCTCAGTGGCCTCAAACTTTCCAACATATATTGAAGCCAATTTCCCTAGTTTTCCAAGATGACGGTGACCCAAACAATGAGAATCTTTCAATAAAACGTGATAACTAATGGAAAACTCCAAAGGATGAAGTCAATGATATGAATATGATTTATTCCAACCATGAGTTATAACCAGAATACAATATATATCATGAATCCTCATCGACGTATCCTGAATAACACTCGGCCCTACCAAAGAGGCCTCATACACCTCTACCTAACAAAGAGTTGACTTACACAGGTGACCATATAAAGACTAAAAGGGAGACATTCTAATTTATTACTGATAACTATTATTATAAGAAAACCCAACCAGTCCCATATGGATAACCCATGATCCACCCAAATCTATGATGCATGCATGGAGAATATCCCCCAAGATTTGAATAGCATGCTCCAACTAACCATATGTTGGTGTATTTTATTTTTTACTCAACCTAACCTAAGTCCCCATCACCTCATAGAGACTCTTACTGAACCATGAGGTGAACCTAGGATCCCTTTTTGAAACAATAGAAGAGGTAACCCCTTGTAATCTCACAATATTCAGCATATACAGCTTACCCAGGTCTTCAAATTTAGTGATGTCCTTGATTGGAATGAAATAATATGACTTTTTCAATCGATCAATCACCACACATATAGAATTATTCCCTTAGGGATTCTATGGTAATTCAAAAACAAATCCCTTGGACACTATATACCATTTCCAAATGGAAATCATAAAATTATAGATAAAATACAAAGGTTTCATATATCCTACCTTTACTAGTAGATAGGTGTAATAAGGGGACAAATAATCTAAAATTTCATGATTCATTCCCAGCCACCAGAATCTCCATCTCATGTCATGATAAATCCTCATAGTTCCTAGATGAATAATCCACAAAGAACTATAATATTCAAACAAAACTAATATACTCAAAAATAATGGGATGAAAAATCAATACCCAAAATGGAGAATAACATCTAAACGTAGAGACTAATCTGAAATGGTATCCCCTCCAAAAAATGTTTTCAAAATTTCTCTAAACTCATAATCATGCTGATGAACCTATAGAATAGAATCAATGAGGGATGATGAAAATTGAACAATGGTAAGAAACATGCCTAAAATATTCTCCTGAGCATCCAGATGAAACTAAGAAAAGATTCCCACAAGGTCCCACTCTTCTTTTAATTCCATAATAGCCTGCGATGTTACTTTCCTACTGAGAGAATCTACAATGACATTCCCCTTCCTTGGGGTGTGGACAATGTCAAAGTCAAATATTAGAAGGTATTACACTCACCATATCTATATGAGAAACATGTCATTATAAGAAAATATATAGCTAAAACTATTATGATCAGAAAAGACTATGAAACTATCCCCAAAGAGATAGTTCCACTAACATTTAAGTTCATGCATAACCATGAAAATATATAAATCATGAGTGGGGTGATTCCTTTAATGCTCCACAACATGATCCTCCTGCATAAGCCTGAAACCTAGACTAGCACCAAAAGCACCACAATACAACACATACCCTTTACTAGACTCAGGTATGATCAGAATAGAACCCAGTGTTAGAATCTATTTAAACTCATAGAAAGAAGATTGAAATTTCACATCCCACATGAATGTCAAAATTTTCTTGGTAATAGGATTCAAAAGTGATTCTAACTTTGAGAAATCCTTGATAAAATGTTGATAGTATCCAGAAAGGACAAGGACACTCCAAATATCAAAGATGCTTCATGGATCCTCCCATGATAATAAAACCTTCACATTCTTAGGATTAACTGATAATCCATGCTCAGAAATCATGTGACCCTTGAACTTCACTTCTTAGATCCAAAAACTTCATTTTGAAATCTTTCCATACAAACGATGAATCCTCACTTTTTCCTAAACCAAACTCAGATGGTGCTCATACTCATTATCTAATCTCAAATAAACCAAAATATTATCCATGAACACTAGCACAAAGGTGGAAATATACTTATGGAATATATGGTTCATCAAAGCTATAAAAACTATAGGAGATTTATTCATACCAAAAGGAATCACAAGATATTTGTAATGGAAATAATTTCTCTTAAAATCCATTTTTAGTATATTAAACTCCCAAACTCTAAGCTGATGATAGCTAGACCAAATATTGATCTTTGTAAACCAATTTCCCCATTTAACTAGTCGAACAAATCACTCATGTAGGGAAAATGTTACTTATTATTAACCACAACCAAATTCAACTTTTGATAGTACATGAACAATCAGAGTGAACCATATACATTCTTGGAAAAGAGAATAGGGATTTACCAAGGTTAAACACTAGGGTGAATGAAACCTCCCACCATTTGATCATCCAACTGAATCTTGATCCCTCTTATCTCTGTTTGTACCATACGATATGAGGGTGTTGAAAATGGTTGTGTACCTTGTACCATATCAATCCTGAAATCTACCTCCCTCTCTAGTGGAAGACTAGAGAAGTCATATGAAAAAATGTTAGGAAAGTAATAAACAATAGTGGGAAGATCAAAAACAGATGAAAATTAACCAGGTTCAATTACTATAGTAGACAAAAAACTCTTAAGCTATGGGTGGGAAGGTCCTACACAACTAAACCTCAGATACCACTCTCCATGAAACACCTGAGATCCCCCATCAGAAACAAATAAAAATACATGTCTATGATAACAACCAATCTCATCAAAGTGAGAAATATGAAAATCCATCCTAATAATGACATCGAAAATAACCATATTGAGAATGAGGAAATTCCATACTAACTCTACATTAGCTATTTCCAGCAAAAAAGAAGGGCACTGAAACCCTCAATCTTTCCTCTTCCCAATAGGAATCACTAACTCCATAAAAATGGACATGATCTACATTGAAAGTTTAATTATATTGAAAAAAAAGAAGAAATAAATGAGTGGGAAGCATAAAAAAAATAAACCATCCACTAGAAAAATGCAATAAGGATGGTAACTATCACTTTCATTGGTCCCACATAAACCTCCATTGGAAGATCATCTACTATGTGAAGGTGATTCAATCCAGAGGCTTGTGGATAGAGCCCTATAGTCCTTGATGCATATGAATGTGTTGTAGTAGCCTTTGGATCCAATGACCCATGACCATAACGAGGAGTATACATAGCCTGATAGAAGTGCTATAGATGGTCATAGAGGCCACAACCATTACACATCTTTGCAGGTGTAGGATAATAACTCCAAGTGTTTCTAACATTACCACATTGATAACAATTTAGGGACACACTACTCGATATAACCAATTGTCCAGAGGATGACCATTGATGAGAACTACCTCCATCACCCTTGAGATTCTCATGCCACTTCTTCTTCCTTCCCTACGCACCATTTAATCTGCCAGTGGGTGGAAGAGAAGGGGTAGAATGTCCAACCTTATCTTTCATATCCATCTCTTTTATCATATCTATATCTACCATATATCAATAGGTAGAAATATTCCTCATAAATACCCATAATAAGATATCTGATCACAAACCCTATAGGTACTTCTTAGCCTTCAGCTGATCAATTTTTTATACCCTCAGAGAAAAAAGAACTAGCTCTATAAACTGATTGGTGTATACCAAAACTAAATGCTCTCCCTACTGCAAGGATAGTAACTCCAGATACTTTTCCATCATCAAAGACTCAAAATAGAACTGTTGGAATAAGTGATTCTTGAAACCCTTCCAGTCCAAGACCACATGTCTATCTGCCTGTACTATAGAATCCCTCTATCGCTTTCTCGAACCCTTGAGTCTAGATGTTATGCACTTAAACTTTATATTCTTAGGTTTATCAAGGAATTAGAAGATCTGGTCGATATTTTCTAGCTAGTAATAAACCTATTAAGGTTCATTTTTACCTTTAAAGGATGGAGGCTTCTCACATATGAACTCTCATAATTGATCCTTTTCTCCTGTGTCTCCTGGTTGTACCCTAAAAACTGCATTTTGGATTTATGGTACATTTTGGTCCATGGAACAAATTTCTCTTATGATGGTCTTTATAAGATTATGATCCAAGGTCAGATTCCCTTGAGAAGTATCCACTGCATCCTCCTACAGAACCCATGAGAGAAGCCTTAGAGGCATATCACTACACACCGAAAACAGAAGAAGTTATGAAATGGTTGAAAAATCGAAGTTCAAACCAGATCACCATAAGTAAACATTGAGATTAAGATAAATAACTCAAAATAGGAGACACACATCCCAATATCCTATCGTAACATAAGACTGTTCATGGAAATAGATGGCCAGACACTCACCGCAACCTACCCCTGAAGTTTGAAAATCTAATATTCAGTCTACCAACATCCCAAAACTAAGCACAAAACCTCATATAATACCAAACTATAACAAACTGACCAGGATACCCACCAAAATCAAGACTCGACCCAACCCATCAGATACCTGAAGGGCGTTCCTGATCCCCAAGAGATGGGGAATAGCACTCGGGTATCAACAATAAACAGAGGGAATGATTTCTCCCAACCTAAATTATACAACATTGTAACACCCCAATATTTTTGTGAGATAGATTATTTTTAATTTCTTTGATGTCTTGTGATATATGCTACACCAAGATAAGATTCTTCTATACACAACACTGACTTAGCTTGCGGTATACACAACATTATGCTTGGCTTGTATTGCACATAATTTTAAGTTATTTTGAAATAATTAATTTCATGTAATATTGAGTTTAAGTGAACAACTAAATATTATTATAACCAAATTATTATAATGGTGAGTATGAACAATATTAACTTTCTTCTGAATAACTATTTAAATGAAAATAAGCGAGTTTATAAAATAATAAAACCACTCTTTATGGATTTTATTAATGTAATATATATGTAATATATTCAATATAATGTTTAAAATTCTTCTTATATGTTTTATATACATGATATAGAAACAAATTAAAATTTTTGGATAAAAGAAGTATTTTTAAAAAAATGTAGTTTTTTCACCTTTTGGTGTCACACCTATTTTAAATATAGTTTTACACTTTTATATTTTATATTTAACAAAATAAAATTCTTCTTTTGAATCGGGACATAAAAAATTACTTTGGATGAATTTTTTATATTTTTCTGATAAGTTTTAGGTTTTAATGAATAGTAAAAATATTCTAAATTTTCATTGAAAACAACTTTTTCATTGAAATAATTTATATGGATAAATTATATTATTGAATGGTTTTAAAGTATAAATATAATACATTTTTATCATTTAATATAATTTTGGTCATTGGTATTAATTTCACCATGAATTTTGATGTAAAAACATTCCAATCTTTTGCAATGTTTTAACTTTTAAAAACCCATTTTCATTCCAATGACAGGATTAATATTAAATTAATTAACACGAATTCTGTGTTTTAAATTTTAAAAAATTTATTCCTATTTGGAATTAATATATCCAAATTATATAAATACCATTCTTTTATTTTGGGGAATTATGAATAGTCACTTTAGTAATTTTTATTAATACGGTAATAAGGTAAATCGAGTAATAAATGGTAAATATAATATTATAAAATTACTTTAACACTTATCCTAATATTATTGGATGATTTATTTTAGACCTAAACCATCATTGTATCGAATTTATACCCATTGGAATCCACTTGGATGAGATTATGACATTTAATATATTTTATTTAAAGAAAAGTTAAATATGTATTACTCAAAATTTAATAACTTTATCATTTTTAAAATAAGGTTATACAGAAAACAAATTCGACTATAAATACTCACTTTAAAGATAAAATGTTTTTATTTATCATTGTAATTTATTTGTAATTTTTAGGAAATAAATAATTTCCTTAAAGGTTTATATATTGATGATGAAAAAATTATTTAATTGATGAAAAATCAATAAATATTTTTTTAATAAAATGATAATAACCATTAAAATACACAAACACTTGACCAAATATTATTGATCGAGTATATTTCAACTATAATCATACAAGGGTATATTTGTTGACCATTTGGATTCTTATAGAAGAGATTATGACACTTATGTTATTTTATTTAAAGTGATATTAAACTTGTCACATTTATGTTTTAATAAGTATAACATTTTTAATGATGAATTTTCTAGAAGATATATTTGACTACACGTATTATTTTGAAATATGGTATATTTATTTTTATTATTTTATTTTATTTTTAATTTTTACCCAACAAATAATTATATTAAATAATTACACAAAACTAATGTAGTAATTATTTTATTAATGGAAATATCAAATTAATATTATTAAAAATACTAAAATAAATATAATCTGGGATGATTAATATATCCAAAAAAATATCTAGATTATTTTTACCACTTAGATATATAATAAAATATTTGGTTCTAGGTTAATATCTTATCTTGTTTTTTTATAAATCTATTAAATGAATAGTATCATAATTGACACTATTGACATTTTGTCAAAATAATGTTTTATTAAATTATTTAAAAATCATTAAATATTTTAAAAAATATAAGATAATTATTTATTACTCTAAAATGTTCTATATTTTTCATTTATGCTCTAATTGACATCAAATAAATAAAAATTACACTATTTTAATATTGAACAATTTATTACCTTAGTTAAAATTAATAGAGAATAATAAAGGGTAAAACAAAATGATAAGGTTTAAAATGAAATAAAAACATGTCTAAAAATTATTTTTTGATGATATCACTACCTTATATCATATAATCTTATAAATTAACACATTTTGGATGTTTTTTGATGAGTTTTGATTTTACTATAAATTAATATTTTTGGAGATCCCAAAAGTTCCCCTCGCCTCAATTATAAAAGGGAACCTCCTCCCTCACCTATTCACTTCACTTTTAGCCTTCAATATCATCCATAACCAACCCATTTACCTTATAAACTTACTTAGTAATATTATAGAGGTTCTGGTCTTCTCAAAATACCAACTCTAGTGCTTTAATAGGAGATCTAGAGGGAGCACATCGAAGAAAGGGAAATCTCCCCTACCGATTCTTTCAAACTTATTTCTTCTTGTACTAACTATTCATGAGTTATTTACATTAAAAATTAATAAATACAATATAAATTATATACTTATATGTTATTATAATTATGTAACAACCATATTCCATGTTCTATCCATCCTATGAAAAACAAAATCATCACGCGTGTGTACATACGACTTATCATCTCCACCTCGTTGTGTAATATGTTTTTCAACGCCACCTTACTTTGATGGATATAATGATAAAAATAATAACTATATATTATTATTATAACATGATATGTATTATTTAAAAACATATACACCATCTACTTCCATACCGTTTAACAATTATCGAAACGATATAGTCGCTCGTGTGTACGTACGACCTACCATCTCCATGATGTGATGTGATTCATTCTACAAGATACCCATTAAAGAATGATTATATAAATGTACAGAATGAATAAATATGGTATATATTATGGTAATATAATTTTTTAATGATATAACTATGACATAATAATGATAATAAGAACATATTTGTCAAAATATGCATAAGGACATACAGTAGTTAATTCCCGAATAACAAGTAACAATAAAATGTTACTAACAAAATGATGATAATATGATGAATAAATGATATCATAAAAATGACTATGATTATAGAATAAATCAATGAAATTATTTAAATCATTATACAGGAGTTTTGGATATATACAAAGGATATCAGACCTAAGGTAAGTGATTATTTTGTTTCACTTTTATTTCTGTGGGACATATGTATTATACACCACCTATTGCTTTTGAGTGGTGTTTATAATTCCCATGAATGTTTTTATGATTATTATTATAAAGGTTATAATATTAATATGATTTTATTTATTTTATGAGGCATAATATTTGACTGATTATAAATTTGTAAGAGATAATTTCATAATCTCATTAGTATCTGAGATTGTTTATACGTAAGTATTTACTGGGGTATATTTATCATCCATGTCCATGTTTTATAAAATTTATTTCCTAAAATGTTTTAATATTTTAATATATATGTTTAAATTCATTTTTACCCATTTTTTAATTTTACTAAATCATTTTTAAGAAATCTTTATTTTATTTTCCATATGAGGTACTTTTTGACTTTTCAACAAAAGTACGAGAAGAATGTTTTATTTTAAATTATACGACATGAACAAATTTTTATGATTTTATAACACATTATTTCCATGAAGATTCATTTACAAGATTTCATGTTTATTTTCAAATAAATTCCTTTATTTCAAAATTGCATTTCATTTTTAGAAAAGAAAACATTTTTAAGAAGAAAGGATATTTTCCTCAAGAATTAATTTCAAGTGTTTTATCAAAATTATTTTTCCATATAAGATGACGTTATTTAATAAGGATATGTTTCATTTATACTATACCTATTATTTTTTTGTTTTTATTTTTTTTATGCTATTTATGAAATCCATTTGTTATGTTATGATATAATGATGTTTAAGAAACCCATTTTATTCATTGGGTTATGTTATGTTGAATGATTTATGTTCTTGTAGAAAACATATGTATGATTTTACTTATGTGATGGGTGGGACCTTATATCCCTACAATGCATTTGGTAAAGATTTACATCTCATGATATAGACATGATTGGAATATAAAGTAAATATAGTTCAGTAATACAAGGCTGGAATAAAGAGTGAACTCAGTTTAGTATAGGACTTTGTCCACTATGATGGCCTTGGAAATGAGCCTTGGATAATATGAAAATGATTTTTTATGCTTATGTGTTTTCCACTATTTCATGTTTTATGCTAATGCAATTTTCTCTTAGATCCTTTTCCTTTATTATTTATGTCTTATGAACTTACAAGATTTATTTCATGACTGAATATTTTGATATATGTTATACATTGTATGATTTTATGAAGTTATGTTCATGTTTTTAATTTCTTATGTTCATGTTTTGTTTGATATTTTACATGTTCACCCTTACTGAGCATCTAATCTCACCCCCTTTTACATTTTTTCCTCAGGATATGAATAAGGGTATTAAGTAAGGTGTGTCAAAAAGGTTTTTTAGTTTTTATGGAAAAATAAGGAGACAATGTAGATGTTTTAGGAACCGGTTGTTTATGTTTCCCGGTTTCCAAAAACACTAAACTAATACAGTCTTTGGGAATATTTTTGTGTAATGTATTAAGTATTATAAAAAAGTGTTTTAATGTCCATGTATGTCAATCTTGGATCTTTACAAACATGAAATATAGATATATATATATATACACACATAGTAGGAAGAAATAGAAAAAGATAAAAATAAGAAATATATTCCATAGAAAAAAAGAAAACAATAGAAGAAAAACAACCCAAAAGTAGATAAAAGAACCAAGTTATGAGTACAACAACAACAGAAAAAACCCAAAGATGAGAAACCACCAATACATGTGATAAGTGGAAAATGCTCCACTACCTCACCACAAGCTACCCACATTAACTAACAGAAACCTCCCCACCTCACTATAGCACCTTTCCTTTCCCTGCATCAAAATACATAATAAGGTATTTATACCACCTAAGGAGTGCATAGGGTGTGAGATAATGGGATCATTAGGATCCCACCCAAGTGTTTCATAATAAGTCTTAGTACAAGAATCCTAACATTTATAACTTTAAATAAAATTAGGCATGATAACCAGTTAAACAACTTTTATATCAAAATATGGTAAAACAATCCCCCTTTCCCATAGTTTCAAACAATCTAGGTAAAATAGTTTCAAAACATATCTCATATACCAAATCAGGTAATAAAAGGCAAGAAGTATAAGTCAAAATCATAGGTAACATCATAATGAGGATCAATATAGGTCAATATATCTGTAAAACTCGTACCCAGACATAAAAAATCATACAAATCAAGTCTCTATACATATGCATCCAATATAGTGATCATAGGAACACCCCCAAAAGTGAACGCCCCAAAAGTGTATAAAAAGTCCCTAGAACAAAAGGCCCAGGGAGTATAGGAACACCCCATGATTAAACCCCCTGATATTATTAACATATGATGAATATTACTACAGCTTCCACCTAACTACCCAAGGATTCCCATGTTCTATATTTTCCAAAACATTTAATCTAAACACTAATTCAAATCCATTTCACTAACGCATTTTAAAATTCATTGAAAGCACCCATTTTTCTTTTACCAAAATAAGAGGAAAACCACATTTTCAGAAAAATACATTTTCACACACATACAAATCAATCAATAGATCATGCCATTTTATTTATAAAACAAATTATAAAACTAGAGAAACCAAGGTTTGTCCAACACATGCTAGAGATGGAACCACCTATCTCAAACTCGGGTCACATGCACCTGAAACTAGATTCATAAACATCAGAAGTAATACGGAACAAAAAAATCACCTACCTATAATTCCCACACTTTAGAATCACATTGAAAAAAAATTAAGGGTGGAAGATATGTCAGGTCACACATACCTTAGAGAAAATGCACCTGCAGCACCACAACAAACAAACGACCGACCCCCCATAAGAATATCACACATCAGATCTAGAAGGGATCAAGAATAAAATCACCAAAATATCAATGAATATGAAAACATAATGAAAAGGTTCTACTATGACCAAAGGAAATGAATAAGAAAAAAAGATCACTTACTTTAAGAGACAAAACACATCCCCCATGAAGATTAATCGCTAAAAGAAATGATATGAAATGAGTTGGGGTCCCCAAAATCACTAGGGAGAGATATTAAATTTCAAGAAAGAATACTAAATGTCAAATAAAAATAAAATCATATGTTCACCGTGGTTAAAAACATTATCCGCAAACCATTCATGATGTAAAACCCTTTTGTGATGTGAATTTCATAATTTTCATGATACGTTGAAAAAGGAATCACCTCATATTTAGAAAAAACTCTAATAAAAATTTTCATGACATGAACTAGTTTTATGGATTTTAAAAATTTCATGATCTAAACCATTTCACAACATCATACTGACAACATATTCATGTTGTGTGATTAGTTCATGATGTGAAAGTGTCCTGTAGGAAATTCACAGTCTATATTTTACAGGAAAAACTAAAACCACCTCCAAATATTTCCAAAACCATGGAGAACCCTTGAAATCCTTTGATACATTTATACTTGGACTCCATTAATTCAAAAAAACATGCATCCCTGAACTTTAGGTCATTTTCCCCAACTAAATCTCTCCATCCTAAAAAAGGCCTGAAACACACCCTAATAAAATGGGAAATGAAAAGAGAGATGATAAATACCTTAAATAAGGTAATAGGATATAATAATACCATATAGTACTTGCTAAAGTACTTCTACAGTCCCTTCTATAGTAATGCAGAAATCCCCCCATATCTATATTTTAACTCGGGTCTTTTATGAAGGCTTATGGGGTTCTTACCACTAAGATAAACCCAAACTATATAAAAAAGATAGAGTTGTAAAAATGAGGATTTAATGTTGCATGTACACACCATACCTTACATGAGAATAATGTAAATGAAGAGAAACATCATTAAGAGAAAAAGACTAGAAGGAATTTCCTCTGCTTTCATAGATAAGGCATCTACTGCCATATTCATCTCCTTATAAATGTGAGTGACTTAAAACTGAATTTTCTCTAGGTATACCATATATTCCACCCACTCACTAAAAAGATCTCATAGAACCAAATATGTTATACACCTCATAAGGCTAACCACTAAGGAAAATTCACTTTCAATACACATTTTATCCCATAAAAAATGATTGAAAACATGAATAACTACCCAAATAACACCTTCAAATTCAATATAAGTTCTAAGGAAATGTTGAAAGAACCCCTTAATGAAGCCTCTAGTTATTCTAAAAATAGCATCATATCCTGAATAGACAGGAGCACTAAGAGATTCACTAGCAACATTAACTTTGATCCATGAGTTAAGATGATGAATCCATCTAAAAGAAATGGATTGAATTGGATTCTAGGGGGAGCCACTAACACCAAGGAGCTTGAGGATATTAAAGTCTTCCACTATATTTTTCATGCATCCCACCTACATCTTGGACGCTATCTGAATGTTTATCATAATTCTAGAAAGTATGGTATTAAGTTGTGAAGTGGTCCCCTAAAACTCGGTAGTATTTATATCCATCTATAAATGGTGAGTAAAAATAACTATGTATGAGAAGAGCATATTTTTAACATCGTAACTCATATATAGATTGAGTATGAAGCTTCTGAAATCATTTATATTACCATCAATGTGCTGTTTTCATTAGAATATGTTCTCTCCATACATCCATAATTTTTTAGAAAAGGTGCATTCAAGGAAAATATGGTGATTGGATTCCCCTTTCTTCATGCAGAGTGAGTAGTAGGAAGGATCTTTCCAACCCACCATTTGAAGCCTATCAATTGAACCAAATCTTCTAGAGTAGAATCATCCCGGATGGTGGAATGAATCCATCAAGGTATATTATCTCCATATTAACACAAATTTCAATAATATAGTTTCATATTAAGGATACCATGCCTATATGGATACTAGAAGGAAATATCTTTCTTATGGAAATTTAATAATACAATGGACTACTTGATCTCAGGATCCAAGATATGTTAAACCTAGTCAAAATAGTCAAGAGTGTTATAAATAGATAAGTTGAAAAAATTATAAGGAGGTTGAAAATATTTAGTAACAGGTGTACTAATCTAGGTAGAGGTCTAGAAATTTAGATTAAATGTTCTGGAAGGGATATTCTGAGTATTCATTATAATCGCTTCATATTCATATCTAATAATATGCCAAATAGAGGATCCCATGAAGAAGTTATTTCCCCAGTGTAATATCTTAATAATCATTTTTCAAATAAATCACAAGAGGATTACTTGGAGTTAAGAAAATTCCAAGTATAGCTAGACATAAGATATTTATTAAACATTTTAAGGTTTTTGATGCATGATCCTCCCATATAAATTGGTTCCATGAACTTACTCCAAGAAAATGTAATGGTCTTCCTTTCATGAATACCACATTACCATAAAAAGGTTTTTATCTGAGTGTAAAATTGGTTGAGTAATCACCATGTCCATTTATAAATATGAAAAGAGTAAAAAAACATGGATGTAATATAGTTTTCATAATAAAAATTCTACCCCCTTGAGATAGGTATTTTTCTTTTCAACTTAATAGAAATGAGGTTATCCTATTATTGATGCCCTCTAGATAGGATGCACAAATTCTTATAGAGGACATAGGTATTCCTAGGTATGTTAAAGGAAAAACCCCTATTAAAAATTAATACATTTTAGGTTGTGTTTTTTCTTATATTTAGAGTATCCCTTCCTTAAAATGACCATATATTTTTTATAAGAAATAAATAGTCTAGAAACCTATTCAGAATGAGATAAGATATTATTTATGGAATTATTTGAGTCATCATCATCTTCACTAAAGATGAGAACATCATCATGATATAAAAAGTGAGTGGGAAATTAGTGATTCATGATAGCCTTTATGGGGCTATGTTCTTTCCTTTCAGTATCATAGCGAATGTGTCTATTAAGATAATCCTCAATAATACCAAAAATAAGAGTAGATAATGGATCCCCTTTCCTAAGTCCTCTTGAAAAATAAAAATAACCTATGGGAAAAGTATTTAATAAGATATACATCCTTGATATTTGAAGCATGGATTGAATGAAGTTCAGGAATTTGTTAGAGAAGACATAAATCTATAGAACTTTTAGAATTAAATTTCATCTCAGAGTTTCAAAGTCCTTGGATATATCAGATTTGAGAGGAAAGTTTCCATATTGAGACACATTTTGAAGAATGTTAACACCCTATGAATTTTTCAATAGGATATCATGGATCTTCCTCCTAGGAATGAATATAAACTGATTGGATGAGACAATCCCATTGGCTATGTATCCAAGTATAGTAGCAATAATTTACCCCACAATCTTAGGGATAGTGTTACAAAAAATTATAAGATGATAGTCTTTCACCTCCATGTCATGTTCCACTTTTGGGATGAGATAAATAAATTACGCATTTAAACCATGTGGAATGTGAACCCTATTAAATATTTCCTTGATAAACTGAGAAACCTTAGGTTAAAATTTTTTCTATAGATTCATAAAAAAATTATTGGTAAATCTATCAGGCCTTATAGTGTTTTCCATATTAAGTGAGAATAATTAATTCTTGATCTCTATGGATGATATAATTTTTTTTAACTATTACCTTCGTCTTTGAGCCATTGGGTCCTGATTTGTTCATTTAAAATATAGTTTGTTCACTTGATTTAATAGTATAAGATATGGAAACTCCATATATCCTCATCAAAGTGAGTGTTTTTACTAAAGTTTCTACCCTGAAACTCAAGAAGTTCATTCTCATCATTAGAAATATATGAGTCCAAATTACTAAATTTATCTTTTCTATAAGCTTTAAGGGAAGTTTTAATCCTCTGGAGTTTTTTAGAAAACCTATAAAAAACATCCCTAAACTCATTTGAGGACCACTCATCAGCAATAATCTTCCAACATTCTTCCAAGTAGAGCCAAGTATTGTTAACTTTGAAGGTATAAAGGCATGCCTTGCTAGATTCTATTAGTGATAAAAGAAGGGGTGTGGTCATAATGAATCCTTGGAATATATCTACATGAAAGGGGAGGTATGGAGTCCCCACCCATAAGAGAGATAAAAGATCTATCAATAATATTATCCCACCTTAGATTAACAGTGTTCCTCAACTCAGTGAAATCAGATCTAGTCATTCTGATCTCAAATAAAAAGTTTAGATCAATAAATATTTGGAACTCTATAGAAGTAACCATGATAAAATTGGTACTAATCATTTCATCTTCATTGAGGATGTAATTAAAGTCCCTAAGGATTATCCAATTATCACTTAATTTATTATAAATAATAGAAATTCCCTCCACAAGCCTCTTATTTTGATATAACAATTAAAGGTATATATAAATGAGATAAGTCAAGAGGAATTTCCATTGTTAAATTTGATAGTGGTGTGTTGCTGTCCAATTTGGGTGAAAAATTCTCAAAAAACATTTCTTCCTAAGAACCCAAAGTGTTTCCACCTATGAAGTTTTGATGTTATGAACCATCCAATCATATATAATCTTTCCTCAATTAAATATATTGAAACTTTCAATCTTAACCTTATGTTTTTTCAATACTAATAAGAAATAATTTATTCTATGAGATGAAATACCCAATGGTAATAGTTTTATCAACATTATTGATCCCTTGAAAATTCTAGAATAGGCTATTCCTTTATAGGATGATATTTCCATTCTCTAGGGAAATATTCCACCTCACTATATGAATTTTTTTCTTTTTCTTTTCATTTATCCCTTTATTTTGAGAGTTAGAGACCTCCATATGGTTGTTAGTTCTCTTAAGAGGATGAGATTCCATAACCTCATCCAGTGTGTCCTCATGGGGATGCATATCAGCTTCATCTGGATATAATTTTACATCAAGTAGAGTGAAGTTATTTCTAGTATACTATTTCACTAAGGGTATAGCCTCGAGAGACTTTCTTATTATATATTTATCCAAGGTAACTTGAGTGAAGGTAATCTCATATTAATTAGGTGGGGTTCTATCAAAATTGACAAGAGGAGTCTTTACTAATATTTTTATCATTAAAACATTCAGAGGGGATGTATAAAAATTAGTATATTTTCCAGGGGATACCTTAAGTTTACTATCCACATAATATTTTATAGGAGTTATAATAGAATAAGTGGATTGAACATAATTGAACTCAGATTTTTTATCCATCCTGGTGATCATATATCCCTATTTAATAAAGGAATAAATAGCCCCATCAGATGCCACCTTATCCCAAAAAGGTGCTGGTGGGGAAAGGCCATGAGTTGAGACCTTCCTTACAAAACTATGATCAATATAAGGTTAAAAATATTCCACGACAATATTACCATCTATAGAAATATTTTCCATATAGTAAGATATCTTCCTTTCCCTTACATTAGGATCCGCGACCAGTTTAGAATCATCCCCACCTATTTAAGTGGCCCAAAATCCCACAATAACAACAAAAAAACAATAATAAAAACCAAAACAATAAGAATAATAATAATTGAAATTGGTCTGGGGTCAAACCCCTTTTACTAAACAAAGGAAACACTTATTTTTAACTTGTTTGAGGGGGATCCCATTATATTCCCCAAAGGCCTAGTGGATTGAAATCCCAATACATAGAAAAAAAAACCCATCATTTTTCTGGCTTGAAGGCCCTATGATTCATTAGTGTCACTTCCTACAACACCAACTTGTGTCACCACTTACCTGTCTCAACATATTCCTAGGTTAGTGCTTGTATCTTTGACTGCATCATAAATCACCCTAAGGGGCTTCCAGGATTCGAACCCTGGTCTCTCAGATGCGGATCACAGAAGTGAGTACCACTCAACCATGGATAAGTCCATATAATAATAATAATAACAAAAATAATAACAAAAATTTATTTAAGGTCCTATCATGCATGTAATGGCCTAAAGGACTTAGATTTCTATTTTTATTTTTGAATAATTACCTTTCTAACTATGTTGAAAGGGAACCCTTATATGAATTGAAATCCTTATAGAACAAGACCATACATAAACTATAGGCTCAACATCATAGAGGCATAATACATGATCTGTAGGCCCAATTCCCATGACCCCTACTGATATAGACCCTTCCGTGTCTATTGTATCCCTCACTCTAGTTTTTAGTTTCAACTTCATGTTCATGGTTATCCTTTACTGCCTCCCCTACTCGGGGTCTTGAATTGGTGCACGCTAGCCACTCTATGAGTGAACCTCCATGTCTAGATATCATCAGGTCCCACCTTTACATCATATTCTCTCTATTGGTGAGGCACTGATCTAGTATGAAGTCTCTGGATATGATCTATACCCCAAAGTCCATGTGGCCAGAAGGCTAGTGGTGGTCTGAAGGCCTTGTAGCCTAAAGGACTATTATTTGTTTTCCCAAAATCTCATTTTGGATGAATAATACCGCTATTACAATACCCCACTACAATACCTAATATAGTATCCACACTACTATAGTGTTACAATACCTACTAAAGTGTAGCTATAGTACCTGTAGAAATTTTCTCTCATTCGAATTTGAACCCGATTCTAATGTAGGATTATAGGGAGTTCATAACACTCGAGTAAGCCCTAAACTAATTTATTTAAAGTCCTAGAGATTATAAGAAAAGTAAAACACACAGACACCTATAGTCCTGTAAGGATATGACACACCCCCAAGGTTTTCCCCACTTTATAGTAATCCCATTACATTGATTGGCCCAAAGTTACGGTGGCTCGAAGTCTATTACATGGGTCAGAACCATTTCACACATAACTCACACATCAACGCCTTCCTTCATCAGTACCTGCATCATAAATCCCCCCAAGGGGGCTTCCAGAATATTAAATATGGTCTCTTGGATGTGGAGGCTAGCGGTGAGCACCACTAGACTATGGATCAATCCATATAATAATATAAGAAAACCTTAAACCATGAGTGAAAACTCAAGGTTTATTATTAACATAAAAGAAAAGTAGTATAGAGAAGAGTGTCATGTGAAAAATAGTGACAAACCATTGTAACAAAGAGCCAAGTTGAAAACCACCCAAAAAATAAGAGATACAATATTAGATAAGTAGCCTCATAAAGACAACAAAGAAAGACAATTCATCTATCATAATGAAATTGGAAACCACCCCTATCGGGTGATTCCCCTCCTCCAAGATTTAGGATTTTTCTAACTTTTATCATCATTAAATTGAGAACCATTATTTTCATCTAGTGGTGTGAGTCCACCATAGGCTCTAAGATCGCATTATCCTAAACTGGTTTACAATGTATTCCATTGATATTTTATCCTTATAATATTAAATATAGTTTCTAATATTATTAGGGGAATTATCAGTCCCTTTTTGATTGGTATAAATCATGAATTCTTACTTATATGATGGATTGTGATCCTTAATAGACTCAATACTTGAGGTTTTTACTTAATCAAAAATGGAATGATACTTGTCACCTTCCTCTAAGAATGATTCCATAATACTTTATCTACTAAAATTATCAATAATTATAAATATATTCTTTCTCCTAGATCCAATGTGAGTATTTTGATGGTCACTTTATTTTATGATCTTACCAGGATATTGGTGGATCTTATCAAGAAACTATGGGGGGACTATATGTTCCTATTAATTAATTGATGCTGATGGGATTTTATTAAAATCATGACCAGAACCTTCAATTTTCATCATCTTATTTGACCCCTTAAAAGAACCACCACTGATAACAATGTTAATATGTTGTGTAGTAGGTGATAAAAGCATCCATGAAGTAGCATCATTATTAGGAGTAGAAAGTGTATCATCTCCATCCCCCATAGGCTCCACACAAGAAGTATGCCCCCTTTCATCAGCCTCACATGAGATCATAGGATTAGAAACAAAACTAGTATTCCCATGTATCCCAATTGGAATTGAATTCAAACTTGGGATACTCGCATAGGAAATAAATCCACCCATCTTCATGGGAAAATAAAGATCTGCATACTTGGATTTCCCAGAATTATAATTCTTATTATGGACAACATATGTAACTAAAATATTCATTCTTGTGGGTGTTTTTACCTTGTTGAATTCATTTAGAGGGTGATCAAGGTGATACCTAGGTTGGATAGTAGGGGGAATAATAGCAGGAAACCTGGCATAACCATCCTTTGGTTAGAAATTATAGTTTTTAGAGTATACACTCCCCTTGGACCTTTATTTTGGTTTCTTGAAATGAATTGTTGATAGGTTGTTCACCTCAATAGATTTTTCCCCTTTTGATAGCTGAATTAAAGCAATGATCATACTAATTTTCCTGAGATTCATAGACATTAGGTTCATAATCCATGTCATTTCCATCCATGATGACATCATGTTGATAGTCCAAATCATTATCATCTAGAGTATATTATGATATATTATCTTTTAATTTATGGGTTTTATTCATCCCTACTTCATCAACCTGAGCATCCAAGTCATCTCTCAAGGGTTGAGTAGTAGCTCCCTTAATTTATACATCACCTTCAATAATATAATTTCTCTTCCTATACCTTTCATCATCATGACCTTTCAACCCATAGGATGTATAAAAAAATATTTTACGATTTTTGTTATATCTGTATCCTATATAATGGAATCCCATGAAAAAATAAGGAATTTTTTCATATTCAACAAGTATATGAAACTGATAACCATTAACATTTAACACCACTATTTTAATAAAGGTAGTAATAATATCAACCTCCAATAATAGTCTTGAAAAGTGACTATATCTATCCTTTCTCTATCCATCTTTATAGAGACACCAACTTCCAAATAAATCATCCATAAAATTTTTGGATTCCACAAGAACCAGAACGGTTCTCTAATTCTAACCTAGGTCCAAGTAATTTAATTTTTAACAATAATTGGGTTAAAGAAAGGGTATGCATCTTGAATCTGAAGGAATATAAACTTCAAATTCACTAGGCCATTCCCCCATTATTTGGACTTCATAGCCTCAATTGATATGACAATATGGAAAAACCCTTTTCCCAGGGATGTAATTATCTAGTTGTTGAATCCCAACATTTCAAATAGACATTTCCTAAGATAAAAAATTATCTATAATTATCTTGATATTACAATGATAAATTTGTAAAAATATAATGCTTAAATTCTTAAATCGTGTGAGAAATAATTCCATGGTTGGATTCAATGAAGGTCATTTCCACTTTCTTTTTTATCTTCTTAGATAAGATATTGAACTCATTCCAGAACCCCTCAAAGGATCTTTGATTCGTGAAAGACTCCAAAAAATATAGATTCCCTAACATAATATAAGGTCCTACATTATGTAATTCATCCAATCCTGTATTTTCTTTTATATAATCACCTGTGAGGACCGTAACCGCTACTTGGACCCCTGAAACTAGGGAAAAATTCAAATATTTTCCAATAAAAATAGACTTCGATGAGTCTACATGTCTATATTGATGACTTCCCACCACGATCTATGAAAATGATCCAACATTTCCCTTCATTTCATCAAAATAATTAGGATTTAGGAAATAAACTATTTTCTTCCTTGAATCACCAAGATTAGTGATCTGATGAGTAGGACCCATAAAGGAAGGGGGAAAATAACATTCCATAGGGTGAAATACTAGATTAATGCTTATTGAATCCATTATAACCAAAGATAAAGTAGAAATTTCATGATCTTCAACCAATTTTAGAGAGGGAAGTTCCCAATCCTTCACCATCTTACTATAAAAGGATATCAGGTAATGAGGTATTATCAGTTTCCATGCTAAGTCTTTCCCAATCTTAACCTAGAACCTATATTCCATCCTTCCCCAGCTAAATTTGTGTGTGGGAGGACTCAAACTTGAGTTGGTTATTTTTCAAAGAAGTCCCCTCCTTACACGACACCACTTGACGACTCCTAGTCGGCAAAGCTACATAATAATAATAATAATAATAATAATAATAATAATAATAATAATAATATTATTATTATTATTATTATTATTATTATTATTAGGATTTTTAGTTTACAATACTTGCACCCGGTCTGGGGACTTGACCACGCGACATAGCCCCACACCCCAACCCCCTACTTCCCCAACCGCTTGTGGGGGGACATAAAAAATAATAATTTATTGGGGGTATAATACAACCAAACTCACACACCCCACCCACCCTTATATTAGGTGGCTCATTAACCCCCTTAAGGGATGAGTACCCAGTATAGGTACTTTATTTATATATTATATATAAGCACATTGACCCTATAATTAAGAGGCCTCAAGGCCCTCAATACATGGATATTAAGCGATCGATAAAATACTGGCTCGTGGTCCCCAAGAAATAGGACCAAATGCCGCTTTAAAATCATCCCAAAGGTCCCTCATGCACCATCCCATTGGTCCTGTCCCACCCTAGCTTGGATTTACCGAAGCCCTTCTACATTGGCCCACTGGCCACCACTACCACATGCAGGGGTCCGTATCACTCCCCGCATTGATCCGACATGGACTTATACTCATACTTACATCATTTGATGCTAGTAAAATACCATTACCCTCCCTATTGAGAGGGGGTACACCTACACCACCACCTGTAACTACTGGACTGGTCCACCCATCATGCTGGTATCATTCAATGCTAGCCGACCAAAGAAAAACCCCCCATGTTAGTTGGAGGGAGAAAAATAATGTGATGAATAGTATTTGAACCCCATACAACCACATGTGATGTGGGGTATGCAACACCACTCAGTTATGCCCCCATATACATAATAATAATAATGATGATGATAATGATGATGCTAATGATGCTAATGAAGATGAAAACATCAATGATGATGAGGATGAAAATGACGATGATGATGACGCTACTACTACTACTACTATTGTAGATGATGATGATAATGATGACGATGATAATGATGATGTTGATACTGATGATGATTATCATCATAATCTAATAATTTCTAATTAATGGTCTAGAAAGAACCATTCCCTTTAAGTTTATTAAAAAAAGGAAGAGAAGCAACAAGCAGTATAGGGGGATGGCATATAAAAAAATGAAAAACTACTACCATAAAGATCCAAGTAGACAACTTCCCCCAAAAAATAGATTTTTTTAAAGAATAATACACCTTAAGAAAATTGAACATGAAAATTCATCTATTAAAATTAGATCAACCACTGCCCCAACCTATCAAATAATGAACCATCCTCCAGGATTTGGTATTTTTTTATGTTTTTTCATCATCGAATCAAGAAATATAATTATAATTGGTTGGGGTGGGATTCTTATAGGATCAAGGCTCCTCTTATCCAGATGAACTTATTTCATGATCCATTCAAGCCCCTATGAATCTACCTTAAGTTTAGAGATACCCCTTGGAGGCTAGCTTACCTCTTTCCTTTAATTTAACATGAAAAACTCAGTAGTTGAAGTCTTTACTTTAGTTTTAATAACAACAACAAAAATAGAAAAAATAAGAATAATAATTATAATAATAAGAAGAATAAGAACAAAAATAAAAATAAAAATAATGATTATATAGAGGCCTACCCATGGAAATATACCAACTGATGATTGCTTTCAATACTTTTTCATCTCCTTGTGATCTACATTTGTTCTTTTTCAAAAACATATGAATAATATGGATCATATTATTCTTAGATATTCCATATCCTGATCCTAGTAGAAATACTTGTTTGATATGTATGAAGTTCCTTATCTTCAAGTTGATTCTCTACTTTATTTTCTTTGAAGATGCACCAATATCTCTCTTTTTCCCCATATTTTCAACACCTTCTAGGTGGTGGAGGTTGAGATAGTGTATATTATATGGAATTCCCGCAATGCACCGACACATGATAAATACCGCTTGAAACTTCAAGATACTCTTTCTCATATTTTGGTTGTTGCTAGAGATGTTAGTGAACTCAAAATAGGTCACTACCATAAATCAATCGATGATTTATCTATCTTTAAATTCATTTGAATTGATGGTAAATTTCAGCCTCCTTTCGTAACCTTTGAAGTTTTTTGGAATTATACATTTTTGGGAAGCATTAAAGTCAACAATAATGGAGATTTGAAAGGGAACCTTGGGTAATCGGTATATGGAGATGTCTTCCGGGATTACAGTGTAGATTTCATTGGATGTATGTATGGGACTTTTAAGTTTTCCTCCTCTCTTGAAGATGAGATGTTTGGTGTTATAAATTCATTAGATTTCACAAAAAAATAAGTTTGGTTTAATCTTTGGTTCGTTTTGACTCCATCATCATTTTCCAGAAAATTGGAATTGGTTCCCTACACCACTCTTTGAAGATGAAAGCTCAGTGGATTAGATGCTTGGATCTTATTTCCTTCATTGATTTCATTTTCATGAAAACATATCAGGAGGCTAATTTTCTTGTGTCTGGGATTGTTAATAAGGTTTTGGCATCCGGTGATGTTATTCGTACTGATGAGTTAATTGATGAATTAATCTCTATCTTTTAAATATATCATTGTAAAAACTTCTTACTTTATACTAATGTTGATATTATTATTTTTCAATAAAATATCCTTGGCCAATTTATACAAGGTATCACCATTTTATCAAATAATATGAATAATAATAACAATAACAATAAAAATAACAATAACAATAACAATAACAATAACAATAACAATAACAATAAAAATAAAAATAACAATAAAAATAACAATAATAATAAAAATAATAATAACAACAACAATAACAATAGGAATAATAATAATAATAATAAATTAACAATAAGAATAATAAGAATAATAATAACTACAACAATAGTAATAAAAATAATTATAATTATAACCACATAAATAATAACAACAACAACAAGGATAATAACAAAAAAACAACAATAACAACAATAACAACAACAATAATAATAATAACAAAAACAATAATAATAAGAATAAAAATAATAATAATAATAATAAAAATAACAATAAAAATAACAATAGTAGAAACAAAAACAATAACAACAACAACAACAATAATAATTATAATAATAATCATAAATGGTACAAACCATGGATTTTAAAATCCAAATCCATGATTCTAAAAATTTATCAAAAAAGTGCACACACATAGAAAAGATACATGGGGTGAGAGTTCATGAAAATTGGAACAAATTATACAAAATAGAGAAAATAAAAAAGTAGTGGAACCTATATTCTTAACACCACCATTGCAAAGAAATCGTCTTTTTTTCATGTCAATATGCTCTGTGTTGAGAACCACCTTGATTTTCCTCATCTTGGACACTACTCCACTAGTTTTGAGTAATCTTATAATGGGAATATTCATCTATGTTTGAAGACCCTTATTTATCATCTGGAAGTAGAATTCTTTATTTAATATTATCCTCCTCAATGTCAGTATCTCCATCCATGTCATTTTTTGGGAAAGCATCCTCAAGAGTGGCCTTTTGGACTTAAAATTCATAATTATTTTAAAAAAACCTCCATTAAAGATTCATCATCTAGTGAATATGGGTTTTTATCAAGTTAATGGTTACATGGTACATATACCGTGGTGAGGTAGGAATAAGATCACCTTGTATAGACTTTGTCCTACCAGGTTTATTATCGGGTGATTGTAGATCTGTATCAATTCTAGATTAAAACATTAGGGGTGCCAACCTCCTCTTATTATGATATCAAATATTTTTTAGGCCCTCAAAAAATATCCTATCAAAATTAGGTGAGTTAATTGATTCAATCATAGATAAAAAGTTGGGAGTTTTCATATCTTTAACTCTCTATGGGTAGATAGTATTGACAATAATGCTTCAATCATGGGTTTTTAGTTGCATAGGGGTAACCAACCTCTCAATATCATGTGAATTTATTTCATCCACAATTTATGAAGTTTTTTACACTCAAGTATTCTAAATATTCACATTATAATTCTGAACCACTATAGGAGAAGGCCTCCTAGTGTCAGCCTATACATTACTAGTATCCACTACAACCACCCAATTTCCTTATCTAGTTATAGAATCATGGCTAGTAGGGGGACCCAGATCTCTATCCACCCTTGAATCCTCTTTAGACGTATGATACTATGAGTTGAGTATAAGAACCATGACCTGGAAAATTGGTCCAAAAAACCATCCTACACTGGGCTATATTTGACGTTAATCTTAGAACCTTTGTCCAATTATTCATCTCATGAGACCTACTAAAATGGATCCAGGACATTCAAACTAGACTAATATTTCTACCCTTTATGAGGCTGGTTCATACCCACATTTTAAGTCTTTTCCATAGGGGAGTAGTTTTCTCAAACCATCTAGAAAAGATCCTCTTCCACTTCTTCATTCAGATAGGTGAGAAGATTGAAAAAGAAAGGGCCTTCTTGTCCTTGTTATCACCTGATCTCATGTAAGAATCCTCATGCATGTAATGAATCCTTATAATCCTATGTTTCAAGTTTTCAAAGAAAAAATAGCATGATTTGGCCTTCAAAGTTTTAGATTAGAAAACTATATGAAAAAATCCCCTACCAATGGATGTTATTTTTTCAGAAATCAAAGCCCCATAAATGAACAAGTCACTTCCTAAGATCAGCAAGTTTCAATAAATTCACTTTTTCCTAGAGATACAAGTGTGAGATAATGGAATGTTTACCTTCCTAAAATCTCTCTATAAAAATACCATAAAATTAATCAAGAAAGGAAGTTTCACCTTTCCTCGTGATTTTTTTAGAAATAAGATTGGAATCATATAAGGATCCAATAAAAGATATATTATCTTGATCCAGGATAGGATTAGTAGTATACATAGACACTGATCCAATAGTCAACATATCCTTTTATATAAATATCTATCCAAGGGTACCTATGAAAATATTGGAAAAGGTAATTGGTTTTGTGATCTCCATGGGATCTAGAAACCTCACCTTATTCAAAAGGTCCTTTTCCCCTATGTTTGAATTCTCTTTATTGTTCAAATATATAAAATTCCATAAGCCACTTATAGAATTTATTTTAATTGAATTACTAGAAACCACAAGATCCACCTTCACTAGATGCTTACATTTTAAGTTCTTGAAGTCCGAATTAGAGGAAACCACATTGATCCTAGAATCAGCATTAGATAAAGTATTTTTCATTATGGTGGAATCCTTATTATTTGTAGAAAGTGAGACTCTCCTCCTCCCTAACAAAAACACCAAAAAAAAAACAATAGAAAAAAGAATAACGAAAACAAGAACAATAATAACAAGAAGAAAAATAATAACAAAAACAACAACAAAAATAATATCAACAACAACAATAAAAAAATAGATAGGTTATTGGGGGTACAATAAAAAGAAACACGCACACACAAGATGGAATAATAAGTCATAACCCCCCAAGGATAACCCATTAAAAAAACATTTTTATTATAAATAGTGTCTTGAAGGACCATTGGGATTGAAATCCTAATACATGGCCCAAAGGCCCTACACCTGGTTTGTGTTGAACCAGGTCTACCCCCATGCCAGCATTATCCTACCTATCTTAGTGTGCCTACATCATCTTTCATTACCATCATATTATATCAACACTTACATCACTACCTACATGCATCATCATTTGCGTCACTGCCCATAAGCCCCCCTAGGGGCTGCTAAGAATCAAACCTTGTTTTCTTAGATGTCAAAGCCAATGGTAAGTACCAATCAACCATAAATATAACCACAATAATAACAGTAGTAATAATAGTAATAATAATGATGATGACAATGAAGATGACGATGACGACAAAGATGATGATGATGATGATGATGATGATTGTTATAGGAAGATAGGATTACATCCAAGAAAACAAACATGTACCCTAGGCAACCCAATTTTTTTAACCAGGTTAAGCAGGAACCTATTACATGACTTGGAGTCTTGGTGGCTTGAAATTCCAATACATATCCAGAAGGGACACTATTTTATAACATGAAAGACCTCCATTTTATCAATGTCACTACTTGTGTCACCGCCTTGTGTCACTAGTTATGTTATAAATCCCCCAAGGGGATTTCAGGATTCGAACCTTGGTCTGTCAGATGTGGGGTCCATCAGTGAGTACCACTCAATTATGACTCATCAAATATAATAAAAAAATCAGCAAAAACAACAACAATAATAATAATAACAATTCATACTATTATTTGGGGGTACAATTATAATAAAGCACACACACACACACCCTGACCCATCCTTATACTTGGTATCTCATTAACCCCCCTAAGGGACGAGTACACGATATATTTACTTTATATATATATATATATTATAGTCTTATAAACCAAAAATTTAAGTGGATTAAAAGACCATAATTCTTGGCCCATAGGCCCCCCTTTAGAGAAACCCGAAGGCCCACCCAAAACACCACCCCGTAGGCCCTTTTTTTGGAATCTAACCCAAAGGTCCACTTGAAAAAAGACATGTAGGCCCTTGCACTATCCAAAAGGCCCATCCAATATGCCCCAATGTTTTTTTGTCTATTTATAAAATCTATAAGCTCCGGATTTTCCCACATTATATCCACGCAAGGTTATCTCCACTGTGATCTACACTAGAAAACAGCTACGACTAATAACTGTACTACCTGAGCCCATCAACCGAGTTTGTTGTTGATTTCAATTTTCACCACCCAAGGTCATCCCAAGGAACTCAACACATGAAATCTACAACAAAAGAGGTCCCATAGCCCGAAATTATTCATTCTTCAATAGATACAGAGTTTCTGGTAGCTGTTCAACCAATTGTTGGTTTCATGCCACATCACCTGAGATGTCACCTCACATGCCCTATCACGACCCCTCCCAACAAAGATGCCACAATAAAGGGATATAGATAATGATCCCTAAGTCACACCTCTAGTAGGACCAGGGTTGGATACTAGTATCGATGGTATAAAAATATCACAATATGAGAGGTATTACCCTCTATAAATGAAACAGGATTAGGAGTTAGGATAAACAATCACCAAGAAACTCTAACATACGATATAAAGGTAAACCAAAATCCATATCATAACGCATTAATAAAGTAATAATGATACATATAAAAGTATCTAAATTAAATACTAAAAATAAAATCCTACAGAAGCAACTCAACAACAACTCCAACCCAGCTAGTAATGTCCATCTCAGTCCCCAATGTCCTCTTGCGAACCTGAAAAAAAATATACACGTAGGGTGAGTATAATAGGTATACCCAGTAGGGACAAAACCAGGCCCTAAAGTGTACATGTGAATATAGCATGCTAATGTTCCATTGGACAAATAACACAACAAAAAATCACCTATATAGGTCATATAACCAAACCTAACCTCACCAATGCACACTCACCAAATCATGCATCCAATACAATACTATAACATTAAGATCATAAAAAAGAAAGGAACCTCGTTTCCTCTTCCCCGTTGATTTTATTCTCTCAAGACCCAACATAGAATTTTCTATGCTCCCATCCCTTACAAACATATAACATCACATCACATCCCTCCCCCAGACACCTAGGCCACACATCACACCACATCAGAATTCCTCCCATAAATAGTTGGGCCAACACATCACAACCAAAACCAGTGCAGTAGGGTATCATGAATGTGAAGGGAATAAACCTCATTCCAACCTACTACTAGGCATGATCCTCACCATATATCACATTACTCCACATCATGTATCACTTGTAGACACCTTGTCCACACATTGCATCTCATTCATAGACTCCTAGGCCAACACATCACTACTAAAGGAAGAGTGGGGGAGAGGGGGTATCCAACCATCCATATATCTACCATCCTATATATTGTAGAAAACATCCATAACTCAACACCTCTTAGAATTGGTAAGATTATCCAACTTGGGTGGGGAACATATAAAATAACATAAACATACATGATATATAAATATCACACAATACCCAACCTAAGGGTTCAAATAAACAACAATATAACACACCACACCACCACCACCGTACCACACATCAACTATCACAACCACTTACACCACTATATGAAACACCATGAAAATACCACACACGCTACACAATGTTTTCCAATTTCAACTTACAAGTTCCACTACTTTTATTCATTGGAATTTTTATTTCAAATTACACAACTCATTAATTCATTCAATTAAATTTAATCCATTTATCACAAATCAACTTTAATTACATTATATTCAATTACCAAGACATTAATTTATTCATTTAATTCAGAATCATAATTTACTCCACTGCTACTTGGTAAACTAACACAACCAGACCACAAAACTATCTCCATATCACCACACATCCACCACCACCATCACATCACATCACCCAAGATATCTCACAACAAAACAACCACACATCTCATCAAATTCAAAACCAAAACTTCCATATACCACAACCAATGCACTACAACCACTATGCCATAACCTTTGTGCCACAAAATCTATGCCACAACCATTGCACCACAACCACTGTGCCACAACCACTATGCCACAACCACTACGCCACAACTTCTGCACCACAACCATAACACTACAACCTATTCGTCACAACCTCTATACCACAACCTCTACACCACAACCACTACACCATATCACATCCATGCCAACCAACCACCGCATCACTGCCTCACACAATTCACATCCAAACCAGTCACACCCATCGTCACACAATAGCCCAAACCACACAATGAAATACAAAAAGAACAAGCACATATCACAACACACATCTAAACCTCTATATTTATTTAAGGGAATGATTACTTATCTTATTTATTTAGCATGGGTATTATCACACAAACAAAATTCCCAGGGGAAACCAATTATTAGAAAAGTATACATTTTTTAATCTTTTATTTGGGAGAGATCGCACAAAAAAATGAAAGGGTTATAACAGCATAACAACTACATTGAAAAAAGTGTCCCAATAGCCATTATTTTTATAATTGGCAACATTCATTCATAAAAATATGAAAAATGTATAAAAAATTAGTAAAGTATGTGATAACTCCCCATAACAATCAATTTTAGACATTTTAATTAATTATATGATTATGTCAACCCTTACTATCCACCAAATGGTAAGAAAAAAGCATGTATATCTCAAAAATAGCACATAAAAGAGTTAAAACAAGGACCCCTTCCTCAAATAATCTTTCCAATATCACAGTGATTTGCACGATGAAGAAGAAATACCCATAAACAACAACCACACATGGGAAACTGCAGATCAACCTGCACTGCACCAAATACCCATCAAAACATAGCCCAAATCACACCCTAAACCAAAACAACATCACTATAGATAATTAAAAAGAAGAGAATGAAATAAAACCATGGGTAAGGGAGAAGAATACACAATGGATCGCTGCCAAGGATCTACTGGAACCAAAAAATCAAAGTGGGGAGAAGAGGGCTAGAAATTATCCTTGGGACACCTAGGGTTTTTCCAGAATAAGAGAGGAAAGGGTTAAGACAAATGAATGAGAAATAATCAGAAAAAATAACATAATACCTATAACCCCACTAGGTTAACATCATGTAAACTTTACATGGCGTGTAATCCATAGGTTTTCCAAAATTTCCACCTTTCACCAGAAATTAAGGGGCCTGGACATTTATTTATTACAAGTCATGAATTTTATTTACATGATGTGTAATATATCTCATGGTTTCCCCTAATACATGAAAAAATGCATGAAAAATCCATCTATACAATCTGTGAACCACATTTACACGTCCTACAAACCTTACACAACGTGAATTTTCTACTACAGCAATCTTGTAGCTCCAGCCGCCACTAGAAACTATAGAAACCTCCCTATAACACCTCCAACCAATATAAATGGAAAAGTAATGGTCTAGGAAGGCACAAAGCATTAAATAATATACCTATAAAATGGTTCCCACCCCTAAGAATCCAAAACCAATCCCAGAAGGTAAAACAGGTCCAAACAATCACCCCATGAGATACCTCTCAAGGATATCATTACTCCTCAATGCTACCACCATACAAACCCACTAAACCAATGGACATAAAACATATTGCACAAAATCATCACTACAAAAACACATTATCTCAACATCTAATACTAGCTAAAAGCCAACACACACCACACAACCACCTGCACAACCATCTAACCTTTACACAACCCAAACCAAAAACCATCGTAAAAAACAAACCACACTTCCCTAAATGTATGAATTATGGAATCCCATCCTCCATTTCAAGATACTATCCACTCTAGGAGACACTAAATTTCCCATATGGGTTTAATATCATTGTAGTTAATGTGTCTTGATTAGGAATTAAGTCCTCCCCTTTCCATATATCAGGGGTTTTATTACACATCACAAATCAAGGGAATCAAAACATCTAATAACATATCTAGATCCAAACATTACATCATAAGAAAATAATAATAAAGAAATACTCAAAATAGCTCCGGTTACTGGGCATGAATACGTGTCTCTCTCTCCCAAGTACTCTTCTCTAGGCCACTATGTCTCCATAACACACAAGCAAATGGAATAGTCCAACCACACAACAACCTCTCTTGACGATCCTAAATCTATACTGGATGCTCCATGAACGTTTTTTTATCCTTGATATCCAACTTTCCCTAGTCAATAATGTGGGATTCATCCTGAAGATATTGATGAAGTTTTCATGGATCCTCTCCAACTAACGTGGAAACACAAACCGATATACCACCTCACTAACACGTCCCAATGCCTCAAAGATCCCAATAAACTTAAGAGAATGATTACTACCCCTGCTAAAACTCATCTTCCCATGTTGAGGGGAGACTCTCAATAACACATGGTTTCCAACCTTGAACTCCAGGGGATTCAATATATGATCAAAATAGGCCTTCTGATGTTCTTGAGCCACCCTTATCCACTCTCGAACCAACAGATATTCTCCATCATGCTCTACACCATATTATGACCAAGAACTTTCAACTCTCCAACCTCTATCCAATACAATAGAGAATTTTTTTCCACCCATACAATGCCTAAAATGGATCCACACCAATGGAAGAGTGGTATTTATTATTATACACAAACTCAACCAATGGAAGGTGTCGTATCAAATATCCAAAAAAGTCTAAGATTCATGCCCGCAACATAACCTCCATTGTCTAGATGGTTTTCTCCATCTGCCCATCTGTCTAAGGGTGGAAAGCAGTACTAAGGTTCAATTAGGAACAAAACGCATGCTGCAATCCCCTATAGACTCATGAGGTAAAATTAGGTTCCCAATCAAAGATGATGGTCCTTATTACCCCATAAAACCTGGACACATCATCCTTGTACTGTCTCACCAAAAAATACACGACAGTCGACTCACAGATCACTAGAATTGATCCAATTTCATCATTTGTTCCACTATCACCCAAACCACATAAAAAACTCCCTAATATTGGGGTGAAACTATGATGAAATCCATAAATATTTCCACCCATTTCCACTCAGTAATATCCAAGGACTACAAGAAAACTCCCCAAACACAATGCTCCACTTTTACCTGCTAACAAACTAGACATTTTTCCACATAATCCACTACTGACTGTTTCATCCCTGACCACCAAAGATATCTTTTCAATCCATGACACATATTTTACACACTAGGATATACTACTAAATATTATATATGAAACTCATAGAGAACTCCCTCATACATTTCATACAGGATAAATGTCCTATCTTAGAACAACACCTAGTTCTGACCATCCTCTGACAATCCCTTAGGAGCATCACCATGGACAACACGATCATGAATCACCTCTACCTATGAGTCCCCCTATTGAGACTCATCCAAATTATTCATAAGTGATGAATCCATGATCATATGATAAAGAAAACCTTGACCACTACTCTCTCCAATGTCAAGATACACCACTGAAAGCTTCTTCATTCCTTTCCAAACATCTACAGACTTCGGAGACACATCCTATTGGGTATTCTAACCCAACTCATCGACAAATACATTACCATTACTTGGGGTGTAAAATATCTCAAAATCATTATCCTGAAGAAACTCCATCCACCTCCACTAGAATTTATTAATATCAAATTGATAGAAAACATATAAAATGCTATTATGGTCCATGAAAACCACATAATGCTCATCGATGAGGTAATGACACCAAAATTTTAGCGCTATCAAAAACTACCTCCAACTCCAGATAATGGGTGGAATGGCTACACTTGTGGTTATGTCACTATCTAGACCCATAAGATATCACTTACATATTCTGAATTAACATTCTTCCCAATAACATATGGGATGCATCATAGAAAACCTCAAACAACACACCCTCCTTGGAAAACTAAATCATTGGATAACTAACCAAATTCTACTTCAAGTAACCAAATGCTACCTAAAACTAACTTGTCCACAAAAAATCCTAGTCCTTTCTAGTCAACACTTTCAATAAAGCTACAACTCAATGGAAATCAAGTATAAACCTACGATAATATCCCTCAAGACAAAGGAAATTGTGATTCTATTCCAAATTCTTAGGTGATTCCCAATAAAAAACTTCTTTTACCTTTGATGGATCCATTTACACACCCTAAAAAGACACTAAATATCTAAGGAAATGCACCTCTCATGTCTAGAACTTACACATGGAAAACATACCATAAAGATGGTAACGTTGAAAGACATGAAAAATAACTCTGAGATTCTCTACATACTCCTCCTATGACTTATAGTATACCAATATATCATTGATGAATACAATAATGAACCGGTCCAGGAACTCATGGAATATAAAGTTCACAAGTCCCATGAACACAATTGATGTGTTTGTAACACCGAATGAAATGAATACAAACTCGAAGTTCTTATACCTACATCTGATGGAAGTCTTATGAATATCCTCATTTTCACCCTCAACTAGTGATATCTAGATCACAGATTTATCTTTGAGAACCAACTAGATCCTCTATACTAGTCAAACAGATCTTTAATCCTCAGAAGAGTGTAATGATTCTTGACTGTTACCTGATTCAACCTCTGGTAGTCTATACCCAATCTCAGACTACCATCTGACTTCATGGAAAACAACACTGGAGCTAGAGTGATCGAGCCTTAACATATATGGATACTACATCATTTTAGATGAATACTCAGTAAATTACAAAAATACATGCTTTAGGACCATAATAGTTTAGTGTCTTTGGAAACTTGGAAACAAAATTTTCTATCCCGGTGAAATATCATTAACATATCCCATAAATATCTCCACCTTTAGTAATTCTACCTAAAACCTTTCTTCATAACCTGGGGAAAGGGAACATGAGAAAAGGGTGATCTCAGATGCCTGGTAAGAGTAAATAAAGGTAATGTGTAATTATAATGTAAAACCAAAGGGTATGGAACTTGAGAACAACATTTTAAGATCATAACCATTATATTAGAGATCATAATAAAAATTGGAAATTTATAATACCTAGACCATAAGAGGATTAAGATTATAAGTCATGAAAGAATAAAATATTAACAAGACATGTAATTTGTGCCATGCACATTATTTTATAACTTTGTGAACATGTATAAGTAGAAACAGGCTCACTCATTAAGTTAAGGAGATGAAATCATGCCTCTCCATAAACTTATGGACATGCAGCCAGGTCCCTGCATAATAATGTGAATGTGTAATCAGGTTCATGCATAACCTTATATACATGAAATCAGGTCCATTCATAACATTGTGATCATGTAATAAGGTTCACGCAAAACATTGTGAACATGTAATCAGGTTCATGCATAAACTTATGGACATGAAACTAGGTCCATACATGACATTGTAAACATGTAATCAGGCTCCCACATTACATTTATACTCATGAATCATCTATCATTACCCAATGCATCGGGAGGAGATATAGGTTACACCCATATCATAATAAAATCATTCATACATGCGCCATAAGGTAATAATACCTCATCATATCATGACCCATTAAAAGAGATGGGTTTTATAAAAAAAAATCATAACACATGAAATGAATTGGGCATCATTAAAATTTCCTCACATCATAAACTATGAAAAATAGATAGGTTTCATTTCATCAAATCATAACTTGTGAAAAGAAGCGTGTTTCAAAAGAATATAACATGTGGAAAAGAAATGGGTGTCATAAGCATCATTCCATCAAAACATAACCATTCAATAAAAGATATGAATGGAAACTTTGGATAATTTTCTATATGAGAATGAGTAACATCAATAGATGTCATCTTATAATGAAAATAAGTTAGAAGGATATTTTGAAAACATTTCTCGAGGAAAATATCCTATTTTTTTAAAAAAACTATCTTTAAAACATAAAACATTTTGAAAACCATTTCTGTAGCACCCCAAACACTTCATGGTATGTTTCTATTAAATACATTCTAGTTATAGCCTATATTTCATGAATCACTGAGCTTATATGGAACAAAACATGGTTACTTATAGGAGATATCCATAACCTAGCCATTAAACATAAATTTACTAACTCTGTGATTTGAATTTTAAAAATCTGACATGCACGGTTGTGTTCAAGATGATATTAAGAGTCTCATAAAATTAACTTAATTTTCAGTGAATAGTAACCTACCCTTATGAATAATAACCTGCCCTTATGAATATTAAATTACCCTTATGGATAGTAATATTACTTTTATGAATGGAATACATACCCTTGAGTGTATAAGTGAATTTAGGCACCTTAAAAATGAAGATGAATATTTTAAGTGATTATATTTTTTGATTAAATAATGATTTTAATTAATTATTTAATTAATCATATTTTGGAAATTATTTTTAAAAAATGGACTTCATTTTTGGATTCTAAATGTCAAAAAATGGTTAGGGTGAATTTTTGGGATTATCTGAAATACTTAAATTTTTTATGAATAGTAAAATGCGATAATTTACGATAAATGATAAATAAGGAATTTATTGAGTCATTGATGATGATCTACAGATGTAATCCCAATCGGTTAAAATTCACATGAATATGGTACTGTTCTTGGTCATGGAATACTCACTATTGGTTTTCTTGAGAGGAAATAATAAATTAATGATTATAATATTAAGAAAACTCCTCTCCCCTACACTATATAAACCACCCCTCACCCTCTCTTCCTCCCACACCACTCAAGCTTCAAGTCTTGCCTAAATTCTTCCAAATACTCTTACAAAGACCTCTCCTTATGTCCAAGACCTTCTGGTCTCACCAAAAGGCTAAAAACAAAGGCCTTAAGGAGATTCTCAAGGAGGAGTACTCAAGAGGTGAACCTTCCTTCTCTTTTCTTTCAATTTCTTTTACAAAGTTCCATTCTTTTGTTCTCCCTTCTCAAATACCATCATCCAAATTCCATGATAATTCTAGTAACTTACGTATACTTAATTTTCATTGTGCTAATGTAATATTTCATTATAATATCTCTTTTCCCCTCCTTTTATACAATAAATGCAAACACCATCCGAGATGTGTAAAGTTATCACACTCAAGGAAGACGGGTGTTCAATTTTCATTACTATCTTAAATACTGGTCATGAAACATTTTCAATGGTTGAACCAGGTAATAATATATGTATTTTATCTTGATTAATGTTCTGGAATCTTTACACATTCATAATATGGAATAATAATTCAAAACAAGTTTATTGTGCACAAAACCGCCAAGCCAAATCCAAGAGTTTATTTTAACTCATCGAATGAGTCATCCTCATGGTAGATAACCAGAATCATTACAAGATAATTTATATCTCTTTAATTTCACTAAGAATTTATATTAACAATTCTTTATGTTTAACCATATTTTAAACAACCATCCATTCATGAATACAAGTAAACGGATTATGAAAACCAAAGAAGAAAATGATTCCAAAACAATAAAATTGAATCTCTTAAACCCATCAAAAAGGACATTAATGAACTTAATAAGGTTATACCATATCAATTAAATGTTTATGATGTTATGTAATTCTTAATTAATGAAGCTAAATTTTATTATTCAGGTCGTTAAAAACAAACAAGAACACCTTCGAGCGTAAGGTAAGGGATCCTCTCTCTCACTTTTGTTCAAGAATCTCCCCTATGTTGTGCTCTTTTATTTTTAATTCCTAATGATGGGGAATGTTTTAGAACCTCCCCCATACTTCCCTTGTGACATATAAATAATTTAATACCCCTTTACCTCTCATTAATCCCTTTCAATAACACTCGTTACCATACCAAAATGTTTGTAAGTGGTTTCTCATATCACTTTCATTTCCATGAGATTTCCATTGTTCGCCAATTATTTATTGTATGTGGTATATGTGTACATCCATTTGATATATAATAACATGATTCTATTTATATTCATGTTATTAAATGATTCATTTGATTGTTATTAGGTTCTGGTCATATGATTCGACCGATTACATTGTGGTAAGAGACTTTGTCTCAACTACTATTTTGTTGTGACTAACTTTGTATTGTGCACCTAATAATCCTTATGTGGTGTACCTACTGCCAATTTGAGATCAATTTTAATTTGAAATTATATTTATATTAAATATCCATAATCTCATATCATAGATATGTTTTTGTCTAAACCGCATACCATTTTACATACGGTGTTTATTTGGAAAGTTATATTAATTATGGAAATATTGATGAATCTGTATACTCTACTCTATACGGATATTGAAAATGAATATTTATCTCATATTGAATCAATGTATAAAGAATTATTTGGACATTCAGTTGATGTCGGGGCCCGCTACAGCCCCTCTATGCATCGGTAGGTCTCATGATACAAATCAGTTGGCGACAAACCCTTCGAGTTTGTTTCAAAAAATCAGACAGGTTTCTACCCACAGAACTAAACCCTTTTAACGATATTATGGTTTCATGTGTCAGATACATGATGTCCAATTAATAAGAATTCTCTTTATTCATTATCGATTATTATTATTATCCATGAGGTTTTCACTATGACAAAATCTATGGATGTAGTTTCATTCTCAGTTTATTAATGACATTAGTTTTTCATTTATTCACCATGCCATATTAATTATGTCAGATTTATTATGATTCACTTATTATTGTATTAATGTCTCCGCTATTTGTAACCCTTACTGAGTGTTTGCGCTCACCCCTTTCATTGTTTACCTTCAATAGGTGATGAAGAGAAGGTCATTTATTGAGTTCATGTGGTTTCAGTTCTAATTTTTGTTATGTATAGTATCTTGTAGACTTTTTCAATGTAATTTTTGTTACATCTATGTATCTAGTTTCTTCAATACTACTAAACTGATCATTCCTTTGGTATTTTTCATTCCTTATAACCATGCCAATATCACAAGTAATCCACCGGCTCTAGTCTAGAGGGGTTGGGGTGTTACAGTTGGTTTCAGAGGAAGTTTAGAATAAAACTTGTAAACTAGAGTAGCAAATGTATTTTAGGGAAAAAATCCCTAAGGTAGTATTTGAGGATAAACGTACAAGAACGTCCTGGTAGTTTGCTAAGGAATATATTATGTGGATATTTTAAGCAATACATCCCTGTCTGGATACGACCTGGTAGAGGAGGCTCTGGAACAGATGTATCTCAAGGTAAAACCCGAAAACACCACTTTAAGTTAGATTCAAATGGGAACTGGTGCACGATAATGGGCCTTGCTGCAATCTTGGTTACGACAATCCTGGGGGATATGCTTAGGATAATTCAAATTTTCTTTACAATCCATTATTAAGGAGTTTAATGTAAAATTTTCTGTAGAGAAACCATGTTTATAAGATTAGCTATGCATAGAATTTCAATCTATGTTGAGTGCTTTAAATTTGATATTTATAAACTAATATAGTGTATCCCATTATTTAGAAATGGCATCTAATGAAAGAAGGAAAATCAATACTCGTGGGAAAGGTAGGGATCTCCCTACTGAGCAAGTCAACACAGTCAATATTGGAACAGATCAGATAATGACCATATTAGGACAACTTACTCAGGTTGTAACGAATAACCATTCCACACCTATGTTGGATCATTTCAGGTGGAAGAATCCCCCATCTTTTAGTGGGACTACTAAACCAGTGGTTGCTGAGCAATGGATCAAGTCCCTTGAAAAGATATTAATAGAATTAAGATGTAATGAAAATGAAAAGGTAGTACTGGAAGTATATTGTCTCAAGGGTGACGCTGATCAATGGTGGTCCTTGATTCAGAATACCATGAAGGAAGAAGAAATAGAAGATATGGAATGGAGTACTTTTAAGAAAATATTCTTTGAAAAATATTTCCCTCGTGAGCAATGAACTGAAATGAAGAGGAAATTACTTAGCTTAAAACAAAGGGAAGAAGATAGTGTTTTAGAGTGTGAGGCTACTTTCACAAGGCTGGCCAGGTATACCATAGATTACGTACATGACTCAGCAGACAAGATTGATCATTTCTTTGATGGTCTTAAGCCATGTCTTCTAAGGGCATTGTCTTCTCAATCATTTTCATCATATGATGAAATTGTATCAATTTCCATCAAAACAGAGAAATAATTTTATAGATCAAATCTTTTCAAAGGAAACCAAGATAAGAAGTGGTACTCTGATAACAAAGGAAAAGGATAAGCACCAAGGAAGAGAAAGGGAACAAAGCTATTCCCATTATGTGAGAACTGTGGAAAGAATCATCTCAGGAAATGCTTGAAAGGCATGGGAGTCTGCTATAACTGCGTAGAATAAGGTCATAGATATGATGAATTCAAGGGAAAGATAAAATTAAATGATATTCAATGAAACAATTGCATAGAGATGGGACACTATGCAAATGAGTGTCCTAAGCGCCAAGGAAACATGCCTCAAAAAAATCCAAGAGAACAAGGGAGAGCCTATGCGATTACAACCACAAAGGTTGAAATTCCTAATGACATGGTGGAAGGTACTTTAATTGTTTCCTTAAACATAGCCAACACTTTATTTGATTCTGAATCATCACATACATTTATATCTTCCCAGTTTTCTAAGAAAATTAGATATGTCCAATTTGATTTAATAAAGGAGTTGTCAGTCAAAACTCCCAGGGGGTGTATCATTGCAATAAAGGCATGTCGACTAGTCCCCCCCAGACACCAAAACGTGATTTAGTTTCTAACATTGTCATTATACCAATGACTAACTTTGATATAATTCTCGGTATGAATTGATTGTCAAATTATGATGCGAAGATTTATTTTAAGAATAAGGAAGTTACAATGTTTGAAAATGGTGTAGAATTACTTGTCTTTAGGGCAGAAACTTCGCCACCTGATTCTTATCTAGAACCACCCCCAGTAGGTATACTGAATGTAATAATTTGAGAAGAAGATAGACCAATATCTATGGTCAAGGAAATAAATCTTCAAATTAAAGATGTGCACATAGTGAAAGAGTACATTGATGTATTTCCAGAGGATTTACCTGGACATCCTCCAGAGCGGGAAGTTGAGTTCTCTATTGATTTAATTCCTGATGAAATACCTATATCAAAGACTCCCTATAAAATGGCCACTGTGGAATTAGTAGAACTAAAGAAAAAACTAGATAATTTGAGTGAAAAAGGATTTATTCGACCAAGTGTTTCTCAATGGGGAGCCCCTGTCCTCTTTGTCAAGAAGAAATATGGATCCATGAGGCTTTGCATTGATTACAGGAAAATAAATGCTATTACAATAAAGAATAAGTATCCTCTACCCCAGATTGATGATTTATTTGATCAAATTAATAGAGATCAATACTTTTCTAATATTGAACTTCAATCCGGATATCATCAGTTGCGTATGAGGAAGGAAGATAATCCTAAGAAAGAATTTTGGACCAGGTATGGACATTAAGAGTTTACAGTGATGCCTTTTGGACTGACAAATGCACCCTCTATTTTCATGAATTTAATGAATAGAGTTTTCAAGTAATATCTTTATAACTTTGTTGTGGTATTCATCGATGATATGCTCATATAATCAAAAAGCTATGAAGACCATGAGAATCACTTGCGGGTTATTCTGAGAACTCTTAGAAGAAATAAATTTTATGGGAAGTTTAGCAAGTGTGAATTCTGGATTCAATTAGTTTATTTTCTAGGACATATTGTCTCTAAGGATAGAATCCCACTTGATCCTGTGAAGACAAAGGCAATCCAAGATTGGCCCATGCCAACAAACATAACAGAGGTACGCAGTTTTATTGACTTAGCAGGTTACTATTGGCGTTTAGTTCAGAATTTTTCCCAATTGGCTAACCCGCTAACCAAGCTCACATGTAAAGGAGTTAAGTTTTTATGGAAAAAAGAATGTACAGAATGCTTCAAATAATTGAAAAGAATATTGGTCAATGATCCAATTTTTACTCTTCCATCTGGAAGTGATGAATTTATAATATACAGCGATGCATCAAAGAATGGATTGGGTTTCATCCTTATGAAAAACGATAAAGTTATTTCTTATGCATCAAGGTAGTTGAAGAATCATGATAAAAATTATCCAACTCATGATCATGAGTTTGCAGCCATAATCTTTGCTCTGAAAATATGGAGGCATTATCTCTACAGAGAGAGATGTGAGATTTATACGGACCACAAGAGTTTAAAATAAATTTTCACAAAAAAAAATCAACATGAGGAAAATAAGATGGCTCGAGTTACTCAAATATTACGATTGTTCAATACACTGCCACCCAGGAAAGGTGAATACGGTGGAAGATGCATTAAGCAGGAAAGATCATGGCCTTCTGACTCAAATGAGGATTGAAATAGATCCTATATTCATGGATATAATGAAGATAGATACGATAATTGTTAATTAAGGGGAAACATATCTCCTCTTTCAAATGATTGATAAACCATATTTATTAAAGAAGATAAAAATCTCTCAATCTTATGATGAGAATCTTCAAAAGAAAATTAATGCTGTCAAGGATGGGAGACTGGATGACTTCGTGTATAAAGAAGGAGTTCTGAAATTTGGGAAGAGGTTATGTGTTCCATCAGTACCAGATCTAAATAGGGAACTATTAGATAATGCTCATAACTCAAATTTCTATATACACTAGGGTAGCACCAAGATGTATAGAGATATGAAGGAATATTTTTGGTGGAATAATATGAAGCTGGAAATTGCTGACTATGTGTCAAGATGTATAGTTTGTCAACAAGTGAAGGCAGAGAGACAACATCCCAAAGGAGTGATGCAAACTCTACCTATTCCTATGTGGAAGTGAGATAACATTATGATGGATTTTTTCACCAGACTACCGAGGACTTCTAGAAGGAATGAGGCAATATGGGTAATTTTTGATCATCTCAAAAAATCAGCATATTTCCTTCCTATAAGAGAGGATTTTACACCTGAGTGCTTGGAAAGACTTTATATTAATGAATTTGTAAGACTTCATGGTGCAACTCTATCAATTGTGTCCAATTGAGATCCCCGGTTTACATCAAAATTCTAGAAAAGTCTCTAGAAGGCTTTGAATACTGAGCTTCATATGAGTACTGCTTATCACCCCCAAACTGATGGATAGTCTGAAAGGACTACTCAAACTCTAGAATACAAGCTTAGGTCACGATCTCTTGACTTCCAAGGTAAGTGGGATCAATACTTTCCTTTGGTGGAATTTTCCTACAACAATAGTTTCCATTCTAGTATTCAGGTGGCTCCATATGAAGCATTATATGGAAAGAGATGTCGAACCCCAACTTGTTGGGATGAAGTTGGTGAGAGGAAACTTATAGGCCCAAAACTTATTGAAGAGACCACGATAAAGGTGAAGAAAATACAAGCCCATATTAAAGCAGCCCAAAGTAGGCATAATAGTTATGTTGATAACCAGAGAATGGAATTGTAATTCCAAGTGGGAGATCATGTATTTATGAAAGTATCTGTATGGAAGGGTGTCTTAAGGTTTGGTAAGAAAGGTAAACTGAGCCCCAGGTATATCGGATCATTTGAAATTCTAGAAACAATTAGAGTAGTATCATACCATTTAGCAATGCCGCCAAATGTCTCCAAAGTCCATGATGTGTTCCATGTGTCATTGTTGAAGAAATACATGCCAGACCCAATGCATGTACTCACCTATGATGAAATCGAACTGGAACTTGATTTGTCATACTGTGAAAATCCTATTGGTATTCTTGACACAAGAGAGCAGGTATTGAGAAATTGGACAACTCGTCTAGTAAAGGTTCTTTGGAGGAACCAGAATATGGAGGAAGCAACATGGGAACTAGAGGGTTTCATGAAAAAGAACCACCCACATATTTTTTGTGGGCTTTATACATAAAATTTTGAGGACAAAATTTCCGAATGAGGTAATAATGTAGCACCCCAAACACTTCATGGTATGTTTCTATTAAATACATTCTAGTTATAGCCTATATTTCATGAATCACTGAGCCTATATGGAACAAAACATGGTTACTTATAGGAGATATCCATAACCTAGCCATTAAACTTTAATTTTCCAACTCTGTGATTTTAATTTTAAAAATCTGACATACACAATTGTGTTCAAGATGATATTTAGAGTATGATAGAATTAACTTAATTTTCAGTGAATAGTAACCTACCCTTATGAATAGTAACATACCCTTATGAATATTAAGATACCCTTATGAATAGTAATATGACTTTTATGAATGGTATACATACCCTTGAGTGTATAAGTGAATTTAGGAACCTTAAAAATGAAGGTGAATATTTTAAGTGTTTATATTTTTCGATTAAATAATTATTTTAATTAAGTATTTAATTAATCATATTTTGGATATTATTTTTGAAAAATGGATTTCATTTTTGGATTCTACATGTCAAAAAATGGTTAGGGTGAATTTCTTTTGTTCTTGGTCATGGAATACTCACTATTGGTTGTCTTGAGAGGAAATAACAAATAAATGATTATAATATTAAGAAAACTCCTCTCCTCTCCACTATATAAATCACCCCTCACCCCCTCTTCCTCCCACACCACTCAAGCTTCAAGTCTTGGCCTAAATTCTACAAAATACTCTTCCCAATCCCTATCCTTATGTCCAAGACTTTCTGGTCTCACCAAAAGGCCAAAAACAAAGGCCTTAAGAAGATTCTCAAGGAGGAGTACTCAAGAGGTGAACCTTCCTTCTCTTTTCATTCAATTTCTTTTATAAAGTTTCATTATTTTGTTCTCCCTTCTCACCTCCCTTCATCAAAATTATATATTAATTCCATTACCTTACGTATACTGTATTTTCATTGTGCTAATGGAATATTTCATCATAATCTCTCTTTTTTCCCTCCTTTTATACAATAAATGCAAACATCATCTGAGATGTGTAAAGTTATCACACTCAAGGAAGACAGGTTTTCAATTTGCATTACTATCTTCAATAATGGTCATGAAACATTTTCAATGGTTGAAAAAGGTCATAATATATTTATTTTATCTTGATTAATATTCTGGAATCTTTACACGTTCATAATATGGAATAATAATACAAAACAAGTTTATTGTGCACAAAACCGCCAAGCCAAATCCAAGCGTTTATTTTAACTCATCGAATGAGTCATCCTCATGGTATATAAACAGAATAATTATAAGATAATTTATATTTATTTAATGTCACTAAGAATTTATATCAACAATTCTGTATGTTTAACCATATTTCAAACAACCATCCATTCATGAATACAAGTAAACAGATCATGAAAACCAAAGAAGAAAATGCTTCCAAAATAATAAAATTGAATCTCTTAAACCCATAAAAAAGGACATTAATGAACATAATAAGGTTATAACATATCAATTTAATGTTTATGAGGTTCTGGAATTATTAATTAATGAAGCTAAATTTGATTATTCAGGTCGTTAAAAACAAACGAGAACACCTTCGAGCATAAGGAAAGGGATCCTCTCTCTCACTTTTGTTCAAGAATCTCCCCTATGTTGTGCTCTTTTATTTTTATTTCATAATGATGGGGTATGTTTTCAAACCTCCCCCATACTTCCATTGTGACATATAAATAATTTAATACCCTTTACCTCTCATTAAGCCCTCACAATAACACTCGTTACCATGCCAAAATGTTTGTAAGGGGTTTCTCATCTCACTTTCATTTCCGTGAGATTTCCATTGTTCGCCAATTATTTCTTGTATGTGGTATATGTGTAAATACATTTGATATATAATAACATGATTCTCTTTATATTCATGTTATTCAATGATTCATTTGATTGTTATTAGGTTCTGGTCATATGATTCGATCGATTACATTGTGGTAAGAGACATTGTCTCAACTACTATTTTGTTGTGACTAACTTTGTATTGTGCACCTAATAATCCTTATGCGGTGTACATACTACCCATTTGAGATCAATTTTAATTTAAAATTGTATTTATATTAAATATCCATAATCTCATATCATGGATATGTTTTTTTCTAAACCGTATACAATTTTACATACAGTGTTTATTTGGAAAGTTATTTTAATTATGGAAATATTGATGAATCTATATACTCTACTCTATACAGATATTGAAAAGGCATATTGATCTTGTATTGAATCAATTTATAAAGAATTATTTGGACATACAGTGGTGGGTGGGGCCTACTACAGCCCCTCGATGCATCGGTAGGTCTCATGAGACAAATCACTTGGCGACAAACCCTTCGAGTTTGTTTCCAAAAATCAGACATGTTTCTACCCACATAACTAAGCCATTTTAACAGTATTATGGTTTCATGTTCCAGATACATGAAGTCCAATTAATAAGAATTCTCTTTATTCATTATCAGTTATTATTATTATCTATGAGGTTTTCACTATGACAAAATCTATGGATACAGTTTCATTCTCAGTTTATTAATGGCATTAGTTTTTCATGTATTCACCATGCCATATTGATTATGTCAGATTGATTATGATTCACTTATTAATGTATTCATGATTCTGCTATTTTTAACCCTTACTGAGCATTTGAGCTCATGACTTTCATTATTTACCTTCAACAGGTGATGAAGAGAAGGTAATTTATTGATTTCATGTGGTTGCAGTTTTTAGTTTTGTTATGTATTTTATCTTGTAACATTTTTCAATGTAATTTGTGTTACATCTATGTATCTAGTTTCTTCAATACTACTAAACTAATCATTCCTTCAGGATTTTTCATTCCTTCTAACCATTCCAATATCACAAGTAATGCACCGGCTCCAGTCTATAGGGGTCGGGGTGTTACAATATCCTTTAAAAATAATTTGAAAACTTATAAATAAGGCTTGAAAACATTTTGAAAACATTTTTCCTTGAAAACTTATAAAATAAGTTTGAAAACATTTTGAATACCATTTTCCTTGAAAAATTATAAAATAATATTGAATTTTTTGTTGAAAATTGTTTTCCTTGAAACTTATAAAAGGAGATTGAAAATGTTATGAAATAAATTTCACTGAAAATCTCTTTTAAAAACATTTTCTTAAAAATTAACCTTTAAACGTGAAAATAATTCTTCAAAGGATTGAAGTAGGATAAATCTGTAAATTTCATACAAGGTAAATAGAACATTCCTTTTTCATGGTAAAAAGGATAGAAAAATACTTCATTCGGAAAGAGACAAGAAATTTAATTCAAAAAAATTAGTAAAAAAGGGTAAAAATTTATTTTAATTATCATAGGTAATTATTATATTATTATTGGAAGCACTTTTTAGAAAACATGGTTTTAAAGGAACACAGATTTTTGACCAAAGAGAGGGTAAAGTCGAGATTTCCTAAAAACACTTTCTTAACTATATTATGTACCAAAGAGTATAAAAATGGTAAAAATACATGAATAAATAATTAATAACCATAGTATAATTAATTTTCTTTAGAGATTGATCATAATATTTCATCAAAGGAAGCATAAAAATATACCTTGAAAATCGATGAGATTGTCCCAATAAACTCTTATAACTTGGTAACTTGAGATCATACCCTCCATGTAAGAAAAAGAAATTACACGAAGCTTAAAATATCATGAAAGGAATTATATTCATGATATGACATTTAAAATGGAAGTATATACACCTTGAATAGAATTTATGTGCATAACAAAACATGAGTCTCAAAGAATAAAAATTAAGGAAAAACTATTTTTACCGATTTGGTAACTTTTGAAACTTTAACCCTATGAAAGAATGATCATAAAATAGAAATTTTAATACCCATAAATTTAATTATAAGATAAATATAATAAAATAATTACCATTATATACACCACACAAAAGGAAAGAGTGGAGAACACAACATGTATCTTTGGGAAATAAAAAGTGAGATGAAATCCCCTTACCTTGTGTCTTGAATCACTTCATACTCATAAAAGCTTCCTGTATAATAAAGATAATTTTATTATACATATTTTAAAGAAGAATATAATTATAAATAATAACATATATGGTTTTATTATGACTTTATATTACCCGCTTGTTAACTATCTTATGTTAAAGCTTCACTTCGGGTAATATTTACTTTATTCTTCGCATGTGTCTTAATTTGTTATACCTTTGGTCCTTATAATTATATCATAATTTATAGAATTTAAAACATGATATAAATATCATTTATATAAAATATATTTGTATTATAATAATCTATATAATATATAAGTCTAAAATATAATACATCGTTCATGGAGACGGTAGGTCATACGTACGCATGAACGCTATTTTCTTTTAATTATCGCGTTGGAAGAAAAAAAAGAAAAATACACACAAATATATATATATATATATTATAGTAGCTTTATGATATCATATATATCATATATATTCACTAAAACCATCCTTAATACAATCCATGTGGTGTATGAATGAATCATATCACTTTCAGGGGGTGGTAGTCCACACTTCCTCAAACAAAATTATCATATTAACACAAAATGGAAGGTATAAAATATATGTGTTGTAAAAAAGAATAAATAATATTAAAGAAATAATAAATTTAATATATGAAATATATAAATAGATTTTCTATAATAATGGCCACCATGGTAGGTGGTAATGGAAAAATGAACAATCATTATTTTGTGTGGCAGTAGTTCATCATACACAGAAACAATATGTATGTTACCCATTATACGGAGGTGTGTGTAAGTGTAGGTCAAAATATTTACATAAAAACATCCTAGTATATTTAGGATAATTTCTTTTATATAATCACAAATTAAAGAGAGTTTTAGGGGGTGTAGAAGGAAAATAAAATAGAAGGACTTGAGAGAAGATGTTACCTCTTAATCGGGTAACTCTTTTTGGTTTGTGTCAAAAGGCTTCCCTGGATTACCTTCTGCCCACTATAAGGCTTATAGAAGGAATTGAGGAATCTTTTAAAGTTTATTGGAAATATATTGGAAGATTATAAGAGGTTTTATAGGTGTGAAAAAGTAGGAGATGTGGTGGCCTTTTATAGGGAAGGAAAATGGCTTACTTGGAATTTTTGAAAACAAGTTAGGTGTACATATGTTCTTACCTAAAAAGGTAATAAAAAACAACATAAATAAATAATTTAATGTTTATGGCCGAATAATGGCCATAACATGGGGTTTTTAAAAGTTTCTAGGTCATTTGGTCCCCTAATATTGATGTTCAGTCCCTAATTAAGCTTAATTTGAACTTAATCACAGTGATTAATTTTAATCACTTTTACTAATATTTTTGGTAAAAATTTAAGTTAATATTATTAGAATATAAATATTATACTTATTAAAATGGTTTATTTCATTTTTTTCAAAATTCAATTAATAGAAGTGGAAAAAATAAGATTATTTTTAATCCCACAGTCGAGACGAAATAAGAGGTTTTTTAAAGTAGAAAAATGTTCAAAAGTTTGTTATGTTTTTATATTCAATTTCAAAGTGAAATTGATTATAATTACCTAAATGGTATTAATATATGTATAATTGATCTAATTTCACCTTAAAACAAATTTAAATTATAATTTAACATTAATAATTATTTAAATGAAAAGGAAGTTATTAACTAAAACGCAATATTTTTCACTATTCATCAAAAAATGAAGTTTCTCAGAAAAATCACAAAAAATCAACCCTAATATAATTTTGTTATTATAAATTTAAAAATTAAGTTTATTTTATCAAATTAAATTTCTATTTGTGTCTAAAATTAATTTAATTATTAAAAACGGTTCATTCGATAAAATGACATTTTTAATCATAAAGGACTACCAAAAATCATATATTTCATTATCAATATGTTTTATCTATATAAAAAATTATAAATAATATTTTAAAATTAGTTATTACTATTCATATAACTATGTTTAATGGATACTTTATCATTATCTCATTTAAATAATTATATAATAAAATGATGTTTTGTTGAAACATATGTGTTGCGTGTAATGTACACAATGTCAGTATTGCGTGTAGCGCAAGCCAAGTCGGTATTGCATGTAGCACAAGCCAAGTCAGTATTGCATGTAGCACAATCCAATTTGGTATTTCATGTAGGGAAATCCTAATTGTTTTTGTGTGTAGTGCAAACCAAATTGGTACTTTGTGTAGCACAAGCCAAGTCGGTATTGCGTGTGAAAGGAATGTTTGGATTAGTGTTTTAATATATATATATATATAAATATTTCCAGTGTCATGTGAAATTAATAATATCAAAAAGATAAATCTATTCTAAATATAATAATTCAAAAAATCTCTAGGTGTTACATTCTACCCCCCTTAAAATTAATTTTGCCCTATAAATTCATCTGGGTTATTAATGGTTTAATAATTGAAAATTTCATTCATAAAAACCCACATTATAAAAATAAATACTAAAACTTCCCTTAGAAGGGAAATTTGGAAACAAAATGGTTACCCAAAGTAACATATAACTAGGTTTCCACATATGAGAACATAGGTTGAAAGTGGAAACATGGACATGGAAGAAAAACATAATTATCAAGTTCTGATGGAGAGTGATATAGAAAATGGTCAGGAGAAAGTTAACAATAAGAAATCCATAAATAAGTGATAAACTAAAGTACCTTATAATTAATTGGAAATAGAGTTACTAGGATGACATTTTTTTGTATCAAGATCCTTTTTCCTAAAGTTAAGTAATTTTCATAAAAAGATATACTTACATTATTTCAAGACAGCCTCACCCCTTTTTATTCCTTGATCCACTTCACCTCTTTATCTAAAAAGGAAGGTTACTTTTTCATTCCTGAAGTACTAACAAATCATGTGATCCATGATAAGTTAACCAATCTATATTCAGTTACCATCAACACAAATAGGTTATCTAATATTCATAAGTCCTAATGTGGTGTGATAAAACATTAATCTCAAAATCATTATTTTAAAAAAAATGATTTAAAAATTCCATAAATGGATAACCTTATAACCCTTCCAAAATATAATTCACCTATCCTTCCTTAAATATACTCTTATCTTATACCAAGAAACGTTTTTATTGAATACTTGGGTTCATCCATGCACCGATATAACATTAAATGCTATTTTATTACTCCAAAATCCATGTAGAGGGATATAATCACATGAAACATCACTAAAGGATTAACAAAAATATTATCACAGGTCATATTCATACAAAAATAAAACATGAACTTCCTAACTGGGGGGGAGGTGGATATGTTTTCCCCTAATTTTTATTATTCACATAATCCATTGTGATTGAATAATATTTCCCTTTTTTACTTTTTCCTTAGAGGTTGTTGTGTTTTATCATCCATATTATCCCTTATATTGGGGCATTGATTCACATAATTCCCAAACTCCATGCACTTTAAACACTGAGGTGTGGGTGGTTCATTATGTTTATATTTCTCTCCACTAATTTCATTGAGTTTACTCTTCTCATCACTTCTACATTCTTTTTCTCAGTGGACAGGATTCCCATAATTGAAACACATTCTTGTTCCTTTTTGGCACTCTCCTATGTGCTATTTCCCATAGTTTTGGAAAGAAGGAGTTCAAAACTTTTTCTTCTCTCCATGGTTTTTAGATTATCCTTTGAACTCTATCCTTATATTATTGTTAAAACAATTATATTTATATGTAACTCCAACCTCCATTTGAACTTTGATTTCACAACATTCAATCTCTTAATAGCTACAAAAGTCTCTTAGGGCCAATGCCCTTATGAGACTTGGTTTTATGCCAATGAAGAACCTATCAACTTTACTTTTGAGTTGTATGATAATACCAGAAGATTACCTCACAAGTCTTGTGAAATTAACATCATAGGTACAGACAGATTCATCATCCTTTATCTCCAACTCAAGAAACTCATTTTCTATCTTCAGATGAAGAAAAAATTTAATGTAATTTCAAAAGAATAAGTTCTTGAACTCGTACCAATCCATGGATTCAATTTCATATTGCTTCCTTATATTCTTAATTAGATTACACCACTGGTATGCTTCACCTTCTAGACAATAAACAACCAAAATGACTTTCTCATGATCCAAACACTTGAGAAAAGATAATATCTTTTTAGTTCTACTGATACAATGTTTGAAAATAGGTGGATCAGATGACCCTATGAAATAAGGTGGACGATGCCTCATGAAGGACTCGACAAAATGTTGATCCCTCTTTTTCTCATTTGAAAACTCAACATGATTCATAGATTGAGAAATCTATGAGAGTATAGAAATGAGGTTTTTATTCTAGCCTCTATGTCATTCGTATCTTTAGGAGGAAATTCATTGCATTGTCCGTCCCAATCACTATTCACACGGTTCCTTTGGGTTATAGACATTGAGTAAAACCCAAAGCATAGAGTAAGAAACTGTCATCGTAATGAGGAACCACATAATCATGAAAAGTCACTTATATGATGTCTAAAGTATGAAAAATTCCTTAATCTATGAAACCTTAGGCTTATCCTAGGTTGTTCATAGCCAAATTCTATTTAAATCCTTTTTGATGGTTCATGAAGAGTTTTTAAATTCCTAAAGCATATCCCATGGTATTATTAAATCAAGTGTGCAATAAGACACATTTTTGCGTACCAGATTACCCTAATTTAGACCCAGAACACCTTTTTGAAGTTGTTACCCCTAGGTACATTTGTTCTAGAGCCACATCCAATTGTATTATCCAGACATGGATGCATTTCTAGGAAACCACTCACTCTATCCATTACCAAATTTCCTATACATTTTCCTAAATATTGACTCATCCTTATACATATCCTTGGAGACATCCCTAGATATATCATTATAAATATACCTAGGGATATCACTAAAGTTTTCTCACCCTAGTTTCCAAAGGTTGACTAAACCTTTCCTTTGATACCATTTATAGTGACCCAGGCTTAACATACATGGATATCACATCATTTTAGACAAATACTTAGTACATTACAAAAATACATGCCCTAGGACTGTAATTGTAACGCCCCGACCCCAGCTACCCAGAGTCGGTGCATTACTTCGTAACATTGGCATGATCACAAGAAAGATCAAATTTCAAAAGACCGATTGGTTTAGTAGCCTTGGAAACACTAGATATATTCATAGGTTTTACATTACATTATAAAATGAAAAACTTCTACAACAACATAATGCCTCCATAATCCACACTCATATCCCCACATAATATCCCTGCAGGTCATTCATAATTTACTTCTTCACTTCCTGGGAAAAATAAAACATATAAAAGGGGTGAGCTCAAATGCCCAGTAAGGATAACAAAATAGCGGAAACTTTCATAAATAAGAATAAACTTTTAAGGCAATGTATAACTAAAACAAAAGCCTTTCAAACATGAACTTTCAACATGGTATGGCATAAATAAAATGAAATAATTCCATTTACTTATTCACATGGATATTCTACTAATCGAATAATCACATGCAAAAATCAATAACCACTTTCATAATGTTGGAATGCATAATGCCAGACTATCATAACCACATAGTCAAGGCCTCGTGCCAAGACTACAAATAAGATTTTGTCAAGGCCTTGTGCCAAGACACTAGTTTGTCTCATGAGACCTACCGATGCATCGAGGAGCTATAGCGGGCTCCACCCGTCACTTATTAAGTCCAATGCATTCCCATATGAAAAGGTTTAAACATAACATAAACATTCGTATTAAAACTAGCATACGAAATGTCAATAATTTCACCATAAACTATGAATGGTATAAAAATAGCACATCCATAGTCAAAAATATCACAAATCCTTCAATACAATATAGAAGTTTTGTATCATAATAAATCAACTTCAAATAATCTTAAAATCCATCAAAGGATGTTGACGTAGATGAAATCAAAATTCTTTTTAAAGAAGTATCTCCTTTTATTTTGAAATCATTTAAGATCCATATAAAATAAAACATTTTCTTTGAAAATATTCTTATAAGCTTGTAAGGAAAGCTTTGAAGATTTTATAACGGCGTAAAATAACCGCACCCGTCGTATAAGTTAAAAAAAACATTTTTACCTCAATTCTGTCGAAAAGGTTAAAAAGGACCTTGTTTTGAAAACGACGGAAAGATTCCTTTATAAACCTCTTATAAAAAGTCAAACAAGGGTATAAATGACTTTAACCCATATTCTTGTAAATAGTAAAAATGTTTTGAAATACATTTTTAAGAAACATGGATGTGGATGATAAAGATATCCCAGTAGATTATTACATATAAACAACCTCGGATAATGAAGAGATTGTGAAATAACCCTTACCTTGTACTTTTCCTTGGTTGGGGTAGGTTAAACTCCTGTATAATGGTGAAATAGTTGTTATTAAATTATACAAGAATCATATATAATAATATTATATCATATATGATCTTTTAACATTGATTTGTTAATAATATCTTAGAATTATCGTCGTTTCGGGAGTTAACTTACTCATTTTCTTTTATATGTTTTGTTAAATAAGCCATGGTTGTTGTATATTATTCATATCCAGAATGATATCTAGTCCTTAAACATCATTTTTAAATCATCAAATGATAATTATACTTGAATGGATACGATGGAGAATGAATCTCATCGCGTTCGTGGAGACGGTAGTCCGTACGTACGCATGAGCGACAATATCATTCTTTTGATATTAAAATAATATATAAATGGATGGTATATCATATATACAGAATAATTAACATGTTATATTTATTATTTACATGAGTTACACATCATTATTATACCCATCCAAATATTATTATATTGAATAACAATTACACCACGACGTGGAGACGGTAAGCCGTACGTACGCACGTATGGTGACATGTTATTAAAAGGGTGGATAGAATACTGAATATGATTGTACCATATTTATAATAACATCACAGTATATGTGAGATATTGGAGTTATTATTTTAGAATGGTAAGAACAAAGGAAGAAGAAGTGGAAGAAGAAATGAACTTGGAGAAGGGTGGTGAAATCATTACCTCTTCTTCGGGTTCTTCCTTTTGATTTGATCAAAAGGGCTCCTTAGGTTGGCTTTCTGATCAAACTAAGGCCTCTATATTGTATTTAGGGATGTTGGGAGAGTATTTGGGCAGAGTTTGGCCGAACCAAAAGGCTTTTAAGGTGTGAAGAAATGAGAAGGAGGAGTGCCCTTTTATAAGAGGGGTGAGGGGCACCTTTGGAAAAGCTAGAAATATTAATTTATAATAAATTCATATTCGGTTTCTAATGGCTCAAAAGTTGATTATTTAAATGTTAAGGTGGGTATAGGTCGAAAACAACTCAACCAATAGAATTTAGACAGGTTTGGGTACTTATATTAACCTTATCTTTAAGTATTAACTCTAAGTTAATTAGTTTCACTTTTACAATGTCTCTTTGTAGTTTTATATAATATGGTTAATAAACTTACTATATACATCCAAGAGACCCCCAAGTGGTCCATTAATGATTAACCTATCATGATATAAGTCTCTTGGCCGATCCTTAGATTTTTAGGAATTTAATATCAATTAATAATATAATATTTATTTTAAGAACTCTTTTATGTCAATTTTGACACTATTCAATAGTTTATTTTTTTGAAACTCATAACAGATTGATTACTTCGAAAAAAGTCAATCCAATCAATCCTAATATATCATATTATCCTATAAAATTAGTTTAATTCATTAAAAGTTTCATATTATATTTATTTTGGTATTTATAATATCAATTATTTTAATTTTTCACTATTATAGTAATTACCGCATCATCATTGTGTCATAAGTAAAATAACTTATTTAATGTCTAAAAATTATAAATAAAATATAATTATGTAGGAAATCTTTTTAGCTTTCTAATGAATATTTATAATCGAAAATCCAACATTTATAACCCTATGTAAAATGTGTTCTTCTAAAAGATGTAAGCTTATGCCATTTTTATTTTTATTTTAACTTTATTAATATAAAGTGTCCCTACCACATACAAGTGGCTCCAAGGGGTCCCCAAATTGACCCAAGGATGCTCATGGTCGGGTATGTGTCCACCAATAAGGTTAGGACACGTTTTAGGGTAATGTTGTATTATTATAATATTATTTTTTAACCCTTATTTACTGGATTTACCCTTAACCATGGTAAATAAAATATTTACCACAGTAATTATTCAAAATGTCTAAAAATAAAAGTTACCTATTTACACAATTTGGACATCCTGATTCCAAATATGGAATCTATTTTTATAAATTCAAAACACAGAAGTGGCAGAAATTAATTTAAAATTAATTCCCGCTGTCAAAACAAAAAGCGTGTTTTTAAGAGATAATAACTATCAAAAGATTGACACTTGTTTATGTTCAGTTTAATTGTAAAATTATGTCCAATGACCAAAATTATATTAAATGGTAAAAATATATTCTAAATATACTTTAAAACTACTAAAATTCATAATTTATCACTATTAATTATTTTGATTAAAAAAGTTGTTTTTAATTAAAATTTAGTAATTTTCACTATTCATCAAAATATGAAAGTTATCCAAAAAGTACCAAAATTTCACCTTAGGATAAATTCGATATTACGAATCCAAAAATGAAGTCCATTTTAAAATATAAAATATATATAATTTCAAAATTTAGGTATTACTATTCATAACGGCTAGTTTGATTGGTTGTGGCGTGTGTTAAAACTCAAGGTTGCGTACAACACACGCTACTATTTTATTCAAAGGAAAGCGTACCGTGGAAGCTTGCGATGTTTCATTTTAAATTTTTTTGATGTCTCAATTTATTCAGATAGTTTAAAATATTTTATTTAAAAAGGTTTCACTATTAAAGTTGATAAAAGTGCAATACTGAAAATGAATCTGTTCTTGCATTATGACTAAGAAACTCATAATATGGATTCTAAAATTATAAGGATTATATAAAGTTAAAAATGTAGTTAATGCTATTCATAAACTCTTTTGAACAGCTTGTTTGGTAAGTCATGGTGCGATTGAACTTGGTGTTGGGTGTAGTGAAAGTTATTGAATTGTTTTGAAGAAATAACACACTATAAAATCTTGGGGTGTTACATTCTCCCCTCCTTCAATAAATTGCGTCCTCGCAATTTGAAATTGTTCTTCGAAAATAAAAGGTTGAAAATAGAAAATATATTTGTGGGAAAACCCACATCGGAAATTGGGTTACTAAAATTTAGTCTTAATATGAGGAAAAGAGAAATCAAAGGGTCACCACCAAATTATGATCTCTATTAGGAGAACATTGGTGGCAATTAGAGACATATAATCGGAGGAAAAACGTAAATATTTATAGGTAGTGATTGAGGTCATCAATCACAAACAAGTATAAAATTGAGGTCCTTTCATCAATCTATGATGATTTGAAATACCATCGGTTCAACAAAACATAGGGTATTAGGATAACACATTTTTGACGTTTCAAAATAACCTAGTTGAAATCCCACATCGAAAAATGAATTAATGAGGCCTCTATTTAAAATAAAGAGTCGAAAGTATGAAGATTACCGAAAATAACACATACTAGGGTTCCATGTAGGAAAATATGGATATGGAAGAAAAATCTAACCATCAATTATCTGATGGAGAGTGGTAGAGAACATGGCTATAAAAAGGCCAACAATCCCAAAGCCATAAATTAGTGATGATTTAAGGTACCATCTAGGAAAACATTTTTGTTCAAAGTTGCTTTTCTTAATATTGAGGAATTTATTTATGAGATTGGCTAAGATCATAAGGAGATATACTTACTTTATAATTAGAGTTTTATCCATTAATAAATTTCTACCACAAACTCATCTTTCACTCTAAAAGATAATAGAATGTAAAAAAAATTCTATTTACACTATTCGTATAGGGTTCCAAAATAAACGAATTTATAATTCATCTATATGATCTTTTAATAAAAACTACATTATTTAATCTAGGACATCTCATGGGCCAGTGGTAGGTGATACACCCTTGTCGCCCTTCGGTTGCGGGTTCAAGTCTCGCAGCCTTGCCGGACGCGACGGGTTGCCGCCCGACCTCCGGGTTGTCCTTTTATGGAAATCCAAAATAATCCAAACTAGAACTATCCAAAATACTTCTATCCAAACTCACAGTCCAACATTTATAAGTAAGGTAAACATAATGTAGAACCTTTTTACCCCGTAATATCATATGAATACCTTCATCATGTATTCTTTTAATACACCGAAACATCCTGAATTACCATATTCCTTATTGATTACATTCATGCTCCCTTATTCCATATAGAAAGCTGGATATACTTCATTAATCCAAAAATGTTTTAAACCCCAACAATGATGGAATATACAAATCATTAATCAGTTCCAGGGTAGTCAAGAATATCCAATATAATTTATCCAAATCAATCATGTATTATTCTAAAATCACTACCTCGGTATCAGAACCATATTATGGTTTATCTTTCTCTCAACCATATATTTTCCAAAAATTTAACCTGCTATTGAGTCACTTTTCTTTTTTCCACACAATCTCAAGTCCTTAATGAAATAGTACTGCAGTACAATCCTTATATACTCCATGATTATTGTAACAAATACATTGTTGATACAACACTCAATTGACATAATCAACATAAGAACTCAAATCATTCCTCTTCATATGTGGTAGTATCATAACTTGATTATTATCCAATAACATCATTTGCGGCATAGTCTGATGACTGGGACATAGGTTCGCGTAGTGTCCAAACTCCTTGCAAATGAAGCATTGTACATTTAAAACCATTTTCTTACCCTTGCAGTCACGTACTTTGTGCCCTTTTCCTCCACACTTATAACAAACTCCCATTCCTTTCAGGCAAGTTACAGGGTGTTTCTTTCCACAGTTACCACATATGGGAAAATTCTTCTTTTCCCTTTTCCCTTTATCCATCTTTCTCTCTTCCATCCTTTTCTTCTCTTGATTCCCTTCAAAGCCATAGGACTTAGTAAACTCTTTACTTATCTTATCAACACGTGATATTATTTCTTCATATGATGATAATACATGGGAGACTATTTCTCTTATAAATTCTAGCTTAAGGCCATGAAAGATATGATCCTTCCTTCTCTTTGAATCATGTGTATTTCTGGAGTTCTCATTCCTTCTACTGGGCGCCATTTCTATACAATGGCATAAACTAGATCAGTTTATGAATCAAAATACATAATCCCATACTTATAAAACACTTAACATAAATTGAACTATTTATGGATATAATCCATAATCATAAAAATGTTTTCTTTGAGGAAGTATATACTCATAAACCCTTCATAATGATTTGTAAAGAAAATGAGATTTATCCTAAGCATATCCCCCGGGAGTGTCGTAACCAAGAGTGCAGCAAGGCCCGTTGTCGTGCACCAGTTCCCGTTCGAGTCTAGCTCAAAGCGGTGTTTTCGGGTTTTACCCCTAGGTACATCTGTGCCAGAGCCGCCTCTACCTGCTCGTATCCAGACAGGGATGTATTGCTCGGAAAACTCACAAAATCTCTACAATACCAAAATTCTAGGAAGTTCTTCTATACTAATCCTCAAAGTTCATCTTAGGTATACGTGCTCTAATCAGAGTTTATCTAAATCTAGCTTCCAAGGTTTGTACTAAACTTCCTCTGATACCAACTGTAACGCCCCGACCCCAGCTACCCAGAGTCGGTGCATTACTTCGTAACATTGGCATGATCACAAGGAAGATCAAATTTCAAAAGACCGATTGGTTTAGTAGCCTTGGAAACACTAGATATATTCATAGGTTTTACATTACATTATAAAATGAAAAAATTCTACAACAACATAATGCCTCCATAATCCACACTCATATCCCCACATAATATCCCTGCAGGTCATTCATAATTTACTTCTTCACTTCCTGGGAAAAATAAAACATATAAAAGGGGTGAGCTCAAATTCCCAGTAAGGATAACAAAATAGCGGAAACTTTCATAAATAAGAATAAACTTTTAAGGCAATGTATAACTAAAACAAAAGCCTTTCAAACATGAACTTTCAACATGGTATGGCATAAATAAAATGAAATAATTCCATTTACTTATTCACATGGATATTCTACTAATCGAATAATCACATGCAAAAATCAATAACCACTTTCATAATGTTGGAATGCATAATGCCAGACTATCATAACCACATAGTCAAGGCCTCGTGCCAAGACTACAAATAAGATTTTGTCAAGGCCTTGTGCCAAGACACTAGTTTGTCTCATGAGACCTACCGATGCATCGAGGAGCTATAGCGGGCTCCACCCGTCACTTATTAAGTCCAATGCATTCCCATATGAAAAGGTTTAAACATAACATAAACATTCGTATTAAAACTAGCATACGAAATGTCAATAATTTCACCATAAACTATGAATGGTATAAAAATAGCACATCCATAGTCAAAAATATCACAAATCCTTCAATACAATATAGAAGTTTTGTATCATAATAAATCAACTTCAAATAATCTTAAAATCCATCAAAGGATGTTGACGTAGATGAAATCAAAATTCTTTTTAAAGAAGTATCTCCTTTTATTTTGAAATCATTTAAGATCCATATAAAATAAAACATTTTCTTTGAAAATATTCTTATAAGCTTGTAAGGAAAGCTTTGAAGATTTTATAACGGCGTAAAATAACCGCACCCGTCGTATAAGTTAAAAAAAACATTTTTACCTCAATTCTGTCGAAAAGGTTAAAAAGGACCTTGTTTTGAAAACGACGGAAAGATTCCTTTATAAACCTCTTATAAAAAGTCAAACAAGGGTATAAATGACTTTAACCCATATTCTTGTAAATAGTAAAAATGTTTTGAAATACATTTTTAAGAAACATGGATGTGGATGATAAAGATATCCCAGTAGATTATTACATATAAACAACCTCGGATAATGAAGAGATTGTGAAATAACCCTTACCTTGTACTTTTCCTTGGTTGGGGTAGGTTAAACTCCTGTATAATGGTGAAATAGTTGTTATTAAATTATACAAGAATCATATATAATAATATTATATCATATATGATCTTTTAACATTGATTTGTTAATAATATCTTAGAATTATCGTCGTTTCGAGAGTTAACTTACTCATTTTCTTTTATATGTTTTGTTAAATAAGCCATGGTTGTTGTATATTATTCATATCCAGAATGATATCTAGTCCTTAAACATCATTTTTAAATCATCAAATGATAATTATACTTGAATGGATACGATGGAGAATGAATCTCATCGCGTTCGTGGAGACGGTAGTCCGTACGTACGCATGAGCGACAATATCATTCTTTTGATATTAAAATAATATATAAATGGATGGTATATCATATATACAGAATCATTAACATGTTATATTTATTATTTACATGAGTTACACATCATTATTATACCCATCCAAATAATATTATATTGAATAACAATTACACCACGACGTGGAGACGGTAAGCCGTACGTACGCACGTATGGTGACATGTTATTAAAAGGGTGGATAGAATACTGAATATGATTGTACCATATTTATAATAACATCACAGTATATGTGAGATACTGGAGTTATTATTTTAGAATGGTAAGAACAAAGGAAGAAGAAGTGGAAGAAGAAATGAACTTGGAGAAGGGTGGTGAAATCATTACCTCTTCTTCGGGTTCTTCCTTTTGATTTGATCAAAAGGGCTCCTTAGGTTGGCTTTCTGATCAAACTAAGGCCTCTATATTGTATTTAGGGATGTTGGGAGAGTATTTGGGCAGAGTTTGGCCGAACCAAAAGGCTTTTAAGGTGTGAAGAAATGAGAAGGAGGAGTGCCCTTTTATAAGAGGGGTGAGGGGCACCTTTGGAAAAGCTAGAAATATTAATTTATAATAAATTCATATTCGGTTTCTAATGGCTCAAAAGTTGATTATTTAAATGTTAAGGTGGGTATAGGTCGAAAAAAACTCAACCAATAGAATTTAGACAGGTTTGGGTACTTATATTAACCTTATCTTTAAGTATTAACTCTAAGTTAATTAGTTTCACTTTTACAATGTCTCTTTGTAGTTTTATATAATATGGTTAATAAACTTACTATATACATCCAAGAGACCCCCAAGTGGTCCATTAATGATTAACCTATCATGATATAAGTCTCTTGGCCGAACCTTAGATTTTTAGGAATTTAATATCAATTAATAATATAATATTTATTTTAAGAACTCTTTTATGTCAATTTTGACACTATTCAATAGTTGATTTTTTTGAAACTCATAACAGATTGATTAATTCGAAAAAAGTCAATCCAATCAATCCTAATATATCATATTATCCTATAAAATTAGTTTAATTCATTAAAAGTTTCATATTATATTTATTTTGGTATTTATAATATCAATTATTTTAATTTTTCACTATTATAGTAATTACCGCATCATCATTGTGTCATAAATAAAATAACTTATTTAATGTCTAAAAATTATAAATAAAATATAATTATGTAGGAAATCTTTTTAGCTTTCTAATGAATATTTATAATCGAAAATCCAACATTTATAACCCTATGTAAAATGTGTTCTTCTAAAAGATGTAAGCTTATGCCATTTTTATTTTTATTTTAACTTTATTAATATAAAGTGTCCCTACCACATACAAGTGGCTCCAAGGGGTCCCCAAATTGACCCAAGGATGCTCATGGTCGTGTATGTGTCCACCAATAAGGTTAGGACATGTTTTAGGGTAATGTTGTATTATTATAATATTATTTTTTAACCCTTATTTACTGGATTTACCCTTAACCATGGTAAATAAAATATTTACCACAGTAATTATTCAAAATGTCTAAAAATAAAAGTTACCTATTTACACAATTTGGACATCCTGATTCCAAATATGGAATCTATTTTTATAAATTCAAAACACAGAAGTGGCAGAAATTAATTTAAAATTAATTCCCGCTGTCAAAACAAAAAGCGTGTTTTTAAGAGATAATAACTATCAAAAGATTGACACTTGTTTATGTTCAGTTTAATTGTAAAATTATGTCCAATGACCAAAATTATATTAAATGGTAAAAATATATTCTAAATATACTTTAAAACTACTAAAATTCATAATTTATCACTATTAATTATTTTGATTAAAAAAGTTGTTTTTAATTAAAATTTAGTAATTTTCACTATTCATCAAAATATGAAAGTTATCCAAAAAGTACCAAAATTTCACCTTAGGATAAATTCGATATTACGAATCCAAAAATGAAGTCCATTTTAAAATATAAAATATATATAATTTCAAAATTTAGGTATTACTATTCATAACGACTAGTTTGATTGGTTGTGGCGTGTGTTAAAACTCAAGGTTGCGTACAACACACGCTACTATTTTATTCAAAGGAAAGCGTACCGTGGAAGCTTGCGATGTTTCATTTTAAATTTTTTTGATGTCTCAATTTATTCAGATAGTTTAAAATATTTTATTTAAAAAGGTTTTACTATTAAAGTTGATAAAAGTGCAATACTGAAAATGAATCTGTTCTTGCATTATGACTAAGAAACTCATAATATGGATTCTAAAATTATAAGGATTATATAAAGTTAAAAATGTAGTTAATGCTATTCATAAACTCTTTTGAACAGCTTGTTTGGTAAGTCATGGTGCGATTGAACTTGGTGTTGGGTGTAGTGAAAGTTATTGAATTGTTTTGAAGAAATAACACACTATAAAATCTTGGGGTGTTACATTCTCCCCTCCTTCAATAAATTGCGTCCTCGCAATTTGAAATTGTTCTTCGAAAATAAAAGGTTGAAAATAGAAAATATATTTGTGGGAAAACCCACATCGGAAATTGGGTTACTAAAATTTAGTCTTAATATGAGGAAAAGAGAAATCAAAGGGTCACCACCAAATTATGATCTCTATTAGGAGAACATTGGTGGCAATTAGAGACATATAATCGGAGGAAAAACGTAAATATTTATAGGTAGTGATTGAGGTCATCAATCACAAACAAGTATAAAATTGAGGTCCTTTCATCAATCTATGATGATTTGAAATACCATCGGTTCAACAAAACATAGGGTATTAGGATAACACATTTTTGACGTTTCAAAATAACCTAGTTGAAATCCCACATCGAAAAATGAATTAATGAGGCCTCTATTTAAAATAAAGAGTCGAAAGTATGAAGATTACCGAAAATAACACATACTAGGGTTCCATGTAGGAAAATATGGATATGGAAGAAAAATCTAACCATCAATTATCTGATGGAGAGTGGTAGAGAACATGGCTATAAAAAGGCCAACAATCCCAAAGCCATAAATTAGTGATGATTTAAGGTACCATCTAGGAAAACATTTTTGTTCAAAGTTGCTTTTCTTAATATTGAGGAATTTATTTATGAGATTGGCTAAGATCATAAGGAGATATACTTACTTTATAATTAGAGTTTTATCCATTAATAAATTTCTACCACAAACTCATCTTTCACTCTAAAAGATAATAGAATGTAAAAAAAATTCTATTTACACTATTCGTATAGGGTTCCAAAATAAACGAATTTATAATTCATCTATATGATCTTTTAATAAAAACTACATTATTTAATCTAGGACATCTCATGGGCCAGTGGTAGGTGATACACCCTTGTCGCCCTTCGGTTGCGGGTTCAAGTCTCGCAGCCTTGCCGGACGCGATGGGTTGCCGCCCGACCTCCGGGTTGTCCTTTTATGGAAATCCAAAATAATCCAAACTAGAACTATCCAAAATACTTCTATCCAAACTCACAGTCCAACATTTATAAGTAAGGTAAACATAATGTAGAACCTTTTTACCCCGTAATATCATATGAATACCTTCATCATGTATTCTTTTAATACACCGAAACATCCTGAATTACCATATTCCTTATTGATTACATTCATGCTCCCTTATTCCATATAGAAAGCTGGATATACTTCATTAATCCAAAAATGTTTTAAACCCCAACAATGATGGAATATACAAATCATTAATCAGTTCCAGGGTAGTCAAGAATATCCAATATAATTTATCCAAATCAATCATGTATTATTCTAAAATCACTACCTCGGTATCAGAACCATATTATGGTTTATCTTTCTCTCAACCATATATTTTCCAAAAATTTAACCTGCTATTGAGTCACTTTTCTTTTTTCCACACAATCTCAAGTCCTTAATGAAATAGTACTGCAGTACAATCCTTATATACTCCATGATTATTGTAACAAATACATTGTTGATACAACACTCAATTGACATAATCAACATAAGAACTCAAATCATTCCTCTTCATATGTGGTAGTATCATAACTTGATTATTATCCAATAACATCATTTGCGGCATAGTCTGATGACTGGGACATAGGTTCGCGTAGTGTCCAAACTCCTTGCAAATGAAGCATTGTACATTTAAAACCATTTTCTTACCCTTGCAGTCACGTACTTTGTGCCCTTTTCCTCCACACTTATAACAAACTCCCATTCCTTTCAGGCAAGTTACAGGGTGTTTCTTTCCACAGTTACCACATATGGGAAAATTCTTCTTTTCCCTTTTCCCTTTATCCATCTTTCTCTCTTCCATCCTTTTCTTCTCTTGATTCCCTTCAAAGCCATAGGACTTAGTAAACTCTTTACTTATCTTATCAACACGTGATATTATTTCTTCATATGATGATAATACATGGGAGACTATTTCTCTTATAAATTCTAGCTTAAGGCCATGAAAGATATGATCCTTCCTTCTCTTTGAATCATGTGTATTTCTGGAGTTCTCATTCCTTCTACTGGGCGCCATTTCTATACAATGGCATAAACTAGATCAGTTTATGAATCAAAATACATAATCCCATACTTATAAAACACTTAACATAAATTGAACTATTTATGGATATAATCCATAATCATAAAAATGTTTTCTTTGAGGAAGTATATACTCATAAACCCTTCATAATGATTTGTAAAGAAAATGAGATTTATCCTAAGCATATCCCCTGGGAGTGTCGTAACCAAGAGTGCAGCAAGGCCCGTTGTCGTGCACCAGTTCCCGTTCGAGTCTAGCTCAAAGCGGTGTTTTCGGGTTTTACCCCTAGGTACATCTGTGCCAGAGCCGCCTCTACCTGCTCGTATCCAGACAGGGATGTATTGCTCGGAAAACTCACAAAATCTCTACAATACCAAAATTCTAGGAAGTTCTTCTATACTAATCCTCAAAGTTCATCTTAGGTATACGTGCTCTAATCAGAGTTTATCTAAATCTAGCTTCCAAGGTTTGTACTAAACTTCCTCTGATACCAACTGTAACGCCCCGACCCCAGCTACCCAGAGTCGGTGCATTACTTCGTAACATTGGCATGATCACAAGGAAGATCAAATTTCAAAAGACCGATTGGTTTAGTAGCCTTGGAAACACTAGATATATTCATAGGTTTTACATTACATTATAAAATGAAAAAATTCTACAACAACATAATGCCTCCATAATCCACACTCATATCCCCACATAATATCCCTGCAGGTCATTCATAATTTACTTCTTCACTTCCTGGGAAAAATAAAACATATAAAAGGGGTGAGCTCAAATGCCCAGTAAGGATAACAAAATAGCGGAAACTTTCATAAATAAGAATAAACTTTTAAGGCAATGTATAACTAAAACAAAAGCCTTTCAAACATGAACTTTCAACATGGTATGGCATAAATAAAATGAAATAATTCCATTTACTTATTCACATGGATATTCTACTAATCGAATAATCACATGCAAAAATCAATAACCACTTTCATAATGTTGGAATGCATAATGCCAGACTATCATAACCACATAGTCAAGGCCTCGTGCCAAGACTACAAATAAGATTTTGTCAAGGCCTTGTGCCAAGACACTAGTTTGTCTCATGAGACCTACCGATGCATCGAGGAGCTATAGCGGGCTCCACCCATCACTTATTAAGTCCAATGCATTCCCATATGAAAAGGTTTAAACATAACATAAACATTCATATTAAAACTAGCATACGAAATGTCAATAATTTCACCATAAACTATGAATGGTATAAAAATAGCACATCCATAGTCAAACATATCACAAATCCTTCAATACAATATAGAAGTTTTGTATCATAATAAATCAACTTCAAATAATCTTAAAATCCATCAAAGGATGTTGACGTAGATGAAATCAAAATTCTTTTTAAAGAAGTATCTCCTTTTATTTTGAAATCATTTAAGATCCATATAAAATAAAACATTTTCTTTGAAAATATTCTTATAAGCTTGTAAGGAAAGCTTTGAAGATTTTATAACGGCGTAAAATAACCGCACCCGTCGTATAAGTTAAAAAAAAACATTTTTACCTCAATTCTGTCGAAAAGGTTAAAAAGGACCTTGTTTTGAAAACGACGGAAAGATTCCTTTATAAACCTCTTATAAAAAGTCAAACAAGGGTATAAATGACTTTAACCCATATTCTTGTAAATAGTAAAAATGTTTTGAAATACATTTTTAAGAAACATGGATGTGGATGATAAAGATATCCCAGTAGATTATTACATATAAACAACCTCGGATAATGAAGAGATTGTGAAATAACCCTTACCTTGTACTTTTCCTTGGTTGGGGTAGGTTAACCTCCTGTATAATGGTGAAATAGTTGTTATTAAATTATACAAGAATCATATATAATAATATTATATCATATATGATCTTTTAACATTGATTTGTTAATAATATCTTAGAATTATCGTCGTTTCGGGAGTTAACTTACTCATTTTCCTTTACATGTTTTGTTAAATAAACCATGGTTGTTGTATATTATTCATATCCATAATGATATCTAGTCCTTAAACATCATTTTTAAATCATCAAATGATAATTATACTTGAATGGATACGATGGAGAATGAATCTCATCGCGTTCGTGGAGACGGTAGTCCGTACGTACGCACGAGCGACAATATCATTCTTTTGATATTAAAATAATATATAAATGGATGGTATATCATATATACAGAATCATTAACATGTTATATTTATTATTTACATGAGTTACACATCATTATTATACCCATCCAAATAATATTATATTGAATAACAATTACACCACGACGTGGAGACGGTAAGCCGTACGTACGCACGTATGGTGACATGTTATTAAAAGGGTGGATAGAATACTGAATATGATTGTACCATATTTATAATAACATCACAGTATATGTGAGATACTGGAGTTATTATTTTAGAATGGTAAGAACAAAGGAAGAAGAAGTGGAAGAAGAAATGAACTTGGAGAAGGGTGGTGAAATCATTACCTCTTCTTCGGGTTCTTCCTTTTGATTTGATCAAAAGGGCTCCTTAGGTTGGCTTTCTGATCAAACTAAGGCCTCTAGATTGTAGTGAGGGATGTTGGGAGAGTATTTGGGCAGAGTTTGGCCGAACCAAAAGGCTTTTAAGGTGTGAAGAAATGAGAAGGAGGAGTGCCCTTTTATAAGAGGGGTGAGGGGCACCTTTGGAAAAGCTAGAAATATTAATTTATAATAAATTCATATTCGGTTTCTAATGGCTCCAAAGTTTATTATTTAAATTTTAAGGTGAGGATAGGTCGAAAACAACTCAACAAATAGAATTTAGACAGGTTTGGGTACTTATATTAACCTTATCTTTAAGTATTAACTCTAAGTTAATTAGTTTCACTTTTACAATGTCTCTTTGTAGTTTTATATAATATGGTTAATAAACTTACTATATACATCCAAGAGACCCCCAAGTGGTCCATTAATGATTACCCTATCATGATATAAGTCTCTTGGACGAACCTTAGATTTTTAGGAATTTAATATCAATTAATAATATAATATTTGTTTTAAGAACTCTTTTATGTCAATTTTGACACTATTCAATAGTTGATTTGTTTGAAACTCATAAAAGATTGATTACTTCGAACAAAGTCAATCCAATCAATCCTAATATATCATATTATCCTATAAAATTAGTTTAATTCATTAAAAGTTTCATATTATATTTATTTTGGTATTTATAATATCAATTATTTTAATTTTTCACTATTATAGTAATTACCGCATCATCATTGTGTCATAAATAAAATAACTTATTTAATGTCTAAAAATTATAAATAAAATATAATTATGTAGGAAATCGTTTTAGCTTTCTAATGAATATTTATAATCGAAAATCCAACATTTATAACCCTATGTAAAATGTGTTCTTCTAAAAGATGTAAGCTTATGCCATTTTTATTTTTATTTTAACTTTATTAATATAAAGTGTCCCTACCACATACAAGTGGCTCCAAGGGGTCCCCAAATTGACCCAATGATGCTCATGGTCGGGTATGTGTCCACCAATAAGGTTAGGACACGTTTTAGGGTAATGTTGTATTATTATAATATTATTTTTTAACCCTTATTTACTGGATTTACCCTTAACCATGGTAAATAAAATATTTACCACAGTAATTATTCAAAATGTCTAAAAATAAAAGTTACCTATTTACACAATTTGGACATCCTGATTCCAAATATGGAATCTATTTTTCTAAATTCAAAACACAGAAGTGGCAGAAATTAATTTAAAATTAATTCCCGCTGTCAAAACAAAAAGCGTGTTTTTAAGAGATAATAACTATCAAAAGATTGACACTTGTTTATGTTCAGTTTAATTGTAAAATTATGTCCAATGACCAAAATTATATTAAATGGTAAAAATATATTCTAAATATACTTTAAAACTACTAAAATTCATAATTTATCACTATTAATTATTTTGATTAAAAAAGTTGTTTTTAATTAAAATTTAGTAATTTTCACTATTCATCAAAATATGAAAGTTATCCAAAAAGTACCAAAATTTCACCTTAGGCTAAATTCGATATTCCGAATCCAAAAATGAAGTCCATTTTAAAATATAAAATATATATAATTTCAAAATTTAGGTATTACTATTCATAACGGCTAGTTTGATTGGTTGTGGCGTGTGTTAAAACTCAAGGTTGCGTACAACACACGCTACTATTTTATTCAAAGGAAAGCGTACCGTGGAAGCTTGGGATGTTTCATTTTAAATTTTTTTGATGTCTCAATTTATTCAGATAGTTTAAAATATTTTATTTAAAAAGGTTTCACTATTAAAGTTGATAAAAGTGCAATACTGAAAATGAATCTGTTCTTGCATTATGACTAAGAAACTCATAATATGGATTCTAAAATTATAAGGATTATATAAAGTTAAAAATGTAGTTAATGCTATTCATAAACTCTTTTGAACAGCTTGTTTGGTAAGTCATGGTGCGATTGAACTTGGTGTTGTGTGTAGTGAAAGTTATTGAATTGTTTTGAAGAAATAACACACTATAAAATCTTGGGGTGTTACAGTAATAGTTTATTGTCTTTGAAAACATGAAAACAAAATCTTCTATCCTAGTGAACCATTATCAACACAACCCATAAAGATCTCCACCTTTAGTAATTCTAATTAAAACATTCATTCGTAAACTGGGGAAAGGAAACATAATAAAAGGGTGAACTCAGATGCCCAGTAAGGGTAAATAAAGAAAATGTGTAAGAATAACTTGAAACAAAAGGGTATGAAACTTGAGAATAACATTTGAAGATCATAACCTGCATATTTGAGATCATAATAAAGATTGTAAGTTCATAATACATAGATCATAAGAGGATTAAGAGAATAATCCATGAAAGAATAATATATTAATATGAAATTTAATTTGTGGAATTCACATTAGTTTATAATGTTGTGAACATGTATAAGTAGAAACAGGTTCACTCATTAAGTTAAGGACATGAAATCCGGCCCCCACATCGACTTATAGACATCCAACCAGATCCATGCATAATAATGTGAATGTGTAATCAAGTTCACGCAAAACATTATGTACATGAAACCCAGTCCATGCATAACATTGTGAATAAGTAATTAGGTTTACACATAACATTATGACCATGTAATAAAGTTCATGCATAAACTTATGGACATGTAACCAGGTCCATGCATTATATTTTGAACATGTAATCAGCCTTGCACACAACAATTATACTCATGAGTCATCCATAATTACCCAATGTATTGGGGGATATATAGGTCCCACCATTATCATAATAAAATCATTCATACATGTTCCATAAGGTAATAAAACTTCATCATATCATGACCCATAAAAAGAGATGGATTTTATAAACATAAAATCATAACACATGAAATGAATTCTGCATCTTGAACATTTCCTCACATCATAACATATAGAAAATATATATGTTTCATTTCATCAAAGCATAACTTGTGAAAATAAGCATGTTTGAAAGGGAAAATAACTTAGAAGGGTATTTTAAAAACATTTCTTGATGAAAATATACTTTCTTATTTGAAAATATCTTTAAAACATAAAACCTTCTGAAAACCATTTCCTTTGAAAATACTTTAAAAACATAAAATTAAGTCATGAAAACATTTTGAAAAACATTTTCCTTGAAAACTTATAAAATAATCATGAAAAAAATTTTGAAAACCATTTTCCTTGAAAACTTATAAAATAATCTTGAAAACATTTTTGAAAAATATTTTCCTTGAAACTTATAAAAGGAGTTTGAAATTTTTTGAAAACAATTTCATTGAAAATATTTTTTAAAAAAATTTCTTAAAAATTAACCTCTAAACATGAAAATAAATCTTCAAAGGATTGAAGGTAGATAAATCCATACATATTGTATGAGGTAAAAAGAACATTCCTTTTTCATGGTAAAAAGGTTAGAAAAATACATCATTTAGAAATATACAAGAAGATTCCTTTAAAAAATTAGTAAAATAGAAAAAGGGTAAAAATGTGGTTTAATGATCATAGGTGATTAGTAGAATATTCTTGAAAATTATTTTTAGAAAACATGGTTTTAAAGGAACACATATTTCTAACCACCAAAGAGTAGAAATATGGTACCAATACATGTATAAATAATTAATAACCATATGAGAATGAATTTTCGTGAGATATGGATCATACGATTTCATCAATGGAAGCATAAACACAAAAAATCTCGAAAAGAGATGAGATTGTCCCAATAAACTCTTATAACTTGGTAACTTGGGATCATACCCTCCATCTAAGAAAAGGAAATTACATGAAGATTAAAATATCATTAAAGGAAGTAAATTCATGATATTACCCGCTTGTTCACGATCTTATGTTAAGGCTTCACTTCAGGTAATATTCACTTTATTATTTTCATGTGTCTTAATTTGTTATATCTTTTGTCCTTATACTTATATCATGATTTAAAGAATGTAATGTGACAATAGGGCCCCGGTGATAGCACATACACCCCGCCTTAACATGGTCGTCAGGTCCTGGCCTACAAGGTACCACCAGTTGCCCCGAAGACACGTGGGGCCCACCCAAAGGCCTACCCACATGCCTGAACGGGTCATCTGACTAATGATTGTCCCCATAGGCCAACACATGTCCTTTACAGTGTTCTTTGTCCTCACTCACACACACCCCGGGAAAATATCATCATACCCTCCATGTAAGAAAAGGAAATTACATGAAGATTAAAATATCATTAAAGGAAGTAAATTCATGATATTACCCGCTTGTTAACGATCCTTTGTTAAGGCTTCTCTTTAGGTAATATTCACTTTATTCTTTTCATGTGTCTTAGTTTGTTATATATTTGGTCCTTATACTTATATCATGATTTAAAGAATGTAATATGACAACCGGGCCCCGGTGACAGCACAGACACCCCGCCTTAACATGACTGTTGGGTCCTGGCCTACCAGGTACCACCAGTTGTCCCGCAGACACGTGGGGCCCACCCAAAGGCCTACCCATGTGCCTGAACGGGTCATCTGACTAATGACTGTCCCCACAGGCCAACACATGTCTTTTACAGTGTACTTTGTCCTCACTCAGATACACCCTGGGAAAATATCATCATACCCTCCTTGTAAGAAAAGGAAATTACATGAAGATTAAAATATCATTAAAGGAAGTAAATTAATGATATTACCCACTTGTTAGCGATCCTATGTTAAGGCTTCACTTCGGGTAATATTCACTTTATTCTTTGCATGTATCTTAATTTGTTATATGTTTGGTCCTTAAACTTATATCATGATTTAAAGAATATAATGTGACAACCGGTCCCCGATGACAGTACAGACACCCCGCCTTAACATGGTCGTCGGGTCCTGGCCTACCAGGTACCACCAGTTGCCCCGAAGACATGTGGGCCCCACCCTAAGGCCTACCCATGTGCCTGAATGGGTCATATGACTAATGACTGTCTCCACAGGACAACACATGTCCTTTACAGTGTGCTTTGTCCTCACTCACACACACACTGGGGAACTTCCTAGAAGGTCACTCATCCTGATCAATACTTCAGGCCAAGCACACTTAACTGTGAAGTTCTAATCAGGTAGGCTCTTGAAAATTAAAGTTCACCTTGTTGAAATGAGTCATATCATTTATTTATTTAACCGTTTATCATTCAGGGATGTTACATTCACCCCCCTTTAGAGCACAACGTCCTCATTGTGGACCCTACATCTCAACCCTGGCAGTGCACCACACTTATGGTCAGGTACAACTTCTGATATCAAATTTCATGAACCATCCCGGGTACCATGGTAACCCGATAACAAAACCGACCCTGACATAGCCTGAAGGGCATTCCTGATCCCCACGGGTTGACAACTAGCACCTGACATCATACAACATACAAGTGAGAATGATTTTTTCCATAAGAATGCAGAAGCAAAAGAAAACCAAGCAGTATGCATAACAAAAGAAACTCCATTGGGAGTGATAAACCAAAATACAACATTTCATAAAAACCCAAACTAATACAACCCAAGTACTAAAATTAAAAAAAAACCCCAATGTCCCAAGGACACAACTCACCAAGACCAAAACTCAACATCTTGATCCACCTCCAAGAGATCCCTTCCATTTTCTCGAACCTGGAATAAGAAATTCTACAAACACTCGAAGGAAAAAGTAGAGTGTGAGCCTAATCCCAATAGGATACCACCAAAGAGTCCATAACAAATGAAAAATATAGATTATCCAAAGAAAAGCTTCAATTTTAAAGTAAACAGGTTTGGAAATTCAAAAGCATATTGAAACAAAACATGCTATACATTTTCAAAATATTGGAAAATACATTAAGTAAGGATTTACAATGATGGAATATTTCTAAAACAATGGGTTAAATAAAACATTTACATAAAACAGTTTATATAAATTCAGAAGGCATGTAAAGTAGTTCAAAATCATTGGAATAAATTTATATCTCAAATATAAACAAACAAACAAGCAACATGGTCATCTGCCAAAAGGTACGATAGTATTTACCAGCTATAGGATTTTTCACTCTCTATGTGAACTCAGAAAAATGTGTATACAAATGTCCCTATGACACTGTCCAAAGGATACTTGTCACCAACCTATCGGGGATGTGACCCGCCGCAAGTATGTTTTAGAACATTTTTGTAGTGTAGAGTGTATCCAAATAACTCACTAACTACCTAATGCTTGCATGTGCTCTTACACGATGGGAGAACTATTTTATGACTTCTTAAAATACGATCAATCCCATTCTTCCATTTCAAAAATATCAATTCCTTTCCATTTAAAGCCAAAACAGGTTTTATTCAAAAACATGTCTTTCCACAAGATAAAACCATTGGGTTTCTATCAAATCACTTTAAACCATTTTCATGAGTTTGAAATCCATTAAAAACCAATTCCATTATTACATAATTTATTTCCACAATTAAATTCAACAATTTAATTGAAATCATTTCCATCAAATCCATAATTTAAATAAAACAATTTAAATCACCCAATTTCCATAAACACACCCAATTCAATATAATTGGGGGTTTTCCAAATTTCCATGCCAAAACCATTTCAAATATCTCGATTCACTAGAATCGAGTTTTTATCAATTTAATTGAAAGACGATTTGAGCGATTGAATTTAAATCAACAATTGAAATAAATTAAGCAATACAAGGATAAGAAATTTGGAAAGTCAGGATTGAACCACCTACCTCAAGTTCGTCAATTTTAGCGGCAACGATAATCTACCCAGCGTGGTTCAATAAACCTCCTCACGACATTTTTATCATAAGCATCGACACACCAATGATCGATGCTCTTCAAGGGTTCCTAGAACCAAAACATCTATTTTATTTCACAAGGAAGTAAAATATTACATGTGATTACATTTTCTCTCTCCTGGATAATCTCTGGATTATCGTTTTATGTTAACGCATGCAATTGCATTAAATATCCATAATAATAATCATAAACCACATTTGATAATTATATCCCTCTATTTTATTTCTCAAGGAAATAAAATATTACATGCAATTACATTTCCTCTCTCCTTGATAATCTCTGGATTATCATTTTAAATTATCACATGCGATGATAATTTATCTCACCAGGATAAGTTTCAATATATATATATATATATATATATATATATTTTCACATGTGATAATATTTATCTTTCATGGAAAATTTTCAGTTTATCATTATATCAACGCATGCACTTGTGATTATTTATCAGAATAATTATCTTTGATAAACTCACAATTATCGTTTTAATAAGACTTTTCGTTTATCTAGTGATAAATTCTTCAATAACCATCCTTTTGATAATTTCACGCAATTATCCTTAACAATTATTTTAACAATTATCTCGATAATTGCATAAAATTATGTTTTGATAGTTATTTGTGATTATCTTTTGATAATTTGATGAAGTTACCATTTGATGGTTTTTCTTAATACTTACCTTCCAATAATCATGCACATTTAAACTTTGATAATTCATCATTATTATCATATGATAATTCTTAAAAATATTTTTTCCAATAAAAAGACAATATTTATCTTTTGATAATTTAATAACTCATCATTTGATAATTTTTTTTAAGAATTATCCTCGATAATTTCATTAAAATTATTCATTGATAATTTTTTGCAATTATTATTCAATAATTATTAACAATTTACTTTTGATAAAATTATTTAAAAATAAATATTTAAAATGTGAAAAAATCGAATCGAAGAATACCTTACTGCATTTGAAACAAAAAATATTATTTTGATTCTGCTCATCGAGACGAATTCAATGGAACCGACGACGCGCAATTCCGATCAATGACAAAAAAGTTATAGAAGAGAGAGTATTTAGAGAATAAAAGAAAATAGAAGGAAATAAAATAAAATAAAAACAATTAAAAAAACAATTAAAAAAAACCTACCTTATTTAACCCCACACAGCCCATCGCGTTGCCTCACAATGGAAGGATCCTCCACACGCTTGGATCCGTCGTGCAACACTTGGGGAAGGAGGTGAAGAGAGACTACCTCTCGCTAAAACCTGAAAAATACATGGGTTCTAAATCGACCTACACCCAAGGTGAGATAGGTTCGGCTATTTCAATGAAACCCAAAACGCATTCCAAAACATAAATATAGAAACCCCCAATTTAATTTGGATTTCAATTGAAGATCGATGGTGGAGGGATTTAATTTGGTAAATTAATGCGTTGATAACTTAAATGGTGAAAAACGATCCAAAACAGAAGATTTTGAATCAAGTCATCCATCAAAAATGGTGTATGGCATTAAAAGATGAGTTCCAGTGTGGTTTTTGGGAATATGAATAGTACTCCGATTTTTATTAATAATTAAATTAGTTTAATAAAATCAATTATTTAAAGTAAAAATTAAATGACACCAAAGATCTATTGCGAATGAAAGAAATACCCCTTCTAGGGTAAACATCCCGTTCCAGACCCAATAGTGATATCATATTTTTCAAAGGATGAGGGGTTTGAGATATATTAATGATTTATTAATGAAAACTCGGAATAATTAGTTAATTAATATAAAAAGTGTTATTTTTGTGAGCGAGGCATCCAAACACCCGATGAGAACAAATGTTATACATTTTCTAGGGTAAACACCATGTTCTGAACACAAGTGTGGTTTCGAATTTCTCAAAAGATGAACCGTTTGAGAGATATTAAAGATTTATTAATTAAAAATCGGAACAATTAATTAATTAAAATTAAATGGGTTATTCTTGCGAGCGAGGAATTCAAAAACCTGATGCGAACAAACGTTATACCTCGGCTATGGTAAACCCATCATTTCGGACCCATCGGTGGTCTCATATTTCCCATACGATGCACTATTTGAGAGATATTTAATTATTTTTAATAAATAATATATTAAATATTATTTAATAACTTTATCTCACAAGCGAGACATCCAAATGTCCACCTCCATCGAATGTTATACCCCTCCTAGAGTAAAACCATATTTCGGACATAACCGTGGTCTCAAATTTCTCATATGATGGAACGTTTTGGAGTTATTCAATTATTTTGAATAAATTGATCGAGCTTAAAAAAATATATTTAATATTTTTATTCAGACCTCCCCAAGACTTTGCAGACCTCGAAAACTCATACTTACTCAGTGTTTAACTCAGAAAACATTTAATTGAATATTCCAGAGTATTAATTGAAAGTTTTAACATTCTGCGATGTGTTTAAAAAATGAAACTTTTCACTGTTAAACCATTTTTTCTTATTTAATGGAATAATAATTTAACAAAAGATGGTTTAGAAATACTTGAAACAATAACGAGATGTTACAAGTGCCTGGCCAAATCTCACCGTAATGAACCTTAAGTCGCCATGGGTGGTTAGGGAAAGAAGACTTGTGGATTAGTTCTATTATTTTCCTATTTTGATTTGGATAGAGTGAAATCCAAATCATGTATGTTCTACCAGTCGGGATCATGCTTTCACTCATTGTTATATACGAGCATTATCTAATGTCTTTTTTATTGTCTGTTGATGTTGTGTAACATCATGCCTTCGAGAAGATGTGCAAATCGGATCCAGGAAGGGGCTACTATTGAATATATGTGAGCGAATCCTCTAGTGGACCCGATCCTATTTGAGGTGATTATGCACACTGTCCAAGCTCTGAGATAGGAACCACTTCTAGTCCCCTTTCAAGCTATAGCTGTGGAACCTAGGGGGGTGGTCTCCGAAATTTTTATCAAGAGTTATTTCACCAAAAACCACAAGTTTTCAAAGGCTCCACTAATCCTCAACATGCTAAGAAATGGTTGGGCACGATAGAATTTCTGTTTGAGTTCTTGTAGACACCGGACAATATCAAAGTGAAGTGTGCCACCTTTTGTGTTTGAGGGACCAGGAAGAAGATAGTGGGACATGATAGTGATGACAAAGAAACACAAGGGATTGGATTGGAAGGACATCAGTGTTCTTTTCACCAAATAGTTCTATCCAAATCCAATGGTGTTGGCCAAAGCCATGGAGTTTTTCAAGATTGAGCATGATAAAAGAACTGTGGCTCCTACAGATGTTTGGGGGAATTACAGAAGTTATGCCACATCTTTACCACTCCACACAGTGACACCGGAGCATCAACATATTCAAAAACTGTGGGGAAATCATGTAACGTACCAGATCCGGGTACCACACAACGGGTTCCCCAAACCCGATTGGTCACATGACCTCAAGCGCATTTCCCCAAACTCTAGAGGCTATCGACTAGTAGTGAGGGATGAGTATTGATAGTGGCACTACTGGAAATAAGATCTATACCAACGGTTTTGGGCAAACCATTGGTATAGTTCACTTATATGGACCTATACCAAAGGTTTGGCCAAATCCGTTGGTATAGGTCACTAATTTGGATATATACCAATGGTTTTGGACAAACCCTTGGTATAGGGGGGACCTATACCAATGGTTTGGGGAAAACCGTTGGTATAGGTCACTTATATGGACCTATGACAATGGTTTTGGACAAACTGTTGGTATAGGTCCCAAAATCAAAGAATCTATACCAATGGTTCTCAAAACTATTGGTATAGGTCTATACCAACGGTTTTGAGAACCGTTGGTATAGTTACATGTATTTTTTATGGAATCTTCTTACAAAGAACATTAAATAAATAAAAATTTAAAATATTTATGATAATACATATGTATATTTATGAAATTATGTTCACAAAAGTCAAGTTAGGTTAGTGGTTAGGTCGTTCAATCATAAAATTCAGGTACTAGGATCAAAACCCATCGATGCTTCCTTTTTGAAATACATATACCAACAGTTTTATGGAATTTTTGGTATAGATTTTTCATATTACTCATACCAAAGGTTTTGAAAAATATTGGTATAGGTCTATAAAAATAGTTTTAGGAAAACCGTTGGTATAGACCTATCCCCACGACTTACTTGGTCATGGTTCTCCAAACCGTTGGTATAGGATATACCAATGGTTTGGAGGCCTATACCAACGGTTTCAAACCATTGGTATAGGGTATTTTTCTACAAGTGTGGGGAAATTATGCCCTCATTTTTTAAAGTGTAGCGCAGAAAAAATAAATACAAACATACAAAAGAGGAAGCAGTAAACAACATAATCCAGAATTGGATAACAGAAGGAAAAGATAACTGACAGTCATATAGATATCATGACGCAACATGTCACTAATTCTGAGAAAGTAGCCAAAGCAGGAAACTTCAATCTAATACAATACAACATAAGGTACAAAGTACAACAAACAAAACTAAAGTAGAGCAATAGGAACACAGTAGCATCACAAGCCTAAGCTCGGTCCCATGCTTTCCTACTCCTCTTCAAAAATCATGTACCTGTATAGGGACCATTTCCCTTATCAACAACTCCAAAAATATAATCTGTTTGGGCCCAAGACATGTCCCAAACAGAGTGTGAGAAATAAATCCTACTAGGCAACCAACAAAGGCTCATGCCCAACTCTCAGTGAAAATGTGCAATAATAAAATGCAGTAAACTAGGAAGTACTAGTTTACATTTCCATTTTAATAATTATTTATCAATTCCAAGCTTGTGCTTTAGCTTGGAAGGTACAACATAAAAAATAACTACAGTGAATATTCAAAGTAAATGTTGTCCTCAGACATAAAAATCCTTACCCTCAGGCAAGCAGAATCGAAACCCATAGGTGACTGCCTACAGACATAATGAATATTTCCCTTAGGCATATGAGATATTGCCTGCAGGCATGGAAGTTACTTCCCTCAGACATAAGAAACGTTACCCTTAGGCTAAAAAAAACACTACCCTTAATAATTTCATAGACAATACAAGTAATTGGGCCAAGCCCAATGAACAAACAAGCAATTTATATACGTTTCCTCGCAAGAAAACTCAAAACATTCTATAATCACGGCATACCCACGGGTATCTTGGCCAAATGGCTAAACAAGGGAAATCCACCCATGGGGTGGCCCTGGATCAAAGAAACGATCCCAAACAATAGTTTATATTTATTCATTATATAACCTATTTAATTCTAGGTATATCAACAGTCAAGGTCTCAACCAAACGACACCCCGAACATGGGAGCGTGGCAAAACGGTACACAAAATCAACTCGGGAGTTGTAATTAAACACAATACCATATACCTAAATATCCTATGATCGATATACACTAAAGGCGCCTCCCAAAACAACCAATAACATGGTAGATATAGGATAAAAGATCACCCATTCAAACGTAAATAACTTTCCTTAGGGAAAGAATTGGAAGGAAATGTTCATGAATAGGGAAGACCTTACCCGCGCGGTTCCAACGAGATCGACATCAGAAGAATCTGAGTTTTGGCATGAGATCGAGAGATCCTCCAAGCTTCGGACTCCTCTCCCGGTGCTCCAAATGAACCAACTGCCTCCTCTACCAAATGGGGAGGCTACTGCTCGTTTATAACAAAACACATTACTACACGACGTGTACTCTCAAGTACACGGTGTGTACCATTTTTTCAACTGTTCATCTAGCGGCTACTTTTCACTACCACGTTGTTCATATGCCGACTGATTACATAGTGTGTGTTACTAAGTACATGGCGTGTAGTTAGTTATTACTTCCTAAACTACTGACAAGTCTACATGCCCTATGTTCTCGTCCCACATGGCGAAAGTACACGGCGTGTAGTTTGTTTTTACCGACAAACCTACGCGCCCTGTATTCTCATCCCACATATCCTAAGTACACGGCGTGTGTACAAAACGTACACGGTGTGTACCCATAAATTTGGGATTTTCCCCACATTTCCCTTGTTTTATCAAAAATAATTAAGGAAAAAGGAAAAGAAGAATCTCATACCTCAAGAATAAGAACCAGGTTCTTACAAAATTCCCCCCTTAAAGAAATTCGTCCCTGAATTTCCCTTCGAAGGGTAGTGAAGATAATGTTGTGAACAACTCTAGCCACTGAGCACATACGTCGGTCTCCCGCTCCCAGGTTTCATCTAGCACTCATCCATGCTGCCATAACACCTGTACGAGAGGAACTGAGTGGCCTCAGAGAACCTTCGTGCTCCTATCAACAATATAAATCAGATGCTCCTCAAAGGATGAATCTACCTGAAGTTCAACCTCCTTGGGATGAAAGACGTGAGATGGGTATAAGTGATAACGGTGTAGTTGAGATATGTGGAAGACATCGTGCATGGTCTGGTACCTCTATGGTAAATGAAACCGATAGGCAACCGACCTGACTCTCCCCAGAATCTCAAATGGCTCTACATACCTCGGTGAAAGTTTACCCTGATCCGCCTGTGTCCCAACCTTGGTGAAACATGCAATAAAACTTGATCCCTAACCATGAACTACAAGGGTCGTCTGCGGAGATCAACATAAGATTTTTGACTAGACTGTGTAGTAGCCATTCACTTCCTAATCAACTGGACCTGCTCTGAAGTCTCCTACACAAGACATGGTCCCAGTAAAGCTGCCTCACCTGCCTCCAACCAGCACAAGGGTGATCAACATGGATTACCATATAAATACTCATAAGGTGCCATCTCAATAGTTTCCTAAAAACTATTATTATAGAAAAAATAGACCAGGGGTATGTGATTCTCCCACGAGCCCCCAAAGTCCAGGATGCATGCATGCAACATGTCGTCTAGCACTTGTATTGTACGCACTGACTGGCCATCGGTCTGAGGGTGGTAAGCTGTGCTCAGAAGCACCTGTGTACCCAGTGCCCTATGAAAACTCTGCTAGAAACAAGACATAAAATGGGTGTCCCTATTTGAAATGATTGAACTGGGGACCCCATAAAGACAAAATACCTCTCAGATATACAAATTCTCGAGCTCGTCAACACTGAAGGTCTCCTTGATTGGAAAAAAGTTAGCTACTTTTGTAAGTCTATCCACAATAATCCATACGACATCATTACCTCAAGGTGACCTCGACAACCCCATCACAAAGTCCATCGTGACGTCTTTCATTTCCACTCTAGAATAGGTAACTATTGTAACAGTCCGACTGGCCTCTGATGCTCTGCCTTCACCTGCTGACAGGTGGAACATCTCGTAACAAAACCAACTACCTATCTTTTCATACCCGACCACCAATACTAACGTCTCAAGTCATGGTACATTTTGGTAACTCTAGGATGTACTGCCCAAGATGAAGCATGAAATTCCCGCATCAACTCCTCGTGTATATCCCCTGGAACCCACACTCGTCCATGGATACGTAGTACCTCGTCATCGCCTATCGTCCAACCAGGAAGAGGGTCCTCACTTTCCACTGACTCCCGTAGAACTAGGCCTTCTGAATCTAATAGATATCTCATACTCACTCTATCCATAAGGGTAGAAGTCACCGCTAAGGATGAAAGATAGGTTCTCCCCAGACTATCGTGCACCTCCAAATGAATCTCAGAGAACAAAGCCATAAGATGCCACTCACCACTGGCCTCCTGCACTACCTGTACCCGAGTCCTCCTACTCAGTGCATCAGCTACTGCATTACCCTTACCAGGTGTATAGGCAAGCTCAAGGTTGAAGGACTGAAGGAATTCAACCCACCTTTACTATCTCAAATTCAATTCACGTTGGGTAAAGACGATTTAAGACTTTTGTGGTCTATAAACACTACAAAGTGTTCTCCTGATAGGTAATGTCTCCAAAAACATAACACATGAACAACTGTAGCCAACTCGAGATCATGCGTCGGGTAATTCCTCACATGTGACCTCAACTGCCGAGACCCGTATGCAACTACTCGATCACCCTATATTAACACTACTCCAAGCCCAATACCTGATGCATCACATCAAACTGTATAGCTCTTCCCTTGCTCTGGAAGTATCAGGACTGGTGCTGATGTCAACCTTCCCTTCAGCTCCTAAAAGGATGTCTCACAAGCTTCCGACCAAACGAACTTCATACCCTTCTTAGTCAAACCTTTCAACGGCATTGTTAAGCGGAATAAGTCATGTATAAAGCACCTGTAGTAACCAGAAAGCCCCATAAAACTCCGTATTTCAAACAAGTTCTTAGGATTCTCCCAAGAAACTATTATTCTCACTTTATTTGGGTCTACCGCAACTCCTGAATCTGAGATAATACGATCTAGGAAATGAATCTGGTCCATCCAAAAGTGGCACTTTGAGAGATTAGCATATAACTGGTGGTCTCTCAGTGTACTCAGTACGATCTCAAGGTGGGTGGAATGGTCGTGTTAAGTGTGAGAGTACACCAAGATATCGTCCACGGAGACTACCACAAAAGAATCCAAGCATGGATGGAATACTCAGTTCATCAGAGCCATGAAAACTTCTGGTGCATTTGTGAGTCCGAACGGCATGGCCAAGTACTCGTATAGACCATATCTGCTCTGAAAGGCTGTAAGAGGTATGTCCGATGGTCTAATGCGCAACTAATGATATCCAGATCTTAAATCAATCTTTGAGAACAATAGTGCTCCTCGAATTTGATCAAAAAATCATCAATCCTTGGTAAAGGATATCAGTTCTTGACTGTCAACTGGTTCAAATTCCGATAATCCACACAGATTCTGAGGGTACCATCTGCCTTCTTCGCAAATAGGACAGAAAAACCCCAAGGAGAAGTACTGGGTCAGATGAAACCCTTTTCCTGCAACTCCTCCAACTGCTTCTTGAGCTCCTGCAATTCTGTTGTAGCCATCCTATAAGGATGAATGGACACTGGTGCCACTCCTGGCACAAGATCAATAGAGAAATCCACCTATCGCTCTGGAGGTAGACCTAAAAAGTCATCTGAGAAGACATCCCTGAAACGATTAACCACTGGAGTGAAATCCTTATGAAAAGTTCCCCAGTCATCCAAATATAAACTCTCAATCTGGGCTATCACTCCACCTCACCCACGATTCTTGGGTCCAGCTCGGCTCGCCTGGACATCCCATTCCCCCTTGTATAGAAACTCTCCACCCTCTGGTGATGTGAAACTCACCCTACGATGATAGAAATCTAAAAAGGCTCGAAAGGGTACCAACCAGTCCATCCCAAGAATGACATCATAGGATGTCATCTCTAAGACATAGAGGTCCCATAGAAAGTGACACCCACCAACCTCTAGGAGGAACTCCTTGCACTGACACACACTTGCTGTTCTAATTCCCAACGGAGTGTCTAACGTCATGATATCTGAAGAAGAAGAAACATAGAGCCCAAGGCTCTCCATAATGGGCATAGATATAAAGCTATGTGTAGCACCAATATCAAAAAGTGTAGAAGATAAAACAGAAGAAACGGGAATAGTACCTATGACAGTGGAAGGTCCGGGATCCTTCTCTTGTTGAGTCTCTTGCACTGCATATGCCTGCCGAGTGTCGCGGCCCTACGACACAGCTTGGCTACCCTGAGCTGACCCGCCCTGCTGTCTCTATGATCTTTGTGTCTGGACACCATGGTCACGACCACCACCTTTTCCTGAACATCCTGATATATTCCAATTCCCTAACTGGTAAGAATATTTTGGCCCTTCTCCTGCAAACAGAGTCTGCACAGAACCCCTCTCACTAGTCACTAGTGGAAACACCCTGCAAAAACGCTGAAGATGACTCATCCTGCCGCAAGCTCGGCACTCCACTGGGTCATGGGGACACTGAGGTCTCTTGTGCCCCTCTTTACCACACTGTTAGCACATGACCTGGCCACCTGAAGACTTATTCAAGCTAGTACTTCCAGCATGTGAGAAATCCATCTGCCTCATCCTCTTTCCAGTAGAAATAGCACTAGAGATCAGTGTCGAACAGCCATGGTTCGCACCACTAGCTTCCCGCAGGTTCTGATTAGTAATAAATGCCGGGTTCACAATATCTTGCACTGTAGTAAACCTGAAATCATTCACCAATGCTCATATGTCATATCAAAGACCATCCTCAAAATGTCTAGCTCTCAACGTCTCATCACCCACCGGAACAGGTGCAAAACGCTGTATCTCTGTGAAGCGGGCAGAATAGTCCATCACTGACATGGCGCCTTGCTGCAGATTCATGAAATCTCGAGCTCGATCTTCCCTTAGTGTCTCCAGAAAGAAAAAGTCATAGAAGACTGCCTGAAAATCTTCCCACACCATGTCTTGGTGATGCTCAGTTCGGGTGGTAACATCCCACCATCTCTTGGTGGAATCATGCAGCATATAAGTAGCGAGATTGACCCTCCTCCCAAGAGGTGTCTCCAGATTCTTGAAGATATTATGCATAGAACCCATCCATGACTCCATAGCCTGTGGTCCTCCATCCCCTGAAAACATAGGTGGATGCTGCTATTGGAATATACGTGTCAGCTCTGCCATAGATGTGGAAACTGGTGGTGCTCCATGGAAGGTCTGCATGAACTTCATGAAGTGTTCATGGAACTGCACATCCGCACCTACGTTCGGTATAATGGCTGGTGCCACCTCTGGCACTACAAGAGGATCCATCAGTATCCCATGGCCTACCATCTATGGAGTATAATCGTCGCCACTCTCTTGGCGAACAACTCGTGGTTGTCTCAGTAGCATGACTCTACAAATCAAATGCACACCTTAGTTTAATTTACTATAGAGGTTTCTTTTGTCCGTTTAAGAGTGCCAACGAAAAGGGGAATGATCCACAAGAACTAAAAAAAAGAGACTACACGGTGTGTTTAAGGTCTACATGGCGTGTAACCTTAAGACCTTATAAGGTCATGTTCTGATGCTGGACAGGGCGTGTCTCAACCCTTGGTACACGACATGTTACACCCGCACATGGCATGTACACCACTCCTTCTACCCAGCCACATGGCCAAGTCCAATCAATCTCTCATCGGTCAAGACTACACGACGTGTCCCACAGGTACACGACATGTACTAGATGAGCTTCGCCGACCCGTGTTGTTCGTGACACGTCTGGATACACAGCTCACACCACATGGCATGTTCCACATGGACACGATGTGTACTAGAAGAGGTAACACCGACCCGTGTTGTTAGTTACACGGTTGGATACCTGGGTCAGATTACACGGTGTGTTCAATCCTGACACGACGTGTATAGCTTAAGGTTTACCTGTCCGTGTTGTTAGTTACACAGGCGGACATAGGGTCAACACTACATGGCATGTTCAATCGGTACACGACATGTTACCTCAAGAGCTTCCCTATCCCGTGTCTCTACCCACACATCCTATGATATGGTTAGAGACAACACGGCGTGTATATAAGGTACACAACATGTACTTTAAAAATTTTCATTTCTTCCCGAACAGAAGAGGACATGGCATGTAGTCAAAACTACACGGCATGTAATCTAGGTTTTTCCATATAGTAAGCCTTAGAAACTACTCCGAAGTCCATAAAAACACTGAAACAAACACCAAAGTGCCAAATTCTGATCCGTGAGGGCCCATACTCCCCGCAAACCAAAGCTTGGCATCTTATTCGTGTTATAACAAGGTAAACAAGTCTATGATCCACCAAATTTTGGTTTATGAGGGCCCATACTCCTAAAGAACCAAAATTTGGCATTCATTCACTGACCTTACATAACAATACCCTATCAAATAGCAGGTATTTTATCAAGGCATCTATCACAACAGAATTTTTTGTCTAGCTAAACATCTATCACAACAACATGCAATTTCTAATGCACCTACATGGCATGGAAACTATACATGACATGTGATTCTAATACGTGCCTAAATCATGCATGTGATGCCATACCCTCATCTCATTGTGTTTCAACCAAATAGAACCCAAGTATATAAAAATATAAACAACACACCACAAGTGCATCACCCAACGGTGAAAATCAAATCAACCGTAATAATTGAAAAACCAGAAAAATTTCAATTAAACGAGGTAGATTGGATTTTCCCCATACACAGGTTAGCTAATCCCATGCACAACTTATTACCAAGTACCAATTCCGTCCTATCCCTGGATATAGGTTACAAACAGTAAGTCAATGAAAATAAAACCCTATGATACCAATTTGTAACGTCCCAGATCCGGGTGCCACGCAACGGGTGCCCCAAACCCGGTTGGTCACATGACCTCAAGCACATTTCCCAAAATTCCAAAGGCGCCTCCCGAAACCACCAAGAACATTGTATATCTGGGATAAAATATTACCCGTTCAAACATAAATAACTTCCCTTAGGTAAATAATTGGAAGGAAACATTCAAGAAGAGGGAAGACCTTACCCGTGTGGTTCCAACGAGATCGACGGCGGAAGAATCCGAGTTCCGGCATGCGATCGGGAGCTCCTCCGAACTCCGAAATCCTCTCCCAGTGCTCCAAATGAACCAATTACCTCCTCTGCCAAATGAGAAGGTTACTTCTTATTTATAACAAAAAACATAACTACACAATGTGTACTCTCAAGTACATGGCGTGTACTATTTTTTAACTGTTCATCTAGCGGCTACTTTTCACTGCCACATTGTTCATCTACTGACTGATTACACGTCGTGTATTAATAAGTACATGGTTTATAGTTAGTTATTACTTCCTGAACCATTGACCAGTCTACACGCCCTATGTTATCGTCCCACACGACCAAAGTACATGATGTGTATAAGAAAGTACACGACGTGCATTTTTTTTTACCAAAAAACCTATGCACCCTGTATTCTCATCCCACATAGCCGAAGTACACGACGTGTGTACAAAAAGTACATGGCGTGTACCCATAAATTTGGGATTTTTCCCACATTTACCTTTTTTTCTCAAAAACACTTAAGGAAAAAGGAAAAGAAGAAACTCGTACCTCAAGAATAAGAACCGGGTTCTTACAAATCAAATGCTTCACGTACAAAAGGGTTCCAGCCACATGCATCTAGAACGAATCTTCTTTACGCAGTGGAAGAGTCTCTAGAGGAAGCTGATATTGTTCCAATGACCATGAGTGGTACTATTACTATAGCTTTGTCATAGTGACTACTCTTTTGATACAAGTGCATCTCACTCGTTTATTTCAACCTGTACTATTAATCTACTTAATCTTCCTATAGAGATTTTATCTTGTGAAATTGATATTACCATACCCCTCGGTATAAAGAGAGAGTAGGGTCTCCGTAATCTGTCTTATGTCTTCTCTCTATTAGTTATCAAACATGCTTGGAGTTTTTTTTGGTACTCGACGTGAAATCTCTTGACGTCATATTCAGGATGGACTGGATTGTTGCCAATAAAGCCCAGCTTGATTGTTATCTTTGATGGGTCTACCTTACCATACCTAGTGGCGTGTCTCTTATCTTTCAATGAGAATGGGACCCAAGGTCGAGCAGGGGAAAACCTTCTTATCCAGAGTTGGGGAAAGTGATATCAGTGTTTACTTTTGATATAGAGTGAGATTCCTTGGGTGGTGATCTTCCACCTGTTTTCATCGAGTTTCCCATCGTGTTTCCTTCTGATTTTTCTGGTTTACCACCAGTAAGAGAGGTTGAGTTTTCTATTGAATTGATGTCAGTACTCAACCAGTTTCTTATCCCTCTTACAAAATGGATCCAACTAAACTGAAAGAATTAATGTTTAAATAGGACAATCTTCTTGAGAAATCCTTTATTCACTCAAGTGTGTCACCTTAGGTGGAACCAGTTCTATCATTTATAAAAGTAGATGGTTCTATAAAATATTCCCTTCTCAAGATGATTTTTTAGTAACATAAGGTTGTTGATGAATTCTGTAAGCATTAAAGACTCTATTTATGGTGGGGAGACTGATGCCCAATGGTTGTTATCCAATGAGGGTGTTCTGTGTTATCAGAACTGTTATGTTTCACCGTTAACAACAAGGAAGGATATAATAAGGTATTTCCATAATTTACAATGGGTTGTGCATCTAGGAATCACCAAGACATTATACAACTTGAAGCATCAGATTTGGTGACTATGTATTCTTGAAGGTTTCACCCTAGTTGGGTTATCGAAAACTTGGTAGGAAAGGGAAGCTTTCTACCTGTTTTGTGGTATCTTTTGAGGTTGTTGATTATGTGGGGAAAGTTTTTTAACATTTAGCACTACCACCGTAATTGTCGTTGATACATAATTTTTCTCATGTATCTCAGTTTCAAAATCATTTATCTGACTCATCTCATGTTCTGAGTTGGCGTGATCTTGAAGTGAAACTTATTTTATCTATGACTGAATGACCAGTCATGGTTGATGATTCTGAGACCAAGGTACTTCATGATAGGACGTTAATAATGGTACAAATGATATGGAAGTGAATAAACTTTGTGGTGTTTTAATAAAAAAGTTTTGTATTTGTTGACAACTAATATTTTTTTTTGAAGAATGTTTTTGAGTTACAGAAAGTTGAAGTTGCTGGTTGCTGGAGATTTCCTTAAAGAAGATTTTATTAAAGAATAAGAAGTCAGAAGTTAATAAAGTATCTCAAACTTTCTTAAAAAAATCAGACGATGCTTTGTTGATCTTAAAGTTCTCACAAATAATGAAAAGTTTCATGATAAAAGCTATTGAAGAAATAGGTGAAGAAGATTGATGTTTTTATCTAAGAAAAATTCTGAGAAAGTTCGGAACCAGAAATTCAGAGTCTACTTCCTGAGCCAGAAATTCAGAGTGTACTTACTGAGCCAGATATTCGGAGTGTACTTACTGAACCAGAAATTCGGAGTGTACTTCCTGAACCAGAAATTCAAGGTGTACATCCTGAACCAGAAATTTGGAGTGTACTTCCTGAGCCAGAAATTCAGAGTGTACTTCCTGAACCAGAAATTCGGAATGTACTTCCTGAGCCAAAAATTCGGAGTGTACTTCCTGAACCAGATATTTGGAGTGTACTTACAGAACCAGAAATTCGGAGTGTACTTCCCGAACCAGAAATTCAGAGTGTACTTCCTGAGCCTGAAATTCAGAGTGTACTTCCTGAACCAGAAATTCGGAGTGTACTTCCTGAACTAGAAATTTGGAGTGTACTTACTGAGCCAGATATTCTGAGTGTACTTCATGAACCAGAAATTCGGAGTGTACTTCATGAACCATAAATTCGGAGTGTACTTCCTGAGCCAGAAATTCAGAGTGTACTTCCTGAACCAAAAATTCGGAGTGTACTTCCTGAGCCAGAAATTCGGAGTGTACTTCCTGAACCAGAAATTCTAAGTGTAGTTCCTGAACCAGAAATTTGGAGTGTACTTCCTGAACTAGAAATTCACACTGTACTTCCTGAACCGTAAATTCGGAATGACAATCCTGAGCAACATTCTGAGAAATTCGGAATGAAAATCCTGAGCAACATGCTGAGAAATCTGGAATGACAATCCTGAGCAACATGTTGAGAAATTCAGAATGACAATCCTGAGCAACATGCTGAGAAATTCGGAATGACAATCATGAGCAACATGCTGAGAAATTTGGAATGAAAATCCTAAGAAACATGCTGAGAAATTCAGAATGAAAATCCTGAGCAACATGCTGAGAAATTCGGAATGACAATCCTGAGCAACATGCTGAGAAATTTGGAATGACAATCCTGATCAACATGCTGAGAAATTCGGAATGACAATCCTGAGAAACATGCTGATAAATTCGGAATGAAAATTCTGAGTTTAAGAAAACCATAATTTTAACTTTTATTAAATCTTGGAGAAACTTAAGGAGATTTGAAGAAGTCAAAGCTAAAATATTAAATGCGAGAGATTTGAGGAAGCGGGAAAGATTTTCAATATTCCCACCCTTGTTTTCTGAGTTGCCTATAAATATGTGCTCAGATCATTCTCTCATTTATAACTTTTTACACACACGGAAAAGGCGGAGTGCCAAAGAATTCAAAGTGAACAGCATCTACCCTCTTGAATAAGTTTTCTTGAGTGTTTGAAAAGAAGAGAATCAGAGCGATTATTTACTTTCTTAGAAGTTCAGATTCAGAAGATCAGATCCAAGAGAATCCTGATTGAATATTCGGAGTGAGAATTTGTGCAGAACCATCATTATCTTGATGAGAAGACTGATTTTAGAATATTATATTCAAGGAAACCAGATTGAGAATTTGGAGTGAGCATTTGTGCGGAATCATATTTCCTTATTGAGAAGACTGGTTTCAGAAATTCTGATTCAAGAAATCAGAATGAAGATTCAGAGTGAGTATTTGTGGAGCAGCTTAACAAAGTTATCATTCTTGTGTTTGGATCATTTTTTCTTTAAGGAATCATTGTAAACTGATGGGAGTCAGTATAATCTTTCCTATTGGGAGATAGAAGGTGTCCATCGGGAGTTGGCATAAGTTGTATTCACTTCTTCATTATAGTGGATTTCCATAGACCCACATGAGTGGCTATGGAAAGGACGTAGGTTCTCTTATTGAGGCCGAACCTTGTAAATCTTGTGTGCCTTTCTTGATTTACCTTTCTTGTATACTTGAGTTTCTTGATAAAGGTTTATAAGGAAATAAATCTTAATAGGTTGCAAGAGTTAAGTTTCTTAAAGTTTTGAAACTTTTAAAAGTTAAACAACTGATTCAACCCCCCCCCCCTTCTCAGTTTTTATTCGATCCTTGAAACTTAAAGTGGTATCAGAGGGAGGTTCCCTTGTTTAATCCTTATCATGGAGAATATCAATTCTGTCAATAGTAGAGGAATTCCAACATTTGATGGCAAGAATTATTATGGATGAAAAAATAGGAAGATTCCTTATCTCCTATCTCTTGGCCTTGAAGTTGTTGATGCTGCTACTATTGGATTTCCACCTATTGAAAAAAATTCTCCCATGAAATTTGCTGACAAGAGAAAAATATAAGTTGATGGAAAGGATAGAAATGTTATTCTCATGTCCTTATCAGAAAATGTTTATCAGAAGGTAATGGGTCTCACAACATCAAAAACAATGTGGGACAATCTTGAAAGTGTTTTTGAAGGAAACACAAAAGTCAAGGAGGCCAAGCTGCAAATTTGGCATAGTAAATTTGAAGACATCAGGATGAGAGATTATGAAACAATTGATAAATACTTCACCAGAGTTAATGAAATTGTATGAAAAATCAGGGGATTTGGAGAAAACTTGGAAGATTCTACAATTGTGAAGAAACTTATGAGAAACTTTCTAGATAGGTTTGATTCTAAAATTTCAGCTTTAGAAGATAAGGATGATATATCTCTTGATGAACTGCATAAATTTCTTGTTGCCTATGAAATGAGGAAATATCCAATCTTTAAGAAGAAGATGAAAGATGAAATGGATTTTGAAGCTATTAGAAAGATGAAAATCCAAGATGATAAAGAAGCTGACCCTTGTGAGTCTATTGATTAGGAAGATGAAGAGTTGAATGAAAAAATCATGTCTCTCATATCCAAGAACTATTGAAGAGGAAGAGGAAAGTATGGAGGGAAACTTCCTCTCAAATGTTTTGAGTGTGGTGGAATTGGACACTTTGCTATGAATTTCCTAAGAAGAAAGTTGGAGGATATCAAGATGTTTCTAATGAGAATTCTCGGTGGAAGAAATATAACAAGAATGAAAAAGATGAGAAGACTTCAAAAGAATTCAAGAAGATGTTTTCAGGAAAGAAAAGAAGTATGTTGAGCAAGAAGGTTGAATCAGAATCTCTGACAATGATTCCTCGAAAGATGAAAGTAAAGAAAGATTCAGAACCTTCATTGAAAAAGTGGATAAAACAAATGTTTCCTCAGAAAGTGAAGAAGGCGGTGAAGAATCTTATAGAGAATATTAACTAAGATCCGAATTCCTTGCATGTATTGAGCAAAAAAAATCTCCCAAGAAAGAAATTCGTGTGATGAATAAAAATCATGAAGAAGTTCATGATGGATGTAAAGATGTCACCAAGAAGGAAGATGAATACATTCAAGAAATTTTAAGTTACAAACTTAGAATTGCTGAACAAGGAAAGATGATTGAAGATCTTAACAAGAAGATAGAAGCTAAGGAAGAAGAAGTAAACAATGTGAAATCAAAACTCCTTGATTCTGAAAATACCCTGAGGAAGATGAATGAAAACTTCAACAAAGATACAGAAGTAAAAGTTGAGACCTCTAAAAATGATGTGAAGGCTCATTACGGGAATCAGGTGAAATCCTCTCTTACCAAAAACAATGTTTCATCTGATTCTTCTAACATTTCAGGTTTCATAAGAAGTGTTAGTAAAGCTTGGGTGGAGAAAGGATGTAAGAAATCTATCAATCCTATAAAAGTAGAAGACTCACTCAAAAGAAGAGATGGCCTACATCCTGAGTTTTCTAGAGATGAATGAAGTTATCAACCTCAACAAAGTTTCTATAATGAAAGACCATTCATTAATAGAAAATAAAGATTTGAGGGATATTGCTGGTGTTGTGGAATATATGGGCATAGAGCTTATAATTTTTGGCACAATTTATCTCTACCCAGAAGAAGGTTTGAGAAAAGTGGAAGAAATAGTGAAAGAAGGATGAGTAACTCTCCATACTCACAGAAAGTTGAAAAGGTGAATTCTCAAGATGTTAGAAACATTCTAAAAAAGAATCAATTTGAATGTTTGGAAGAAGTTTGTGGAAGATGTGATCAGTTTGGTCATCATGCTGAATGATGTTTGACACTCCTTCCAGAACAAGTTTCTTACGATAAGAAAGAAAATAAATATGAAAATAAGAAGGTTGATGAGAGAGCTTTTGTTGTTGAGACAGCTTTGAAAGAAAGTAAGAGGAACAAACCATGGATTCTTGATAGTGATTTTTCTTCACACATGACATGTGATATAAAAATCTTGGAACATGTTAAAAGTCATGATGGAGGAGCGGTTACATTTGGAAATGATATTTCCTTAAAAATTAAGGGAATTAGAACGACAGAGATTGATGAAGAGAAACTTAAATCTAAGGAAGTCTTGCTTGTTGATGGGATAAAACATAACTTACTTAGTGTAAGTCAACTTTGTGATGATGGAAAATAAGTTATCTTCAGAAAGGATTCTTATACCATCAAAAGTGTGAAAAATGGAAAAGTGATTACAAAAGGAGAAAGAACCAGTGGGAATATCTTTCAAATTGGAGAATCCAATAACACTTGTTATTTGAGTGATGAAGATGAAAATAAGTTGAGGCATCAAAGACTTGGCCACCTTGGGTATAAGAACATGAGTAAGCTTCCTAAAATTGATGTTGTTCGAAATTTTCCAGAACTGAAAAGAAGAGATGAAGATGGTTGTATTACTTGCCAGAAAAGAAAGATGACTAACAAAGGCCATAAAAGAGTTGAGATTCAATCTAACAATCCACTTGAGCTTATTCATTCCAATCTCTATGGGCCAATGATACATCAATCAACAAAATAAGATTTATACTTTATCACTTTTATTGATGACTTCACTAGGATGACAAACATCTTGTTTATGAAGCATAAGTCATAGGCTATTGAAAATTTTAAATTCTTTAGAAGAGATGTCGAGAAAGAATTGGGGGCTTCCATAAAGAAATTGAGAACAGACAACAGTACCAAATTCACAAGCAATGCTTTTGAAACTTACCTAAGGAAGCATGGTATCAAACATCAGTATAGTGATCCCTATACACCAAAATAAAATGAAGTTACAGAAAGGAAAAACAGAAGTTTGGTGGAAATGGGAAGAAGTATGTTATCAGAATACAAACTTTCAAAATTCTTTTGGAGATAAGGTGTTAGAACTGCTATACATGTTCAAAATAGATGATTGTTGAGACCAGAAATCTACAGGACTCCTTACGAGATGTGGTATAACAAAAAACCTTCTTTTAATTACTTCAAAGTTTTTGGAAGTCCATGCTTGCTCAAAATAAAAAATCCGGACTTAGGAAAGTTTGATGAGAAAGCTGAAGAAGGAATATTTATGGGTTATTCACCAAATGGAAGAAGTTACAAATGATGGAACAAACGTTTACAGAAGTTGGTGGATTCATATGATGTGAAAGTAATTGAAAATCCAAGTTCTTTCACAAAATTTGTTAGGAATACTGAGGAAGATAAATCAGAGAATCCCCACCAGAGTGAGAGTGACTCAGATAAGTCACATGGGGAAGAAAGTGATGTTGGGAAAGGAAATGTGAGTTTTCGTACATTACAAAAACATGTTGAATCTAAAAATATTATTGGGAATGAGAAGGCTCTAGTTTAGACAAGAAGGAAGTTAATATTAGAAAATTAGACTTCCCTTATCTCAAAAGTTGAACCAGAATCAGTTTCAGAAGCTATTCAACATAAAGAATGGGTGGATGCTATGAATGAAGAACTAGATCAGATTGAGAAGAAAGAAACATGGTAACTTGTTCCAAGGCCAGAAAATAATAATGTTATAAGAACCAATTGGGTTTACAGAAATAAATTTAATGATCATGGAGAAGTGACAAGAAACAAAGAAAGTCTTGTGTGTAAAGGGTATGCATAAGTGGAAGGTGTGGATTTTGATGAAAATTTTTCCCATGTTGCAAGGTTGGAAACTATTCGAATGTTTCTTACAGTGGATGCTCATCAGAATTACAAGGTTTATTAGATAGATGTAAAGTCAGCTTTCTTAAATGGTGAGATTGAGGAAGAAGTTTACATTGAACAACCTTGTGGGATTTTTCCTGATGAAGATGAAAACAAAGTTTGAAAATTGAATAAGGACTTGTATGGGTTGAAATAAGCTCCACGAGCATGGTATTCGAAGCTTGACAATTATCTGAGAAAGATGAACTATTCTAAAGTAAAGGTTGATAGAAACTTGTATGTTAAAGATGTTGACTCTGGAACTTTAATTGTAATCATTTATGTGGATGATATAATTTTTTTCTGGAGATGAAAAAAAGGTTTGTGAAAAGTTCACTGAAGAGATGAAGGAAAATTTTGAAATGTCAATGTTGGGAGAATTAACTTTCTTCCTTGGCTTACAAGTTCAACAACAAGAAAACTTCATTTTCTTATCCCAAGAAAAGTATGACAAGGAACTGTTAAAGAAGTTTGGGATGGAAGAATCAAAAGAAGTTTCAACCCCTATCTCAGTGAGCACAAAGTTGAGTAAAGATGAGTCAGGGAATAGCATGAATCAGAAAGACTTTCGAAAGTTAATAAGAAGTATTCTTTATCTTATAGCCTCAAGGCCTGATATTTCTTATACTGTGACTCTATGTTCCCAATATCAATGTAATTCAAAAGAACCACATATGTTGGAAGCTAAGAGGATTCTGGGATATGTTAAAGGAACAACTTCACATGGGTTGTTATACAAGAGAAACAATGAGATGAAGTTTCATGGTTATACTGATGTTGATTGGGCTGGTGATTGTAATGATAGAAAATCAACATCAGGAGGAACATTTTTCTTAGGGGAATGTTGTGTGAGCTAGCACAGCAAGAAACAAAGTTCAGTAACTTTAAGTAAAGATGAATCTGAATATGTTGCAGCTACTCAGGATTGTACTCAAATGATGTGGATGAAAGTTCGGCTGGAAGTTTTGAAAGTAAAAGTTTCTAAACCTTTGAAAATACTCTATGATAATCAAAGTGTCATTGATCTTTCCAAGAATCCTATTCAACATTCAAGATCAAAGCATATTGATATAAAGCATCATTTTTTAAAAGAGAAATTTGCTGCTGGAGAAGTATTGCTGGAATATATTTCAACAAAGTATCAGATTGCCGATATTTTCACAAAAGAAATGTCAAAGGAGAGGTTTGTTGAACTGAGGCTACAACTCTATGTTCAGCCTCCTCCCAAGACTTCCTAAAACTCATAAGGATGTATTCCCCAACATTCTTGGATTATGTTGACAAAGGGGTAGAGTAAGTTTTAGTTTATGAATCTAAATCTGTGGTTATCATATAATGGGGTAGAGAGAAATAAAAATAAGTGAGAAAGAAAAAGATAAAAGTTGAGGGGGAGTTTGAGTAAGGTGAAGTTTATCTTCACATGACCGCAAATTTTTCTTGTCACTGAGGGATGGAAATCCTTCAAAAACATTACTTTATCTAGTAGTGTGGTGTTAGGACACTCTTTTTGAGAAAGTCTATGTTTTGGTAAAATTTAAGAACTTGAGATGTAAATTTTTTGAGAGGTGAAAAATTGTTACCAAGGGTTGACAACAAATCCAAAGGGGGAGATTGAAGAACCTTTGTGGTGTTTTGTTTAACAAAGTTTTGTATTTTTTGACAACTAATCTTTTTGTTGAATAATATTTTGGATTTATAGAAAGTTGAAGTTACTGGTTGCTGGAGGTTTCCTTAAAGAAGATTTTATTAAAGAATAAGAAGTCAGAAGTTAAGAAAGTATCTCAAACATTCTTTACAAAATCAGACGATGCTTTGTTGATCTTAAAGTTCTCACAAATCATGAAAAGTTTCATGATAAAAGCTATTGAAGAAATAAGTGAAGAAGATTGATGTTTTTCTCTAAGAAATTTTTTGCGAAAGTTCAGAACCAGAAATTCAGAGTCTACTTCCTGAGCCAGAAATTCAGAGTGTTTGTCCTGAGCAAGAAATTCGAAGTGTACTTCCTGAACCAGAAATTCGGAGTGTACTTCCTGAACCAGAAATTCAGAGTGTACTTCCTGAGCCAAAAATTCAGAGTGTACTTCCTGAGCCAGAAATTCGGAGTGTACTTCCTGACCCAGAAATTTTGAGTGTACTTACTGAGCCAGAAATTCAGAGTGTACTTCCTAAACCAGAAATTTGGAGTGTACTTCCGGAACCAGAAATTCCGAGTGTACTTCCTAAACCAGAAATTCAGAGTGTACTTCCTGAGCCAGAAATTCGTAGTGTACTTCCTGATCCAGAAATTTGGAGTGTACTTCTTGAATGAAAAATTCCGAGTGTACTTCCTGAGCCAGAAATTCGGAGTGTACTTCCTGAACCATAAATTCGGAGTGTACTTCCTGAACCAGAAATTCGGAGTGTACTTCCTGAACCAGAAATTCGGAGTGTACTTCCTGAACCAGAAATTCGGAATGACAATCTTGAGCAACATTCTGAGAGATTCAGAATGACAATCCAGAGCAACATGCTGAGAAATTCGTAATGAAAATCCTGAGAAACATGCTGAGAAATTCAAAATGACAATCCTAAGAAACATGCTGAGAAATTTGGAATGACAATCCTGAGCAACATGCTGAGAAATTCAGAATGAAAATCCTGAGTAACATGCTGAGAAATTCGGAATGAAAATCCTGAACAACATTCTGAGAAATTCGGAATGACAATCTTGAGCAACATGCTGAGAAATTCGGAATGACAATCCTGAGCAACATGCTGAGAAATTCGGAATGACAATCCTGAGAAACATGCTGAGAAATTCGGAATGACAATCCTGAGCAACATGCTGAAAAATTCGGAATGAAAATTCTGAGTTCAAAAAACCATAATTTCAACTTTTACTAAATCTCAGAGAAATTTAAGGAGATTTGAAGAATTCAAATATTGAATATTAAATGTGATATATTTGTGGAGTTTTTGAGATTTGAGGAAGCGGGAAAGATTTTCAATATTCCCGCCCTTGTTTTATAGAGTTTCCTATAAATATGTGCTCAGATTATTCACTCATTTACAACTTTTTACACACGCAGAAAAGGTGGAGAGCTGGATAATTCAAAGTGAAAAGCATCTACCATCTTGAAGAAGTTTTCTTGAGTATTTGAGAAGAAGAGAATTAGAGACATTATTTACTTGCTGAGAAGTTCGAATTTAGAAGATCAGATCCAAGAGAATCCTGATTGAATATTCGGAGTGAGCATTGGTGAAGAACCATCATTATCTTGCTGAGAAGACCGATTTCAGAATATTGGATTCAAGGAAAGTGGATTGAGAATTCGGAGTGAGCATTTGTGCGGAATCATATTTCCTTTCTAAGAAGACTGGTTTCAGAAATTCGGATTCAAGAAATCATATTGAAGATTTGGAGTGTGTATTTGCGGAGCAGCTTAACAAAGTTTTCATTCTTGTGTTTGGCTCATTTTTTCTTTAAGGAATCATTGTAAACTGACGGGAGTCAGTATAATCTTTCCTATCGGGAGATAGAAGGTGTCCAACGGGAGTTGGCACAAGTTGTATTCATTTCTTCATTATAGTGTATTTCCATAGACCCACAGGAGTGGCTATGGCAAGGACGTAGGTTCTCTTATTGAGGCCAAACCTTGTAAATCTTGTGTGCCTTTTTTGATTTACCTTTATTGCATGCTTGAGTTTCTTGCTAAAGGTTGACAAGGAGATAAATCTTGCAAGGGTTAAGTTTCTTAAAGTTTTAAAACTTATAAAATTTAAACAACTGATTCAACCCCCCCTTCTTATATGTTATTTGATCCTTGGAACTTCAGGAAGCATGATTCTAATTCTCATGAGACGTGAGAAAGGGAGGCACTGATGGGAGAAAAGTGGCCTATTCTTTTTGAGGTGGAGGTTTCTTCGTAGGTTTTCTAGGGATAGAAAGTTAATATGGTGGGGAGGTTGTAACATCTCGTTACTATTTCAGGTATTTCTAAACCATCTTTTGTTAAATTTTTATTCCTTTAAATAAGAAAAAGTGGTTCAACAGTGAAAAGTTGCTTTTTTTTAAACACTTCGCAGAATGGTAAAATTATCAATTAATACTCTGGAATATTCAATTAAATATTTTCTGAGTTAAACACTGAGTATGTATGAGTTTTCTAGGTCTGCAAAGTCTTGGGGAGGTCTGAATAAAAATATTAAATATATATTTTTAAGCTCGAGCCATTTATTCAAAATAATTGAATAACTCCAAAACGGTCTATCATATGATAAATTTGAGACCACGGTTATGTCTGAAATATGGTGTTTACCCTAGGAGGGGTATAACATTCGATGGCGGCGGACATTTGGATGTTTCACTCGTAAGATAAAGTTATTAAATAATATTTAATATATTATTTATCAAAAATAATTAAATATATCTCAAATGGTGCTTTGTATGGGTAATTCGGGAACACCGATGGGTCCGAAATGAGGGGTTTACCGTAGGTGAGGTATAACGTTTGTTCACATCGGGTGTTTGGATGCCTCACTCGCAAGAATAACCCTTTTTATTTTAATTAATTAATTGTTCCAAACTTTAATTAATAAATCTTTAATATCTCTCAAATGGTTCATCGTTTGAGAAATTCGAGACCACCGTTGTGTCCGGAACGTGGTTTTTACCATAGACAAGGTATAACATTTGTTCGCATCAGGTGTTTGGATCCCTTGCTCACAAAAATAACACCTTTTATATTAATTAATTAATTATTCTGAGTTTTCATTAATAAATCATTAATATCTCTCAAACCGCTCATCTTTTTAGAAATCTGAGACCACCGTTGGGTCCGGAAAGGGATGTTTTCATTCGCAACGGATCTTTAGTGTCATTTAATTTTTACTATAAATAATTAATTTTATTAAACTAATTTAATTATTAATAAAAATCGGAGTACTGTTCATATTCCCAAAAACCATGCTCAAACACATCTTTAAACACCATACACCATTTTTTATGGATGACTTGATTAAAAAGCTTCAGTTTTGGATCGTTTTTCACCATTTAAGTTATCAATGCATTAATGCACCAAATTAAATCCCTCCACTATCAATCTTCGGTTGAAATTCGAATTAATTTGGGGGTTTCTAAATTTATGTTTTGGAATGTGTTTTGTGTTTCATTGAAATACCTGAACCCCTATCTCACCTTGGGTGTAGGTCGATTCGGAACCCAGGTATTCTTTATGTTGTAGCGAGAGGTAGCCTCTACTCACCTCCTTCCCCAAGTGTTGCACGACGAATCCAAGCGTGTAGTGGATCCTTCCATGGCGAGGCAATGCGATGGGCTATGTGGGGTTGAAGAAGGTAGGTTTCTTTTAATTGTTTTTATTTTATTTTATTTCCTTATATTTTCTTTTATTCTCCAAATACTCTCTCTTCTATAACTTTTTCGTCATTGATCGGAATTGCGGTGTAAAGACCCAATGTTTTTCAATGGAAATTCCCTTCTCAAAGGTATGTCATAAAATCACATGAAAACACAACATAATGAACTACTAAGTGCTAAGTGACCTTTAAACATATGTTTGACACTTCTGTGTTTGGAATTTCGAAAATCCAGCATACATGGTTGTAATCAGTAAGTTTATTGGAGTCCTATAAAGGAAATTTAATTTTTGGATGAATAGTAACCTACCCTAATGAATAATAACATACCCTTATGAATAGTGATATACCCTAATGAATAGTATCCTCACATATGGTAGTAAAAAAATAATATTAAAGTTGGAAGTACGATATACCTATATTTTAGAATAAGTTAATGAATGTTTTAAAACTAGTTTTGATAATAAATTATTATTTTAGTTAAATATTAAAATAATAATATTTAGAAAATTATTTTTGAAAAATGGACTTCATTTTTGGATTCTACATGTTGAAAAATGGTTAGGTTGAATTTTTGGGATTTTTCTGAAATACTTGAATTTTTTATGAATAGTAAAATACGATAATTTACAATAAATGATAAATAAGGGATTTATTGAGTCATTGATTATGTTCTGCTGATGTAAGCCCACTTGGTTCAGGATCACATGATATAATTACTATTCTTGGTCATGGAATACTTACTATTCCTTGTCTTGTGAAGAAATAATAAATTAATGATTATAATATTATGAAATCTCTCCTCACCTCCACTATAAAACCCTCCCTTTACTCCCCCTTCTCTTCACTCATCTCAAGCCTTGTGACTTACCATTATTCTGCCCAAATCTCTACCTAAGATCCTCCCCCACGTCCAAAATCTCCTAGGCTCTTCAAAATACTAAAAACTCTCCCCTTAAGAGGTTCTCAAAGGAGGAAGTCTCAAGAGGTAAATTCCTCTTCCCAATTCCTTCTTTTAATTTCTTTCCTCACCTCCCTTCAACATAATAGGATGATAAATCCAATAATATACATGTAATGGAATTTTTTCATGCTAATGTTATATTTCATTATCTTCTCTCTTTTCCCAACCCTTTTATTTGAAAGAAATGAAAGCACCGTTTGAGATGTGCTAATTTAGCACATTCAAGGACAACAGTTTATCAATTTCTATTATTATCTTTAATTATGGTCATAAAACCATTTGTGTTATGATTGAACCAGATTATTATATATTTAATATATCCTATTTTTTTTTTCTTTAATACTTTTTTACAAATGTTATTAATTTATAAAGTAAAACACGTTCTTTGTAATCAAATCCACCGATTAACAAAAAATGGTTATCACTAAGGTTATATGTATAATAATTCGAATTCACTCTAAGTAACCTAATAAAAATTAAAACCATGTAATCTCCTGGATGTGTACTAAATAATATAACTTCAATTCTGGACAACCAATTTCATCTTACATATAATCCAAACATGAATATAAGTGAACCGATCTTTTAAAGCCAAATAAACAAACAAGCCCGAACAATGAAATTGAACTTTATAACTAATCAAAAAGGCTTTGAATGAACTAAAAAGGGTTATAATAAATAAATTACATATATAATAGGTTCTTGAATTATTAATTAATAAGGCTAATTTTTTTTATTCAGGTCTTTAATAACAAGTGGAGAACACCAACAGATTTAAGGTAAGGGATCCTCTTCTTTTCACTCTTAGTCAAGATTGTTCTCTATGCTATGCCTTTTTGTGTAATAACAAGTGATGGGGTATATTTTCTCACCTCCCACATACTTCCCTAATGTTTTATAAGTGATGATAAACCCCTATATCTATCATCAAGCTCTCTTAGTCACACCCAATACCATGCTGATAAACCGTAGTGGATTCTACCCGAACTTCCTTTATTCCTTCGGGTTACTCTATCTTTCTTTTTCCAAAATGTATTTGTCTTTTCTTTTTATGTAAAACTTCTACATTATGTTTATATTATCCATAATCATGTTCCAAGATTCATCTCTCATTCTCTTTCGAGGATATACATGCTTTTAGGTGAATCCCTCCTCGATACTTCCCAATAAGCACACTTGTTTTAAAGGAACTTCCCGAACTTTTACCCAATATCATGCGCACTCTATCCTCTATTTTAAGACACCATTGTCTTTATAAAATAAGTATTTTTATTATTAAAACATTATTATTTTAATTCTGGTTTTATGTAAAATAATGTCCTCTTTACTATTTTAAAAGCTCTATAGTATTTCCCTTAAAACCGCACAAAAATGTTTTAATGCTAATGTTTCTCAAATACATTTCTTATATGTTGTCACTTCTATTTGTCACCACCTACCATGTTATATGCCTATATTACCTTATGAACGTCCATGTATGTTCTAATCCCTTTCTTTCATGGACACTTTCATGATACACTCATTGGTTATTCTTTATGTCATGATTGTGGTACCCAATTCTCTCCATGGGTAACCTTATGTTTATGTATGGTTGATTATGTATGATTATTTTTGTGGAAATAATATTTATGTGGCATGAATATTTATGTGGAAATAATATTCATAAAATTTTTGAGATGGGTGCGCCCAGATAGCGCTCCAATGCATTGGGTAAGGTTAAGTCTCATGAGATGCGATGTGAAACGGGATTGGCGGTTAGCATTGACCCGTACTGAAATGGGGAACGGGATTGGCGGTTAGCCTTGAATCATAATAAAAAAATGTTTTATGATTATTACACATTTATATGATTCCAGGTTTATAAGATCCCATGATTATATGATATAATTTCATATGTTTCATGTTTTGGATATCAATATGTCATGCCTCCTAACTCATGTGCTTAAGATGTATCCTTGTGTTCATTTCCTTACTGAGCTTTTCAGCTCATCCCTTTATTCATTTGTTCCCCAGGGTACCCTATGCAGATGTAAGGGCTCAAAGGAAGTTATGAGCTCATTATGGATATTAAATAAATAAGTTTTTTTAGCCCCATGTTTTATGTTTTATGTACCTAGTCTTCCAAGACACAAGACTTAACGATCCTTGACTTGTACTCTGATGATTAATTATGATTAAAATCATGAAATGTTATATGTAAAAGGCTCAGGTTGCTATAGTTGGTATTGGAGGATGGTCTAGTTATTTTTGGAGATTAGTAATAGAGCACCTTAGTGAGAACCTTAAGGATGAGACTAGGTATAAGAAAACATTCCAGAATTTTGGTGAGTATTGAGTAAGTGGTTTATAAAGAAAATACATCCCTATATGAATACGAGAAGGTAGAGGCAGCTATGGCACAAATGTATCTAGGGGTAAAACCCAAAAACACAGCTTTGAGCTAGACTCAAATGGGAACTGGTGCGCGACAACAGGTCTTGCTACACTCTTGGTTACGACACTCCCGGAGGATATGATTTGGTAGATTCACAAGCTTAGTACAAACCATTATTAAGGGACAAAAAGAAGCCCATAAGAATATAAGTTAAGAAATAGATCGAGGATAACCTAGATATAAACCTAAGGAATCACAAGTTAGGATGTACTTATTCTTTATAAGTTTATCCTTTTATGTTCAAAGTTTTCTTTTTTATGCTCAATAGCTAAGTATTCAAGACCTCTAATTATACGTTCTTTTTCTTAGTTAATGGCAGGAAATAGAAGAACACGTTCCAACAACCAATGTGATAGGCAATGTAATGATTTCCATAATTCTATACCTGATGTGACAGAAGCAGGTTCTCAAATATTCATGGCAGTACTTGCTCAGTTGGCTCGAGTTATGAATAATAACTTGAATCAAGTGGAATGTCCTCCTACTCCAAGGAAAGAGAAAGTTACTGTATAATCCTTCATGTGGAAAAGGCCTCCCATGTATAGTAGGTATTCTGATCCCCTCCTCGTAGAACAATAGATTAACTCCATTGAAAAGATTTTCTCTGTCCTCCAGTGCTCAGAAGAGGAGAAAGTTGTTCTGGCGGTCTATCATTTTGATGGGAAAGCTGATCAGTGGTGGAAACTAATCAAGAATACAAAGTCCCAAGAGGAAATTGATTCCATTGATTGTGAGGAATTCAAGAGGATGTTTTTCAACAAATATTTTCCTCTAAACCTCTCTCTCAAGATGGAAATAGAGTTCCTTGGACTCAAGCAGAAGGAAGATGAGACCATCGGGGCGTATGAAGTGAACTTTACAAGGCTTTCAAGGTACGCCTCTGGCTTTGCCATGAACACCAAAAGCAAGGTGGATTACTTCTTTAGTGGACTAAAGACGAGTCTACGAAAAGCATTGGAGATTCGATACTTCAACAGTTATGAAGAGATTGTGTGTTGTTCCCTCAAGGTGGAAATGGAAATTGGAGACTCTCAGTGGTCTCATTGGCCTAGTGACAAGAAGTAGAAAATGGAGAACAACATGGGTGGTTCATCAAAAAAATCCCATGATGGAAAGAAGCCTCACTTTTCCCTATGCAAAAAATGTGGGAAGAAGCATCTTGGTGACTGTCTCAAGGGAACCAAGAATTGATTCAAATGCGGAAAGTTTGGTCATCTGTCCAAGAACTGACAAAGGGATATGAAAAATCTTGATAATGTTGAAGAATAAAGGAATGTTCATATCAACACTCAGCTTGCAGTGCAGTGTTAAAACTACAAGGATCTTGGGCATTATGCGAACAATTTTTCTAAGCTAAGGGTCGTCGGAGGCAATCAACAACAACCTCCAAGGCAGCAAGGAAGTTCTTATTCTATCACTACTGCTGAGGTGGAGCTGGAAAATGATGTGGTTACTGGTATTCTAATTATTCATTCAAGAATAGTGAACTTACTATTTGATTCTGGTTCTATGCATTCTTTCATATCTTGCAAGTTTAGTAGAACTATTCAAACACCAACTCAAAATTTAAAGGATAAGTTATCTATGAGAAAAGTGAATGAGGCAATTATTGCATCCATGGTTTATAAATCCTCCCCGGTTAACATTTTTGGACTAAAACTCCCAGAAAATCTCGTCATACTTCCTTTAGTGAAGTTTGACGCTATCTTTGGCATGGATTGGATATCTTTTTACAAGGCCAACATTAATTGTCAAGAAAGGGAGATCACTTTTCACATCCCAAAGCATCTTATGATTCTTTACAAGTTTAGGGAGGAAGATGAGTCTCCTTTAGAATATTCATCTCAAGTTTGGTACTGCTTCTTTGTGAGCAAGCATATCTAGCTCAAATAATTGGGATGAAGGATAGAATAATGCTTGAAAACATGCCCATCGTGAGGGATTACACTGATTTATTCCCTAAAGAGATTCCTGGTCTTCCTCCTAACCTAGAGGTTGAGTTCTCAATTGAAATTATCCCTAGATCTTTTCCAATCTCAAAGACACCTTAGAGAATGGCCACCATAGTGCTGGAAGAGCTAAAGAAGCAGTTACAGGAGAATACAGAGAAGGGTTTTGTACACCCGAGTGCTTCACCATGGGGTGCTCCATTCCTCTTCATCAAGAATAAGGATGGATCAATGTGCCTCTGCATTGATTATCGTGAGCTTAATAAAATCATGATAAAGAACAAGTATCCCCTTCCACGGATAGATAAATTGTTCGATCAGATTCGTGGAGCCAGTTATTTATCTAAGGTGGACCTTCGTTTGGGATATCACCAACTAAAGGTGAGGTAGGAAGATATTCCCAAGTCTGCCTTTCGAACGAGGTATGGACACTATGAGTTCATAGTGACGCCCTTCGGACTCACTAATTCTCAAGAAACTTTCATGGATTTAATGAATAGAGTCTTTAGAGATTACCTTGAAAAATTTGTGGTGGTCTTTATTGATGATATTCTGATATACTCTAAGAGCAAGGAGGAACATGAAGAGCATTTGGAAACTGTGTTAATGAATTTGCGGAGGGATAAGTTTTATGAAAAGTATAGTAAATGTGAGTTTTAGATTGAGGAAGTATCATTCTTGGGGTATGTTATCACCAAGAAAGGGATATCTGTGGACCCTTCCAAGATGAAGGAAATTGATGAGTGGCTGAGGCCAACTTATGTAACATAGATCCACAGATTTTTGGGTCTAGCTAGGTATTATCAATGATTAGTGAAGAACTTTTCATGATTGTCAAACCCAATGAACAAGCTGACAAGGAAGGGAGTAAATTTTGTCTGGACACAGGAATGTGAATACTATTTCAAGGAGTTGAAAAAGAGGCTTATCACTGCGCCAGTACTCACACTCCCTTAAAGTGGATAACACTTTGTGGTGTATAGTGATGCTTCTAAGAAAGTCTTAGGTTGTGTGCTAATGAAAAATGATAAAGTGATAGCCTATGGCTCAAGGCAGCTAAAAATACATGAGAAAAACTATCCTCCACATGATCTGAAGTTAGTGGTTGTGATCTTTGCGTTGAAAATCTAGCGGCATTATCTCTATGGGGGAAAATGTGAGATATATACTGACCACAAAATTCTCAAATATATATTAACATAGAAAGAGCTTAATATGTGCTAGAGAAGGTGTATAGAGCTCATAAGGATTATGACTTCTCAATCCACTACCATCTCGGTAAGGCAAACAAGGTGGAAGATGCTCTAAGTAGAAAGGATCCTGCATCTTTATCAATGATGAGAATTAAAAAGGATCCGATCTTCTTAGATTTGAAAAGGATAGACATGGGAATAATTAAGGTATAAACACCATCAATCATTTCTCAAATGATTTCTCAACCATCCCTCTTGGATAAAATAAAGGACACTCAAAGAAAGGATGTGGAAATTTAGAAAAGGGTGGAAGCTATTAAAAATGGGAAATCCTCCGATTTCAAAATTGATGAAGAAGGAGTTGTAAGATTTGGGACACGATTATGTGTACCATCCGATCTAGAGATAAAGAAGGAGCTATTGAATGATGCACATATCTCGACCTTCTCTATCCACCTAGGGAGCACAAAGATGTATCGAGATCTCCAAGAAAACTTTTGGTGGGACAATATGAAAAGGGAGATTTCCGAATATACATAAAAGTGCCTCATATGTCAGCAAGTGAAGTTTGAGAGAGAAAATTCTAAGGGGAAGATGCAACCACTACCCATACCAGCATGGAAGTGGGAGAACATTACCATGGACTTTGTCACTGGACTTCTAAAGAAATCTAGAGCAAACAATGCTATATGGGTCATTGTGGATCATCTTACGAAGATAGATAACTTTATTGTGGTTCGAGAGGACTTCTCATTAGATCAAATTGCATGGATTTGCATAAAATAAGTGGTAAGGATGCATAGAGTACCACTATCTATTGTATCTGATCGTGATCCAAGGTTCACCTCGAAGTTCTGGAAAAGTATCCAACATGCTCTAAGCACTAAACTGAACTTCATTATGGCCTATCATCCTCAAACTGATGGAAAATCTGAGCAAACTATTCATACATTTAAAGACATGTTGAGAGCATGTTCAATGGAATTTAAAGGAGGATGGGACCAACATCTTCCACTAATTGAATTCTCCTACAACAACAGTTTCCACTTGAGCATCCGAATGGCACCATATGAATCCCTTTATGGGAAAAGGTGAAGAACACTGGCGTGTTGGGATGAAGTCGGCGAGCATAAGTTTCTAGGACCTGAAATGGTCGAAGAAATGGTGGAGAAGGTGAAAACCATTCAACAACATATCAAGGTAGCCCAAAGTCAATAGAAGAGTTATGTAGATAACCACCGATGAGACCTTGAGTTCAAAGTTGGAGACATGGTATTTCTATGCATATCCCCATGGAAGAAGGTCATAAGGTTTGGGAAGAAAGGGAAGTTAAGTCCTAGGTACATCTGCCTCTTCGAGATCCTTGATCGAGTCAGAGCTGTGGTCTATCGACATGCACTTCCACCTACCATGTCGAAAGTACATGATGTCTTTCATGTATCCCTCTTAAGGAAGTACATAACAAACCCTTCACATGTACTATCTTCAGAGTTGGTACAGTTGGAGGATGATCTCTCTTATGAGGAGCAGCCAGTGAATATCTTGGATTGTAGAGACAAAGTTCTATGCAACAAGACTACTCATCTGGTCAAGGTACTATGGAGAAACCATATGTACAAAGAGGCAACATGGGAACTGGAGGAAGCAATGAAGGAAAAGTACCCACACCTATTTTTGGCATAGAATGTAAAACGAAATTTCGAGGGCAAAATTTCATAAGGGGGGAATAATTTAATGACCCAATGTTTTTCAATGGAAATTTCCTTCTCATAAGTATGTCATAAAATCACATGAAAAAAATAATAATGAACTACTAAGTGCTAAGTGAAATTTAAACATAAGTTTGAAATTTATGTGTTTGGAATTTCGAAAATCCGGCATACACGGTTGTAATCAGTAATTTATTTGGAGTCCGATAAGGAAAACTTAATTTTTGGGTGAATAGTAATCGACCCTAATGAATAGTAACATACCCTTATGAATAGTGATATACCCTAATGAGTAGTATCCTCAACTATGGTAGTATAAAAAAAATATTCAAGTTGGAAGTACAATATACCTATATTTTTGAATAAGTAAATGAATGTTATAAAACTGGTTTTGATAATAAATTATTATTTTAATTAAATATTAAAATAATAATATTTAGAAAATTATTTTTAAAACATGGACTTCATTTTTAGATTCTATATGTCAAAAAATGGTTAGGATTAATTTTTGGGATTTTTCTGAAATACTTGAATTTTTTATGAATAGAAAATACGACAATTTACAATAAATGCTAAATAAGGGATTTATTGAGTCATTGATGATGTTATGCTGATGTAAGCCCACTTGGTTTGGGATCACATGATAAAATTACTATTCTTGGTCATGGAATACATACTATTCCTTTTCTTGTGAATAAATTTTAAATTAATGATTATAATATTATGAAATCCCTCCTCTCCTCCACTATAAAACCCCTCCTTCACTCCCCCTTCACTTCACTCCTCTCAAGCCTTGTGCCTAGCCATTATTCTTCCCAAATCTCTCCCCAAGATCTTCCCCCACGTCCAATAGCTCCTAGTATCTTAAAAATACCAAAACCTCTCCCCATAAGAGGTTCTCAAAGGAGGAAATATCAAGAGGTAAATTCCTCTTCCCAATTACTTCTTTTCTTTTAAGTTATTTACTTTTAATTTATTTCCTCACCTCCCTTCACTATAATAGTATGATAAATCCAGTAATATAAATGTACTGGAATGTTTTCATGCTAATGGTATATTTCATTATCTTCTCTCCTTTCCCCACCCTTTTATTTGAAGAAATGAAAGCACCGTTTGAGATGTGCTAATTTAGCACATTCAAGGACAAGGGTTTATCAATTTCTATTATTATATTTAATTCTAGTTATGAAACCATTTGTGTTATGGTTGAACCAGATTATTATATATATATAATATATCCAATTTTTGGTTCTGTAATTCTTTTGTCAAAATGGTATTAAGTTATAAATCAAAACACGTTCTTTGTAATCAAATCCACCGATTAACAAAAAACGGTTATCACTAAGGTTATATATATAATAATTTGACTTCAATCTATGTAACCTAATTAAAATTAAAACCATTTAATCTCCTGGATGTTCAATAAAGAATATAACTTCAATTATGGACCACCACTTTCATCTTACATATAATCCAAACTTGAATATAAGTGAACTGGTCTTTTAAAGCCAAGTAAACAAACGAGCCTGAACAATGAAATTGAACCTTATAACTAATCAAAAAGGCATTGAATGAACTAAAAAGGGTTATAATAAATAAATTACATATAGAAGAGGTTCTGTAATTATTAATTAATAATAATAAATTTGTTTATTCAAGTCTTTAATAACAAGTGGAGAACACCAATTGCCCCACTCCGAACATGTCCTTCAAAGAGGCAAGTGGTCATCCCAGATTTATTCAGGCTATTCGTGATGAGGATCAAATTGCCATCTTCAATAGAATTGTCTCCAGTGATGTCCCAAATAAACTTATTTTCACAGCTTTAATGTCAGGTATCTTCTCCATCAAATATTTTATGCACATCACGAGGGATATCTCAGGTGAAGATCAGGGGGGGCTCAGTTGCGGTTCAAGGATCTTACATCTAAATATAACTTCCTTTTTTGGCGAGTGAGGAACAAGGATCTACCAACTGACGGAAATTTAAAGATGATGGGCGTGAATCTGGCTTCCAGGGGCTGGTGCTGCAGGCTCCCGAAACAAGACACAGTGGAGCATCTTTTTTATACGAGTGAATGGGCTATCGGTCTCTGGATGTGTTTTGGGGCTTTCTTCGGCTGAGTTATATCTAGAGGGGAGATGGAAGATTTCATGGTGTCCTGGTTTAGAGGAGTAGGCTCACACGGTGAAGAGAGGAAGACCCGATCTATTATTCTGATTGCAGGCTGCTGGACACTCTGGAAGGCCAGGAATGAGGCGCAACACAATGATGCACAAGGATCGCAAGTAAGCATTCACTTTAAGATGAAGAATACCCTGCTCGATCTGCTTCGCCTCTGTCCTGACTGTCACCATGATCCGTCTGTGAGTCCAGTTTCTCCTTTTCTTCCAACTTCTCCTCAGTCTGGATGTGTAGAACATGGCGCCTGGGTACGTTGGATTCCCCCTCAACATGGTCTGAAACTCCACACGGACGAATCTCTAATTGGGGGGGGGGAGATGCGCGAGGGTGGGGTTATAAGAGATCATAGGGGTTCTGTTGTTGCAGCGTTCACGACTTTCTTTGGGTGAGGTGATGTGCTGCAGGCGGAGGCTCTGGCCATGGCCACGGGGTTGGAAATGTGTAGTCAAAGACAGCTTGAGGTTCATATGGTGGAGTCTGACTCTTTGCTACTTTGTAATGCAATTCTTGGAAAGGGTAATATTCCTTGGCATATATCCTACACCATTAGAAAATGCAACGTGTTTAGGGGAAACAATATGACGGTGTCTCACACATGGCGGGAGGGGAATATGGTGGTGGATTATCTGGCTTCCATGGCTTCCTCAGATCAGAGGGTAATTTATTTCTTTTTCTTGGGTGCGTTTCCTAAGGAGGGGATGAAATTTGTGGCCAATTATGCTATGGGTTTGCACTACTTTCGACCACCTTGATGTGTTTGTGTGGTTCTTTTGTACTATGGATTTTATTTAAATAAAAATTATAGCTTTCAGTTAGTGGAGAACACCAACGAATTTAAGGTAAGGGATCCTCTCCTTTTCACTCTTAGTCAAGATTGTTCTCTATGCTATGCCTTTTTGTGTAATACCAAGTGATGGGGTATATTTTATCACCTCCCACATACTTATCTAATGTTTTATAAGTGATTAGAAACCCCTTATCTCTATCATAAAGCTCTCTTAGTTACACCTGATTCCATGCTGATAAACAGTAGTGGATTCTACCCGAACTTCCTTTATTCCTTCGGGTTACTCTATCTTTCTTTTTCCAAAATTTATTTGTCTTTTCTTTTTATGTAAAAATTCTAAATTCTGTTTATATGATCCATAATCATGTTCCATGATCCATCTCTCATTCTATTTTGGGGATATACATGCTTTTAAGTGAATCCCTCCTCGATACTTCCCAATAAGCACACTCGTTTTAAAGGAATTTCCTGAACTTTTACCCAATATCATGTGCACTCTATCCTATGTTTTAAGACACCATTTTCTTTATAAAATCAGTATTTTTATTATGAAAACTTTCTTGGTTCAATTCTGGTTTTATATAAAATAACATGCTCTTTACTATTTTAAAAGCTCTATAGTATTTTCCTTAAAACCGCACAAAAATGTTTTAATGATAATGTTTCTCAAATAAATTTCTTGTGTATTGTCACTTATATTTGTCACCATATACCATGTTATATGACTATATTACCTTTTGAACGTCCATGTATATTATAATATCTTTCTTTCATGGACACTTTCATGATACACTCATTCGTTATGCTTTACGTCATTATTATGGTACCCAATTCTCTCCATGGGTAACCTTATGTTTATGTATGGTTGATTAGTATGATTATTTATGTGGAAATAATATTTATGTGGCAAGAATATTTATGTGGAAAGAATATTCATGAAAATTTTGAGATGGGTACACTCAGATAGCGCTCCAATGCATTGGGTAAGGTTAAGTCTCATGAGATGCTATGTGAAACGGGATTGGCGGTTAGCCTTGACCCGTACTAAAGAGATGTTTTATGATTCTTCCACATTTATATGATTCCATGTTTATATGATCCAGTGATTATATGATATTATTTCATATGTTCTATGTTTTGGATATCAATATGTCATGCCTCCTAACTCATGTGTTTAAGATGCATCCTTATGTTCATTTCCTTACTGGGCTTTTCAGCTCATCCATATGTTCATGTGTTCCCCAGGGTACCCTATGCAGATTTAAGGGATCAAATAATGTTAGGAGCTCATTATGGATATTAAATAAAGAAGTGTTTTTTATCCCCTTGTTTTATGTTTTATATACCTAGTCTTCCAAGACACTAGACTTAACGATCCTTGGCTTGTAATCTGATGATTAATTATGATTAAAATCATGAAATGTTATATTTAAAAGCCTCAGGTCAATATATGTGTGTCGTCAGTTCCATTGAATTCGTCTCGATGAGTAGAATCAAGATAATATTTTTTTTTCGAAGTCATTAAGGTATTCTTCGATTCGTTTTTTTCACATTTAAAATGGTTATTTTTAAATAATTTTATCAAAAAATAATTAATAATAATTATTGAATAATAATTTCAACAACTTATCAATGAATAATTTTAATGAAATTATCGAGGATAATTCTTAAACAATTTTATCAAATGATGATTTATTAAATTATCAAAAGATAAATATTGTCTTTTTATCAAAAAAAATATTTCTAAGAATTATCAGATGATAATAATGATGAATTATCAAAGCTTAAATGTGAATGATTATTGGAAGGTAAGTATTAAGAAAAACCATCAAATGCTAACTTCATCAAATTATCAAAATATAATCATAAAGAACTATAAAAACATAATTTTATGCAATTATCAAGATAATTGTTAAAATAATTGTTAAGGATAATTGCTTGAAATTATCAAAAGGATAGTTATTGAAGAATTTATCACTAGATAAATAAAAGTCTTATTAACATTATAATTTTGAGTTTATCAAAGATAATTATTCTGATAAATAATCACAAGTGCATGCGTTGATATAATGATAAACTGAAAATTTTCCATGAAAGATAAATATTATCACATGTGATAATATATATATATATATAAACTTATCCTGGTGAGATAAATTATCATCGCATGTGATAATTTAAAATAATAATCCAGAGATTATCAAGGAGAGAGGAAATGTAATTGCATGTAATATTTTATTTCCTTGAGAAATAAAATAGAGGGATATAATTATCAAATGAGGATTATGATTATTATTATGTATATTTAATGCGATTGCATGTGTTAACATAAAACGATAATCCAGAGATTCTCTAGGAGAGAGAAAATGTAATCACATGTAATATTTTACTTCCTTGTGAAATAAAATAGATGTTTTGGTTCTAGGAACCCTTGACGAGCATCAATCATTGGTGTGTTGATGCTTATGATAAAAATGTCGTGAGGAGGTTTATTGAACCACCCTAGGTAGATTATCATTGCCACTGACATTGACGAACTTGAGGTAGGTGGTTCTGTCCCTACTTGCCAAATTTATTATCCTTGTATTGCTTGATTTATTTCAATTGTTGATTTAAATTCAATTTCTCAAATTTGCTTTCAATTAAATTGTTAAAAACCCGATTCTAGTGAATTAAGATATTTGAAATGGTTTTGGAATGGAAATTTGGAAAACCCCCAATTATATTGAATTGGGTGTGTTTATAGAAATTGGGTGATTTAAATTGTTTAATTTAAATTGTGGATTTGATGGAAATTATTTCAATTAAATTGTTGAATTTAATTGTGGAAATAAATTGTGTAATAATGGAATTGTTTTTGAATGGATTTCAAACTCATGAAAATGAATTAAAGTGATTTGATAGAAACCCAATGGTTTTATCTTGTGGAAAGGCATCTTTTTGAATAAAACCTGTTTTGGTTTTAAATGGAAAGGAATTGACATTTTTGAAATGGAAGAATGGGATTGATCGTATTTTAAGTAGTCTTAAAATAGTTCCCCCATCGTGTAAGAGCACATGTAAGACTTAGGTAGTTAGTGAGTTATTTGGATACACTCTACACTACGACAATGTTCTAAAACATACCTGTGGAAGGTCACATTCTCGACGGGTTGACGACGAGTCTCCTTTGGCTAGTGTCATAGGGATATGTGTATACACATTTTGCTGAGTTCACATAGAGAGTGAAGAATCCTATAGCAGGTAAATACTATCGTACCTTTTAGAAGATGACAATGTTGCTCATTTGTTTATTTATATCTGAGATATAAATTTATTCCAATGCTTTTGAACTACTTTACATTCCTGTTGAATTTATATAAATTGTTTTATATAAATGTTTTATTTAAGCCATTGTTTTAGAAATATTCAATCATTGTAGAGCCTTAATTAATGTATTTTCCAATATTTTGAAAATGTATAGCATGTTTTGTTTAAATATGATTTTGAATTTCCAAACCTGTTTACTTTAAAATTTAATCTTTTCTTTGGATAATCTATATTTGGAATCTATTATGGAATCTTTGGTGGTATCCTTCTATGCTTAGGCTCACACCCTACTTTTTCCTTCAGGTGTTTGTAGAATTTCTTCTTTCAGGTTTGATCAAAGGGAAGGGATCTATTGGAGTTGGATCCAGCTGTTGAGTTTTGGTCTTGGTGAGTTGTGTCCTTGGGACCTTGGGGTTGTTTTCCCATTTTAGTAGTTGGGTTGTATTACTTTGGGTTTTCATGCAATGTTGTATTCTGGTACATCACTCCTAGTGGAGTTTCTTTTTTTATGCATACTACTTTGTTTCCTTTTTCTTCCACATTCTTGTGGAAAAAATCATTCCCACTTGTATGTTGTATGATGTCAGGTGCTAGTCGTCGACTCGTGGGGATCAGGAACACCCTTTAGGCTATGTCAGAATCGTCTTGGTTATTGGGTTTCCAGGGTACCCAGGCTGGTTTGTGACATGTAAAACATGATATAAATATAATATATATAAATTATATTTTTATTATAATAATATGTATAATATATAAGTATGAAATGGAATACAATGTTCATGGAGACGGTAGGCCGTACGTACTCATGAATACTATTTTCGTTTAATTATCGTGTTGAAAAAAAAAGTAATGGCATATGTATATATATATATGTATTATTATTATATTATATTTATGATATCATATATATCATATATATTCACTAAAACCATCTTTAATAAAATACATGTGATTTATGAATGAATCTTATCATTTTGAGGGGGCGGTAGTCCACACTTCCTCAAACGAAATTATCGTATTAACAAAAAACGGGAAGTAAAATAGATATGTGCTATAAAAAGGAATATAGAAGATTAAAGACATAATAAATTTAATATATGACATATATAACAATATTTTCCTTCATAATGGCCACCATGGTAGGTGGTATTGAAAAAAATGAACAATCATCATTTCGTGAGGCAGTAGTTTACCGTATAGAGACACAATATGCTCATTACCCATTAGATGAAGGTGTGTGTAAGTGTAGGTAAAACCATTTACAAAAAAAATCCTAGTATATTTAGGATACTATATTTTTTATTTAAGAATATATTAAAGAGAGTTGGAGGGGGTGGATAAGGAAAATAAAAGAAAGGACTTGAGAGAAGACGTTACCTCTTAATCGGGTAACTCGTTTTGGTTTGTGCCAAAAGGCTTCCTTGGACTGACTTCTTCCCAAGGTAAGGCTTATAGGAGGAATTTAGGGATTTTGTTAAGTGTATTGGGAAGATATTGGACAAACCTAAGAGGTTTCAGAGGTTTTAAAAAGTGGTATAGTTGGTGTCCTTTTATAGGGAAAGAAAGAGACTCACATGGAATTTTTGAAAAAAAGTCAAGTGTACACATGTTCGTTCCTAAAAAAAGTCATAAAAAACCAACATAAATCAATAATTTAAGGTTTATATAATAATAATGGCCCTAATATGGGTTTTTTAAAAGTGTATAGGTAATTTTCCCCGCTAATATTGCGGTTCAATCTTTAATTATGCTTAATTTGGCCTTAATCGTTGTGATTAATTTTAATCACTTTTACTAATTTTTTGGTAAAAATAATAGTTGATATTATTAGACTATAAATATTATACTGATTAAAATGTTTTCTGTGGATTTTTTAAATTCAATTAATAGAAGTGGAAAAATTAAGAATACTACTTATCCTTTAGACGGGACGAAATAACAGATTTTTTAAGTTGAAAAATGTTCAAAAGTTTGTTATGTTTTTATATTCAATTTAAAAGTGAAATTGATTATAATTACCTAAATTGTATTAATATATGTATAATTGATCAAATTTGATCTTAAAAAAAATTTGAAGTATAATTTAGCATTAATAATTATTTAAATGAAAAGGCAGTTATTAACTAAAACACAATGTTTTTCACTATTCATCAAAAAATGAAGTTTCTCATAAAAATACAAAAAATTAACCCTAATCTAATTTTGGTATTCTTAATTCAAAAAAAATTATTTTATCAAAATAAATTTCTATATTTTTTTTCTAAAATTAATTTAATTATAAAAAGCGGTTCATTCGAGAAAATAATATTTTAAATTATAAAGAACTTTACCAAAAATCATATCTTTCATTATCAATATGTTTTATCTAAATAAACCAATTATAAATAGTATTTTAAAGTTATTTATTACTATTCATATAACTATATTTAATGGATAGGATATCATTATCTCATTTAAATAATTATAACAATAAAATGATTTTTTTGTAGAAACATCTGTGTTGTGTGTAACGTACGCCATGTTGGTATTATGTATTGTGCAAGACAAGTCCGTATTGTGTGTAGCACAAGAAATGTATGTATTTCAGGTAGCACAATCTAAGTCAGTATTATGTGTAGCGCAATCCAAGTTAGTATTTCATGTAGGGAAAGCCAAGTTGGTATTGCATGTAGCGCAAGCCAAGTCGGTATTGCGTGTGAATGGAATGTTTGTATTATTGTTTTAATATATATATATATATATATATATATATATATATAAAGAGAAATTTCTAGTTTCATGTGAATGGAAAAATATAAAAAAGATAAATTAATTCAAAAAATAAAAATTCAAAAAAACTTGGGGTGTTATAGGAGAACCCCACAATGACACACTGGTTGGATGAAACACCTTTGTATCAGATCATCCACCTACATCCTCAACTCACACAACTCCATGGGAACCATCTGATAGGGATCCACTGAAATCAGAGATGAACCTGACTGTAACTCTATCCAAAACTCAACATCATGTCGAGGAGGTAGTGTCATAAGCTCCTCTAGGAAAACATATAGGAACTACCCCACAATCCTAGGAGCATCCCCAACATGAGCTTCTAATGAAAGATATTCCAACTATGAAGAAATAGGATCTACTTTCCTACCACATAACTGAAAACATCGCTCACCAATTAAAACCACTCTCTAGACCTCCACATTGAAAAATGAGACTCTTCTATGAAAGAATTCAATGACTGCATGTATGGAATAAATAAAATCCATGCCAAGGATAACATAGTATGTTTGTATTTGTAACAAGAAGAAGTCCCCCATTGACTGGTGATGCCCCATCACCAATCTGTATTTCAGAAACACATAAAACAAGGAATTATGGACTCCAACCAGTGTAGATAACACTGAGGGTACAAGAAACCTCTCTATATCCAGTACCAATATACAGACCAAAATAAGGACAAGCAAAGGAGTTTGAGGCTCTTAAATAAAATACATAATGCATAGGGGTAGATGAAAAACTGAGCATACATCAAAAAACTCTTGGTTATACTGGCATTGCTACCTCTAACGCCTGTATTTGACCATGCCCAACTCCTCTACCTCTCTCCTTCCAGGATCCATAGCCACACTCTAGCCTATATCCCTTTGGATGGGGTCTATAATGAGTGTTCCCTCTTCCAAATCTACCTTCTCTCAGTAGATGAAAAATAACCTATAGTCCCTACCAATAGAACCGTCTTGGAGGAAACTGTTACTGCTACTGAAAAGGGGCCAAACCACCCTTATGAAACTGGCCTCCTAGATCGGTTAGAAACTGATCCTAGTGGATCCCATATATCCTGTAGATATGGAATGAAAACAAAAAACCCTCAAAATTCACTTGGGAACCATCTATCCCTGATGGTTGGGAAATAATATATCACAACTGAATCCTTTCTGAATAAAACCTTGACTTCCTGAACACCCACAACCCACTGCCTGAAGCCCTGCTCCTCGAAACACCCTATTGTGGCTCAACTACAAAGGAAATAATACGATCGATAACCTCATACTTTTTCTGCACCTTTAGATATGTCGAGATTCTAAACATAGTGACGTCATACCTAATCACTTGATTCAAAGACTCCTCTAAACACTGCACTCTAAACTCTTCATCTAGGAGAACATATGAAGCAAAGTTCAGGATGTCCGTGAACCTAATCCCAAGATCCCGCATGCTCAGAATCTTCTATTGATGGGATATAATCTCCTACCTATTGGATACCCTCATTTTTGATGATAGAAACTCTACCCAAAACCCCCTTAGAAATTCTAGCCACAACACATCTTCCTCGTTGCAATCCCTAAGAAACAACATCCACCAATGACGTACAACTCCCCACATATGAAAAACTACTAGCAGTGTCCAAAACTCAAATTTTTCTTGGATCAGACCGAAAGTGATATCGAACTCCTCTATATAGCACTTGTCTCCATATCTAAGACACTCTCCTTATACTTACCCAAAATCTACCACTAAAATGAATGTAAGAAGAACTACCATGACTCATCCTCCTCTATTGGGTCAACCCTCCTAAGATCAACCAAATCAGCCTACTAAAACTGAACTTCTTAAGAAACTCATGGATGATGAATAGGATCCATTCCTAAAAACAAGGAGAAAATCATATGCCCAGAAGCATATAATTTTATCTAATATGTTTTAATTTATTCATTTTATTTTCCCAAAACACCCAATTCAATCATTAAAACAATTCATCATGATGCATGTAACTCTCCTAGGTCTCTACCCTACAAATTGTTCCACCTCACTTGGTAGTTCAATAAGCTCAGAGTCCATGAAATGGATCATGAGGGTCCTAAAATACGATATCCTAGCGAGTCTCCCTGTCCTATATCATACGCCAAGGTCAACTTTCACTACTTTCATACCAACCCATGTAATACTCACTGTGCCCAACTCCAAACTCCATACCATATCTCAACCATCAGCTCTGATACCACTATGTCACAACCCACTCCCACCAAATATGCTACAATGATGGGAGAGAGACACTGACCCCAAGTCCCACCTCTAGTAGGCCTCAGGTTGGTGACTAGCACTGAGAGTATAAAAATATCACAATATGGGATTCATTAATCTATATAAATAAGATAGGATCAAGTGATAGGATAAAAAATCACCAAGAAACTCCAATAAAAAATATAAAGGTAAACCAAAACCCATCCCATAATATAAGAATAAAGTAATACTGATACGTATAATTGTCTCCAAAGTAAATAACCAAAAGAAAATCCTACAACAATAACTCAACAGAAACTCCATACTAGCGATTAATGTCCACATCGATCCCAAAAATTTGTCCTGGAAACCTGAAAAAAATTTATAGGCATGGGGTGAGCATAATAGGTATAATTATTAGGGACATAACCAAGTCCTCAAGTGTACATGTGAAAACATCATGCTAATGCATTAATGAAGAAATAACAGAACCAACAAACACCTATACAGGTCATTTAACCAAAACTATCCTCATCATGGCTCGCTCACCAAATCCTTCATCCAATATAATAATATAGCATCGAGATCATAACAAAGTAAGGCACCCAGCTTCATCTTCCCCACTGACTTGCTTCTCTCACACCCCAACATTAAATTTCCTATGCTCCCATCCTTTCCATACATATCACATCACATCACATCCCTCCTGTAGACACCTGGGCCACACATCACACCACATCACAATCTCACCCGCATACACCTGGTAAAACACATCACTACCAGAACCATAGTATATGATATCATGAACATAAAGGACATCAACCTCATACCCTCCTCCTACCACAAATAAACCCCACTATATATCACATCACACCACATTATGTATCTGTAGTAGATACCAGGGACACACATCATATCTCACCCATATACAACCGGTCCAACACATCACTACTAAAGGATGAGTGGGCGAGAGGGGGTAACCAGTCATCCATATCACTACCAACTTGGATGTTGGGGAAAACACCCAGAAATCAGCACCTCTGAGCATTGATAATGTTATCCAAATTGGATAGGGCATGTATAAAATAACATAAAAATACATGATATAAAGATATCACAAAATAAAAAACCTAAGGGTTCACATCAACAACACTAGAACAAACCAAACCACCGTACTACACATCAACCACCATAACTATTTCCACCACTATATGAAACACCATAGAACTACCACACAAGACACACACCATTTCCACTTTCAGCTTACAATTTACACCAATTTTATTCATTATATTTTTCATTTCACATTAAACCACTCATTCATTCATTCAATTAAATTTAATCTATTTATCACACATCAACTTCCATTCAATTATATTTAATTACCAACCCATTAATTTATTCATTTTATTCAACATTGTAACTTATTCCAATGCTACCTACGAAACTAACACAACCACACCACACAACTATCCCACAACACCACACATACACCACCATCATCACATCACATAACCCTAGCCATATCACAAATAAAACACAAATCATCCATCACACAACCACAACAACTACGCTAAAACCAATGTGCCACAACCACTGTGCTATAACCTTTGTGTAACATCCCCCAATATGGTACCCTCTCATGTGGAAAAAACGGGTTGGTTAATAAACCCCAAGTGTGCCTCTCCATATTCTAGAGGATACCGACTAGCAGTAGGGGTGTGATATGTATAGTATGGAGACTATACCCCCTATTATGGAGTATAATACAATAGAAATAATAGGTAATAATAAATACCATAGTAATTAAGAATAGTGGAAAAATAATATAATACAACTGGAAAGTAAAATGAGGTACCAATAAACTAATAATGAATAATCGTGTAATGATAAAATGAGATGTATCTAAATAAAAAACTAAAAACAATACAAATAAAAGAATTAGTTGATACAGATAATCCCAAAATACCCTGATCTTGAACCCCATGTAGGTCCCACACTCAAACTCTATCCCACCATCAAGCAACAAAAGAATCAACAAAAAGGTCCCTTGACCTTATCTAAACCTATATCCATGTAATATTACTGAGAACTAAATGACAACTTGAATAGGGTGTGAGTAAAACATAGTAGGTCAACACCACCATGTGTAAAAAAACTAGTCTATTAATAAGTGTATGAAATAATGTAATAAATATATGTATTAATTAATAAATTAATATAATAAATCAATTGACCTCCTTTTTCACCATGATGGAATGTCTCAGAGCATGTAAAAAACTATGCAAAAAATAACCATAATCTGGGGAATAATCACAAAACACTAGTCCAAGCCCGCTATATAAACATTTCAGCATGAGAATAGGAAGTTCCCGATCAATATAATAATTACACCATGGGACTAGGTAGAGCCCACTAAATATAATAATTACAACATGGGACTGGTTAGAGCCCTCTCAATATAAGCATTACAACATGGGACTAGTTAGAGCCCACTCAATATAAGCATTACAACATGGGACTAGGTCCCATTAAATTAAATAATTACAACATAGGACTAAAAATAGCCTACTTAATATAAGAATTATAGCATGGGACTGTGTATATACCACTCAATATAAGCATTACATCATGTAATATCATAATATCACATCATAAAACTCAATGGTTAATTATGAAAATTAGCATTTATCTTTCAATTACACTTTAATTTATATCTCAAAATATCAATAATTACATCAATGAGAAATAATTAATTACCTAGAGATTTTATATCAATAAATCACATAAGGTATCATTTCATGATAAAAAAACTTTAAACCATTATCCAAGCTCTTATTATTCAAAGGTTTACTCACCCAACAAGTAGCCATAAGCCATGTCACATAAAAAGTTGAACCCAATAGATTTAAACCAATATTCCAATCCATGATTTACCATCAATCAACAAATAAATTAATTAGAGTGGACATTATGTCATTGAAATCATAATATTTCCCGTACTTCATAATTAAACAGACCATAGGGTTAGCTTCAAACTCTCCACCTTTATTCGTTGATTTAGAAATGATTCCAATAGGAATCACCAATAATAATAGAGGCACAAAAGATTTAATGAAGAACTTAGATTAATATAGTTCATGATAAAACCCCCCAAAAAACCATGTGGTCATGTGATTACACCAAAATGAACAAGGAATAATGGGAGATAAGCGAAACCTAAGAAGAAACACTCACCAGGGATTAGATGTATAATCGGGATACCTGGAAGGGAGGAAGAGTCTCTAAAATCACCAGGAGATCACCATAAGATCAAGAGAATATGTTTTCACAAGATAGAATGAAAATAATCACATGCATTATAGACTTAAAACTGGTGGGTCTAAGTAATATTTGGTGTGTAATCCTTTCACATCATGCATTTCCTCATTTTTAAGTTATTCCAAAAAAAATTGCCCCAATCGATATTTACATGATGTGAATTTGGTTCATGACGTGTAACCACTTCACATCATGAACTAATTCATGATATATGTTTGAAGGAAGTTACACATCATGTAACATACACATGGAGTGTAATCATCTAGTGAATAATTTTTATCCCAACTTCTATATAGGGTTTTGAACCACCTCTAAAGCCTTCTAAACTCACGAGAAAAACTCTTAATACCATTTAACACGTTTATACCTAGAATCCATTAAATCAAATAAACATACATACCTTACCTTCAGGTTATTTTCCCCAATAAAGAATCTATATCTACAAACAAGACTCCACCACCAAGGTCCAATGAAAAACTCAAAGAGGGACGTACCTAGAAAAAAGACAGGATCTTAAAACCTCCCCACTATATAACAACTCATCTTGAGATTCTCCAAGCATCATGATGGGGTCCTGATGAATGATTATGGACACTGCACTTCCATATCAGACTCCCTTTCCTAGGTCTATTCTTAAACACACCTAGGGTACCACTACACTCGAAACAGAGGTATAGTCCTACCTAGAAGATACTTCTCACTATGGTCCACAATCCATATCAGATTCTCCTCAAAGGACACATAAACATAAATATATACATTCATTACGTCTAATATGTGATAAGGGTTAGGATAATATCTATAAAGTTGAGACACATGAAAAATGTCATGCATGGAACTGTAGAATTGTGTAATGGATAATCAGTACATCACTAGACTGACCCTATTCACTATCTCAAACAGACCAACAAAACTGGGTGTTAACTTTTCCTGTTTTCTGAAATAGCATTGCCCCAACTTGGGAGAAACCTGAAGGAAAATACGATGACCAACCACAAACTCCATAGGTCATCTCCAATGGTTATCATATGATTTTTTCCTTCTCTTAATGGTCACAAACTGCCTCCTGATCAGTCGATCCTGCTCTGAAGTCTCCAGCATGAGACTAGTCCCAACAAGTGATGACTTACCTACCTCTAACCAACAAAGAGTAAAATGAAACAAACTTCTATAAATGGCCTCAAATGGTTTTATTTGGATCGATGTATATAATATTTTATTATATGAAAACTCAAAGAGTGTCATATGATTCTCTCATGAACCACTGAAATCCAAAAAATAGGCTCTTAACATATCCTCCAAAATATGAATAGTCTGCTAATATTGACTATCAGTATGGGGATGATAGGTTGTGCTCAAAATAACCTATGATCCCAAATCCTTCTGAAGACCATTCCAAAACCATGATATGAAATGAGGATCTCTATCATAAATGGTAATCCTTAGAACACCATGAAACCAAACTACCTAGAGCATGTATAGAGATCCCAGATCATCAACTGTGAAGGTCTCGCTGATAGGTAAGAAGTGAGATAGCTTCATCACTTGATTCATTATCATTCATACTCCATCACTCTTATAGGTTTTTCGACATAATCCTGTTACAAATTTCATAGTGAAATCATCCCATTTCCACTCAAGAATGGGTAGAGGAAGCAACAACACAGCTGACCTCTGATTCTCGGATTTCACCTACTGAAAGAAGAAACATTCCACCCCAAATATAGATACCTAATTTTTCATTCCTAAACACCATTACTGTCTATGGAGATCACAATACGTCTTTTTCAAACTAGGTTGTACCTCCCATCAAGAATCATGAAACTCTTTCATTATCTCCTCACATAATCCCATAGGAACCCATCCTCAACCATAGGAAAGAATAAAATTTCGATTGCCAAGAGACTACCATGATGGTCTCTCCTCACCACATAAGATGTCCCTTTGAACAAATCCATCTAGATCATATCCAAAAACATAGGTATAACAGATGTTGAAGTCAGAGCTACTCATCCCAAAGACTCCTAATCATCTAGATGCATGTCTGAAAAGAGTTCCATTATCTGCCACTCATCTAAAGACTATAGAACTACCTATGTCTATGTATTTTGGATATATAAATGGAAAAATATATTCCCTTTACCAATTTATAATCCAACTGAAAGTCAAAAGACTCCAGATACTCGACCCACCTCCTCTGCCGAAGTTTCTAGTCCCACTAAGAAAATATGTACCTGACTATATTGTGGTCCATTTATAACACAAACCTATCACCCATAAGATAGTGTTCCAAAATCTCAGGTCAGGTAACACTATAGCTGACTCAGATTATGAGTAGGGTAATTCCTCTCGTGCGGTCTCAGTTGTCTTGAGCTATAAGAAACCACTCAATCCTCCTTCATCATAAATGCTCCAAGTCCAATTATAGATGTGTCACAATACATAGTATATGGTTTACCCAACATAGGTAAATCGGGGATAGGTTTTGAGGTCATACTACTCTTAATCTCTAGAAAGTCTCTCTCTTGCAAGCATCCAACCAAACAAACTTCTCTCCCTTCGTGGTTATCCCTGACATCGGTATTGCTAAATGGAATAAATCTTGGATAAAGCACTAATAATAACTTGTTAAGCCCAGAAAACTCTGAATGATAAAGAAATTATTTTTTTTCTCTCAAGATACCATGACAAAAGTTTTCTATAGGTCCACTAACACTCCTACCACTAAGATGACATGGCCTAAGAAGTTCACTTTATCAATCCAGAAATTGCATTAGGTTAGTTTAACATAAAATTGATACTCTCTCAATATACTTAATATGATTTCATGATGTTTGGAATGATTGTCTACCAATTTTTAGTACACTAAGATATCATCGGGAAACCCCCCCCCCACAAAATGGTCCAAGAAAGGATAAAAGATCAAATTCATTGAATCCATGAATACCCTAGGTGTGTTGGTCAAACCAAATGGCATCACTGCACACTCATACAAGCCATACATTCTCCTAAAAGTAGTCTAAGGTATGTCTGATGGTCTCACCCTCAATTGGTGGTATCCATATCTCACATTGATCTTGGAGAAGATCTTAGTACGTCTCAGATGATCGAAGAGATCATCAATGCATGGAAGAGGATACCGGTTCTTGACCTTCATCTGGTTCAATATCTGATAATCCCCACATAAGTGCAAGTTACCATCATCCTTTTTGGTGAAAATATTTGGATAACCCCATAGTACTTACTAGGATACATGGAACCCTTAGATTATTGATCTTCCAAATGAAGTTTCAACTCCCGAAGCTTTGCTGGTGCCATTACATAAGGAGGGATAAAAAATGGATTTGCTCTCTACATCAACCTGGTCATGAACTTGATCTCCCACTTGGGTGGTAACTTGTCGAAATAATCTGGAAAGAAATCCTAAAAATGGTCTAGAACTAGATAAAAAGAATCCCTATACATTCCACCATCATCTAGAACAAGGATTTATATCTGATCTGTGAGAAAATAAAATTTTCATTGAATTGGTCCTACATGACCATTCTGAAGGTCCCACTCACACTAGCGAGAATAGACATCCACTTCTAGAGATAGAAAGGTAAATCTCCTCTGATAATAGTCAATATGATCTTGGTATAGGAATAAACAATACATACCAAGAATAAAATCAAAACCTTTCATTTCCATCACAAATAGTTCCCATAAGAAATGGTATTCGTTGATATCTAGAGAACACACCTTTCAACGTTTGATATTTTATGAACACAATACCAATGGTGTTTCTATGGTCAAAGAAGAATACGGGTTTTCTACATCCAAGACCAAACTATTAAAGTGTGGATAAAATAGAATATGATTCTCCAGTATCAAACAAAATGAAAGAAATGGTAGACAATACAAGAATCATATCTTTAACTATAGATGGACATGCATCAACAATAGTTGGTGTAGTCTGTATAACATGTAACTGAATAGAAACTCTATCTTTGGCTCTATTATAACTCCCAAGATCTATTCCCTCTTTCTATTACTTCTATTCCTGCACTGGGGTACCACATCCCCTGCCTCGACCTGAACATCTTGTGGAACTCCAACTACCTGTCTACTGAGGAGTAGCTGAGTCCTTCTAAGACTTTGGTACCAATCCCAATACCCTACCACTTATCTACTTCTACATGAACCTAAAAACCCTCTACAAGTATCCCATCCTACCGCAATAATGACACTCCAATGTGGGGTATGTAAACTTAGTCCATTTGTGTCATAACTTGCCACATTGAAATCACTACAATGGAACACAGTCCTAAGATTAATTCTCACTACCCTGAATTCCCTTACTACTACTTCCTTGGTGGAAACTTTCATAGTGGTGCTTCTTTACACCTAAAGAAGAGATCCCAATTCACCCTATGAAAATAGTCTATCCATTACTCAGGTCCTATATTAGATTCCATTCCATGATGATTTCTTGATTCATCACATATAAAAAGATACTTAGAAGAAAAATGTTTACCTATGAACTAATCTTATAGTGAATCCTATCCTAAAAATGACTCACCTTGGAGATCTCATCAGCAGCTAAAGATGGTGTAAAATGATGCAGGTTAGTGAAACGTTCAGCATAGTCCATCACTAACATTCCCTATTATGTCATATGCATGAACTCATAATCCTTTTCATCCCTCAAATTCAATATATATAAGTGTATCAAGAACTTTTCCTTGAAGTCTTTCCAAGATAACTACTCTTAATTACCATCCTTCTCTAAATGTCTCACTAATTATTGGTTTCTCTATGAAGTATATATGCAGTAATCTTTACCCTCCTATCTACGAGTATCTCAAGATGATTGATTATTGTCAGGATTGACTCAATCCAGCACTCGACTACCTAGGGGACTCCCTCCCCAGTGAATGCACCCAGATGTTCTAGCTATAACACTATCTTCAAATTAAAAATTGAAGGCACTTTATAAACTATCTCTATCTCCATGGATCATATGACCCTAAGGAATATATTGCAAAGCTAAACATCTATTTGATCCTCATGAGATATAAAAAGCTCAAACTCAACCGCGTTAGGAGTGTAATGGTTTTCACTCTCATGAAACTCACCTCGAAAATGACAAGGAGGAATTTTCTCTACAATATCAGTACACTGATTATAAAATTGGATAATAAAAAATTAAACCTCAACAAGTGACAACAATATAGAACCACTAATATGGGTCTCTCTAAAAATGTCTTATAATTTTTTTAGCATTCCATATCAGTTAATTTCATTCCATTTTTCAGATATATTAGGTAACTCATACCACAATTCATATAGGAAAGTATATAACACAAGAAATAAATATTTCCCTATCACGAACGATGCATGTAAATATATCCCTATGTGTCTATTATGATATATACATACTCATATCATGCCATTCCAGGACAAGAGTAGAAATCTCATAAAACAATAACATCACACAACATGTGAATCACCCAAAGTGAAATAACATCAACTATAAAAAGTGAACAACATAACAGAAAACCCATCCTTGAGAACACAAAATTTCCTCCATACATGGGTTAACTATTCCTATACATAATCTTATTACCAAGTCCTGAAACATCCTAGTCTTCTTTCTAACATTCCTGAATAATAAAGTAATACAAATGAAAAACCTTTTTTGAAACAACTTTGTAACATCCCCCAATTCATAATCCTCTCATGTGGTTGAAATAGGTTGGTTACTAGACCTCAAACATGCCTCCCAACACACCCGAGGCTACCAACTACTAATAGGGGTGTGATATGTATAGTGGATAGAATTTACTCCCAAGTATAGAGTACAATATAATTAAAATAAACAGGTAATAATAAATATCCTACTAATGAAGAATAGTGGAAACAAAATATTATACAAATCTAAAGTAAAATGAGGTTCCAATAAACCAATAATGAAGAATCATGTAATGAATATCTGTGATGTATCTAAAGTTCAAAATATAAACAATATAAATAAAAGAATATGCTGAAACAAATAATCCCGAAAACCCTAGTCCCAAACCCCACATCCGTCCCATCTCCAAAATCCAAATCATCCAGAAAGAAACAATAGAATCAGTAACACGGTCCCTTTCCGTTATCCAAAACTTCATCTATGTAATCTTCTCAGGTACCAAATGACAACCTGAATAGGGTGTGAGTAAAACTCAGTAGGTCTAAACCATCTTGTCTAAAAAAACCAGTCTGATAATTAGTGTTTGAAATAAAGTGATAATAGGTGTAATAATTAATCAATTAATATAATACATCAATCAAACTACTTCGGAACCACATCAAAATTTCCCTATGCATGTAAAATAACTATTCCAACCACAACTATAATCCAAATAAGAATCACACAAAACTGGGCCGATCCCTCTATATAAGCATTTCAGCTTGGGACCAGGTATATCTCACTCAATATAAGCATTACAACATGAGACTAGGTAGATCCCACTCAATATAAGAATTAAAATGTGGGACTAGGCAGATCCCACTTGATATAAGCATTACAACATGGGAATGGGTAGATCCCACTCAATATAAGCATTACCGCATGGGACTGGGCAGAACCAACTCAATATAAGCAATAAAATGTGAAAATATGAAGATCCCACTCAATATAAGAATTATAACATGGAATATAATTCTATCACATCATAAATCTTAATGGTTAACTATTCAATCTTCCATTTATATATCAATTTCACTTTCATTTATATATCAAAAGATCAATAGCTGCATCAATGAGAAATAATCCATTACCTAGGGATTATATATCAAGAAATCACCTAAGGTCTCATGTCATGATAAATACACATTAAACCATTATCCGATTTCTTATTATTCAAAGTTTTTCTCACCCAATGGGTATCCATAATCCAGGTTTCATCAACATCTGAATCCAATGGATTCCAAACAATATTCCAATCCATGATTTACCATTAATCAATAAATTAATTAATTAGAGCACACATTACATCGACACAATCATAATATGTAATATACTTTATAATTAAACAGACCATAGGGTTAGGTTCAGACTCCGTACCTTTATCTAGTGATTTATCAACGCTTCCAATAGGAATCTACAACAATAAAGTAGGTGTAGAAGATTTAAAGAAGAACCTAGATCAAGACAAGTCAAGATCAAAACCCCAAAACAAACCCTACGGTCATGTGAATACACCACAATGAATAAGGAATAACAAGAGAGAAGGTAAACTGAAGCAGAAACACTCACTAGGGATTGGATATATAATCGGGATGCCTGGAAGGGAGGAAGAGACTCTAAAATTTCCTGGAGTTTTCCCTAGGATCGAGGGAAGAAGGATGGATGTAATAGAATGGAAATAATCATACACATGGAAGACTTAAAATAGATGGGTCCAAGGAATACATGGCTTGTAATCCTTTCACATCATGTATTTCCTCATTTTTAAGTTATGCTAAAAAAACCCTTCACCTCAGGTTAATATTTATCCTGATTTAAATTTACATGACATGAATTTAGTTCATAAAGTATAACCACTTCATGTCATGAACCGGTTCATGACATGTGTCTAGAAGAAGTAACATGTCGTGTAACATATACACGACATGTAATCTCCCAACGAATAGTTTTCATCCCAGCTTCTATGTAAAGATCCAAACCACCTCCAAAGCCTTAAAAAGTCATGGGAAACCCTCATAATCCTATTTAACACATTTATACTTAGATTATATTAAATAAAATAAACATACATCCTTTAACATTATGTAATTCCCCCCCAAAAGGCTGTCTATCTCCGAACAAGACTCGGTCACCAAGGTCTAACAAAAAACTCAAAGAGGGATGTACCTGGAAAATAATGGGATCTTACACTATGTGCCACAAACAATATGTCACAACCACTACACCACAACCACTTCACCACAACCTTTATTCCACAACCACTATACTGCGACCACTACACCACAACCTTTGTGTCACAACCACTACCCCACAACCACTACACCACTTCACATCCATGCCAACCAACCACTACATCACTACCCCACACACTGCATAGACCAACCGGTCACATCCATCATTGTACAACATCCCAATCTGCATAAAGAAACAAAAAAAAAAACAAGTTCACATCACAACACACATTCAAAATTCCATATTTATTCAAGGTAATTATCACATATCTTATTTATCTAGAATGTGTATTATCACACAAACCAGATGTCTAGGGGAAACCAATTATTCGCCAAATATATGTTCTTTAATATTTTATTTGGGTTAGATCACACAAAAACACAATAAGGGTCATCACATCACAACGACTACAATGCAAACAAGGCTATCAACATCCGATATTTTCATAATTGGCAATAGTCATGCATAATTATCTCAAAAACATATAACAAAATATTAAACCAAGCAATAACTCACCATACCCATTAATTTTAGATGTGCTAATTAATTATATGATTATGAAAACCCTTAATATCCACCCAAAGTTAATCAAAATCATGAATATCTCACACATAGATCATAAAAGAGTGAGAAAAAGGATCCCCTGCCTAAAAGAATATTTCTTATCTTACTGGGCACCGCAAGGTGAAAAGGAAACAACCGCAAACCATAACTGCACACAGTAAACCATGGATTGACCTACTCTAAACAAAAGACCCATAAAAACATAGACCAAATCACACCCAAAACCAAAAAAAAACATCGACACAGTGAATCCCTATTAGTGTAATGAATGAAAACCACAAGGAAGGTAGAAAAAATCACCACAAATCACTAATGGGGACCCACTAGAACCAACAGATCGGATTGGGGAGAAGAGGTATGGAAATCATTCTCATGGTGCCTAGGTTTTTTTAGAATGAGAGAGGAAAGGGTTCATAAAAATTAATGAGAAATTGGCTAAAAAAATAACATAAAACCTGGATCCCCACCGGGTTCACGTTGTGTAAACATTATACTACATCTAATCCATAGGTTTTACAAAAATTTACAACTTTCACCTAAAATTAATTTACTATGGGATTTATTTATTACATGCTGTGAATTCTATTTACACAATGTGTAATCCATCTCATGGTTTCCCCTTATCTACAAAACAAGCTATAAACTAGCCAGCTGCACAAGCTGTGAGCCACCTTTACACATTTTTTAAACTTTAAATGGCATGAATTTCATTCTAAAACACTCATCATATCCATCCTCTACTAAAAACTCCCAAAAATTCCCCTAAACATCCTCCAACCACTAAAAATGGAAAATTAATAGGCCAAGAAGGAATAGACTATTACATGCCCACCATCGACTCTGAGACCCCATAACCCTAGAGTCATCGATGTCTGGAGTCGTCTGATATCTCCTTTGAAATGACTACATGATTAGATATCACCATCCCTGATATACCATACCCCTGAAATTGGTCATCATCTTAAGCACCTGGTCAACATATCCAGTAGCCATGTCCACCAATACAAAGTGTCCCTTTCATTTTACCTCCAAACAATAATTATCAAGAAACTCCTTACCTATGATACGTGACCCCATGCCGACACCACCATGAACATGCCCATTGACTTCCACCTTGCATTCACCTATTGAATTCACCACCCATCGGTCCTGTGGTTGTTTCTTCAAACAAGGATGTCACCAATAGTGACCAAGAACCACTTAAAGAACCTATTTTTTTCAATACTCACATAACATGAGGTTGATGGAAGTTAGTTCACTACATTGATAAACTTACATTTACTGATAACTCTAACACACCCACATGTTGACTAATTTCAATGATTCAACCTTTATTTTTCCTCCTTATAATTTTCCCTCATTTTTTTCAATGTGGTTTGACCTTATTAAGGTTCCCCTATGGTTTTTTAATTACACTGTAAATACACTTAGTTATTTTGTATATAAATAAATAAAACCACATTAGAAAATCATCCCAGTTTTTGGTCCACAAAACATATCTTGAGTTCTAGAATTTTCCATTTTTCCTTCTAAGGTGTTCGTCTGTGTTTATGGGTGTTGACCAGTTGAGAATTTCCAACATTTGGTATTATATATAGGTTAACATTATCCACAATTTATAACACCAACCCCTCATCACACTGACACTCCTGGACATCATCACCATGTCCCAGAGTCCTCATTGACAATAACATAAACTCTCTGGTGGTACATCAGGTAGTGAAGGAGGTTAGGGGATTGATGATGTATCTAATCCTTGGAAAGAAAAAAATAAAATAAATAGGCCTTGATGATGAAGTTTATTATCTAGGCACATGGAATCTAGGACATCATTGACATCAGCGATTTAGAACTTGATGAAGACCAGATGGTGTTGGAGGATATCATATGCGTTGTCCCGCCAGAGATGATCTCTATACTTTCCATCAAAGAAATCACTAAGAAAGAATTTGAAACTATCAAGACCATGCACATTGGTATTGATAAAGTGCTCAAGGACAATGCATAAAACATTTGTAAGGAGTATAAAGGCATTTATTCCCGAAATGGTGAATTGGTTGATGAATTCACAATGAGGATCACCGGGGTGGTCAACTAACTCACAATCTTTGATGATCTAAATCCTTAAAAAAATCCATTGAGAATTATATAAACTTTACATCCTCCCGGTTCTCCCAAATTTCACTTTCAATTAGGAAACTACTCGACATCTTGATGTTATATTTAGAGGAGGTAATAGGGAGACTCAAAGCAGAATAAGACTGTTTTGAGCTGGCTCCCACTGCCGACGCTAGAGGGAAACTCCTCCTCACTGAGGAGGAGTGGGTTGAACATATGAATGAGTGATGGAAGGGGGAGGGATACTTCAATAACTCCAATTAAAGTAGCCAGAGTCATTGACCAAAACACTGAAGGATAGATGAAGACAATGATAGAAATTGAAGGTATGGCTTAGGATCCAAGAATAGCCACATGGACTAATGCCGTTATAATGAAAAAAATGGGCCATTGAGACAAATATTGTCATAGGAGGTTGGAGAAGGATGAGTCCCATCTAATACGGAGTGAAAAAGATAATCCCACACTCTTTATAGAAATGGAATTTACCAAAGTGTCTGATTTCCCTCCACCAAGATCCTCCACTCTCAATACTCCACCATCATGATGCAGTCATCTCCGGATGGTTGATGTAAAAGTCTTTGCACAATAGGATAAAAATAATATACATGATGAAGACCCATGGTACCATGACATTGGTTCCACAAACCACATTACTAGTTCCTATATGGTCTTTTATGATATTGAATTTGGGATCTATGGTACCAGCAAGTTTGGTGATATATTTGTCATCAATATCAAGGGGTATGAGATAATCCTTTTTCCTGTAAGACTTGTGATCGCCACATGTTCACAGGTGTGTACTTAATCCCAATTATTACCCCCCAACATCATAATCATCGAAAAAATTGATGAGAATGGTTTTTAGGTACTAATTGAAGGAGCAATTCTAAAGATCTGTGACTAGCAACGATGCCTACAGGGTTGGACATAGTACTTCCCTGATTAGTTGTATAATCTCAGACTCAAAATTGCAAAATTGGTGTGATTTTCTACAAGGGTCTTAGAGGAGGCATGGTGCTGGCATTCAAGGTTTATCCACCTGAATTTCTAGGCTTTATACAATCTCACTCAATGTGATATGGTGTGAGGGATTCCATGAATTGATTAGGTGGATCCAATTTGCGATAACTACCTCCTTGGAAAGCATTTGTGAGTGTATCACCCCAAGGAAATGAAGCATCATGGGGAGAACATCATCAACATTGTTTACAGTGACCTCTATAGGTCTATCACACTAATAAAAAATAGGTTTATCTAGAGCTAGGTATTTAATAGCATTAGCTAAAAACACTATTAAAGACCCCCTTTGTCAGCGCTAAAAAAAGCTGTTAAAGGGTGTCTTTAACAACGCTAAAAAAGGCTATTAAAGGGGGAACATTATCAGTGTTTTTTTACAAGTGCTGATAAAGGCCCACCCTTTATCAGTGCTTTTAAAAAATAACTGATAAATAAGGTCCTTTATGAGTGATTGTAAAAAAGGGAAGATAAAGGGGGGGGGGTTATCAATGCTTTTTTAGAAGTGTTGATAAAGGCCCCCCTTTATCAGTTCTTTTTAAGTAGCATTGATAAGTGTATGATTCAAAAAAAAAAATTCACTAAGAATAATATATTAATATATAAATATATTTATATTGATATAAATATAGTATATATTTTTTTAAATATGTTTTAGATAAGGTAAATAGGCATTTACACTTAATAGATATGATATATAGTGAAAATAGCATATAAAATAATTTAAAAAATATTTTTAATTAATAATTTACTTATTATTACCGAGTAATAGTAATTTAATATCTATTTAAAGATAAAAAATCAAAAAATTAATAAAAGATCTAAAACAAGTTGAAAACATAACTCAAACTTCAAATAGACATAAATTTTGATCAGAGTGTCTGTTTGGGCTCTACCACATATCAAATCGTAACATGCAATGATCTCTACACCCTTAATAATATAGTTGAACCTTTTTCACATTTTTTGAGGCCAAAAAAGGCACATAAGGACACTAAAACTGAGTTTATAGTCGGAGTGCCCCCATTTTATAATATTTGATGGATTTTCATCCTTGTTTAAGGGGGACTTATTGCCTTTTTTAGGTGGAGACTGAATTTATTCATAGGGATTACATTTATATTGATATTATGGTTTGAAAATTTTAGCATTTTTCATAATGTAATTTTATTTATAATTAAATATATGCATGTTTTCTTATATTTTATTATAATAAATCGCTCATATAAATAAATATATCAATATATTTACATAAAAATGTATATTATAATATATATATAAATCAATAAATATTCTAAAATATCATTTAAAATGATATCTAACCATTTTTTACATTATAAAAATATATTTATAATGTTTATATATACATATATGTGTAATAAATAGAGATATATATATATATATTATATTATATTATATGTAAATGAATATAATATATAATATATTTAAATAAATATAAATATATATATTGTTGGATCGAATAGTAGATATAAAAGTCTATTAGATGGAACAATACAAGAGGGGGGGGGGGGTGAATTGTAGGTTTAAAACCGTTGAGTTTTAGTAACAAAGAGATTAGTTTAAATGAACTTAAACTAATACAAATAAAAATACCCTCAATTGTATTGAATATAAAAGGTATGATGTATTGTAATACTAATGTTATGTAAAACAATTGTATTCAAGATGAACACAATAATCAGAGTAATACAGATATGAATGATTCTACCTTAAAGCGTATAGAACCAATCAATACAATATGTAATAGAATGATTGTAATTAAAACAATTACAATTGAATATGTAAAGAAGAAAGGAAACAATACAAATCCCTTTCTAATACAAGTAACAGCGGAAATGTAAAAGTAATACAATTATTTTAACCCAAAGAGAAGGGTTATCCTTTCACCTAGGATAAAAGGTCTGTCTCACCAACACCTTGGTGAGCCCTCGATACGATGATCGGCACGTCTGTCTGCCTATCCCCGGCAGCCCTCGATACGATGATCGGCACGTCTGTCTGCCTATCCCCGGCAGCCCTCGATTTTGCAGGTAATCGGCACCTCTGTCTTCCAATTACTTGAAATCCCTCGATACGATGATCGGACGCACAAAGCTGAAGAGAGAAGTCACAGTGTCTCTCTCTAGAATCTTCGTAGTTCACAGAGTCTCTTCATTCGTTCTCTTCGTTCATCGTTGTGTTCTCAGCTTCAAATGACCTCCTATTTATAGGCCTCGGGTTCCAACGGTCATATTGCCTCCAACGGTCATATTGAAACAGAAAGCACGACATCGTTTTGATTAGTTTGTAACTAACTCAACGACATCGTTTTGTTAGGACAAGAGATATATAGAAATGTAAAACATGATTGCGATTCATATGCAGAGAGAGTTTTTGACAAAGTACCAAAACAAATAATGATCATCTGAATAGCAGAGTCAGTACGGTACGATTGACAGAGTCAGTACGAAACGATTGACAGAATCAATACGATACGATTGACAGAGTCAATACGATACGATTGACAGAGTCAGTTCGATACATTTGACAGAGTCAGTACGATACGATTTGGTCGGTACGATCAACATCGTACGATACGATAAACATGATAAAAGACAATTGTAATATACAAACATATGATAGAATACATTTGTGATTTCCAAAACATGATATAGAAGCTAAAAGAAGACTTTTGACTTAACATATATTTATATATCACACACACATATATTTTATAAATGTTTTTAAACATAATTATATAAATATATGAATAAAAAAAATATATGTATATGTATATATAAATAAACAGAAATATCATTAAACAGAAAAAAGGAAACATGGTGTAGTGGTAAAGACATTTCATATTCAAAGCAGAGGTGTAGGTTTCAAATCCAGGTGGGCGCACATGAGGTTAGAAATTCACAAAGCCCAGATAAAAGGGGTGGTGGGGGTGAAAAGTGTTGATAAAGGTGGTTGGAGTGTTGTTAAAGGGGGTTGAGCTGATGGATGTTTGAAAAAAATTACCCCCTTTAACGACACTACCTTTATCAGTTCTAAAAAGCACTATTAAAGTCCCCCTTAAAAAAAAACTCTAAAAACGCTGTTAAAGGACCCCTTTAACAATGATTTTTTTTAGCGCTGTTAAAGGAGGCATTTAACATTGATTTTTTATCAAATATAAAAGTTTAGGATTTTAACTACACTCTAATTATCTGCACTTTTTAGCACTGATAAAGGCTTATTATATCCTTATTAAAGGCCTATTTTGTAGTAGTATCACCCCAATGATGCCGATTAGAAACCGCTATATTCTGCGACTTCTGGATGACATGAACCACTACATGTTTCTAAATATACTCATGAGAAAGGACAAATATATAGTGGAAATCAGATGATTCTAGGGTATTATGGAGATGGATAAATGGCCCAAGATGAAGGCCATCTGCATCGACTATGGCGGTGAGTTCAATTTAGTGTAATTCGATGAATACTGTGATGGTTATGGCATTCAAAAACAACTCACATATCCTTATTCAACATAGCATAATGGGGTAATTTAACATCACAACTAAACCATTATCACCATGGATCATAAAATGCTAAAGGAAAAGGGTCTCCCCAGGATATTTCAGGGTGGATCTATCTACACCATCATTTTTATCCTCTATCATGCGCTGACACGAAGCCTTGATGGGATGATTCCATGCACAACCTATCATGGAAAACGACTAGTGGTGCACTTTATTTGCACCTTTGGTTGCATCATGCATTACAAGAATGTTAAGCCTCACCTTATGTAGATGGTTGACCAGATTATACCAATGATCTTCATCGGGTATGAGTCTGGGTCTAAGGAATACCATGTGTACGACCCCAACGATAAGTTCATGCATGTAATATATGATTTAATCTTTAATGAGTTAGCATAGTGGGATTAGAGTGCTGATGAAAAACAAGATGTATTGATTAGTGAGAATTAATTCAAAGTCAAGCACATTACAGTATATATACCTAGAATGACAAAGACAAGAAACACTGTCAAAGACTAGAGATCATTTCTCATACCCACTTGCATGTGTTCTGAAGATGCTGCAAAACTAGAAATGGTTGAGGTGATGCCCACACCCTAAAATAGTGAAGTTTTCCTCACCACCATATGACAAGGCATAATCACTCAATATCAATAAAAATGATTCCCCACTTCGGTTTCACACCATCGAAAACATTATCGGGCCACAATGAAACTTGGGTTTTCACTGTACGATCTTGACTCCAACGGGTTACGCTTCACTACAGTTGATGAGAAAACCTCCTTTGGTGAAGTGGGACAACACTCATTCTAGCACAAGGTAATTATTGAGGATAAGATAAGTTAATAATCATATGGGGCATCAAGGGATAATGATAATAAAGCATTGAGTGCAGGGTTCAACATTGAAATTCCACTTTTTTCCCTAGGCATGGGAAGAAAATGAAATTCTTTCGAAGGAAAACTAGTATGTTGGTGTCTTCTATGGACAAACCTATCGAAACCTTTTCCACCAAGCCTGACATCTTGCATGTAATGTTCATTATGGATAAAGGCACAGTAAGTGATGGGAATGAGTCAAGGGAGGAGCATCTTATATACATTCTCACAAATTCATTCGGGCATGCCAAGTTTTTGGAGTTGTGCATGATTATGGGAATTATTGAGATCCAGTGAATATTAAGAAATTAGGTGGGTGATGTTATTGACTAATTTCAATGATTTCACTTTAATTTTTCCTCCAACCCATAATTTTTCATCATTTTTTTCATCACAATTTGACACCATTAAGGCTCTCACATGTTTTTTAATTACATTTTAAATATGACTAGATTTTTTTGGGTATATAAAATAATGAAAAACTCACAATAAAATCATCCTAGTTTGTGGTGAATAAAACATATATTGAGTTCTTGAATTTTTCTTTTTCCTCTCAATGTGTTTATCTATGTTCATGGGTGTTGACCGATCAATAATTTCCAACAATGCATACTTATTTCTAACACCTATGACCCACTAGTCATGTGTCCACCATAAAACTACCATAAAAAACTACACAAAATCACACCACATTGAGAAACAATGCCCTCAAATATGGGAAAAATGTGTGTATGGATGGGATTTGATCCTAGTTTTTTCTTGATGTGAAGACATAGATTGAGAACCACCCAACCATAACCTCAGAAACATAATAATAATAATAATAACAACAACAACAACAACAACAACAATATAAGGATAGATTTAACCATGGATTTAGGAACCCCAAACCCACGACCCCAAAATATTTATTAATAAAAAGTAGACATACAAACACAAAAGAAAACATGGGGTTACAATTTCATGGGATGTGGCACAAAAAATTCCACCAAGAATCAAAAGACACAAACATGTCAAGAAGATAGAATTTCACCCACTATACACTTGAAAAATGTGAATAAATCTTAGGTTGGAAACCATGCATGATGGAATTACCCAGTGGGTGATCATGGATAATCTATTCTCCTCAACATCCATGTAATGAAATAGAATATTCATCTTCATTTTTTAGTTCCTATATCTCCTACTTTGAGAACCACTCTGACTTTCCGGGTTTTTACCTCTTCCCAATTTCGTAGGAGTCTTCCACGAAATAGTGAGTTTATCCATGTCCATTGATTATTCCACCTCACATGGAACTTCTTTAGATTATTCTTGGATATTTCCTCTACTGGAATTTATAGCTTTTAATAGACCATTGAGAGTGTCCCCAAATTTAGAGATATGAGGATCTTGTTGACCATATGTAGTATCATTTATTCCATCTATGTCCCATTTTGGTGAAACTTATCCTAGTGATGTATACTCCTCATTAAGGGTTACATCACTTAATTTTTTTGGAATATCTTGTACAATTGGGAATAATGAACCATTCTTTGGTGTCACCTCATTCAGGTAAACATATTCCCTAGTGGAGTTATCATCAATAGTCAAGTAGGACTACCCAGAATCATCATGCTTAGGACCATTAAAATGGATTCTAACAACTCTTATAGTATTCTCTACAAGTGGAGTTAGAAGATTCTTGATACCCGGAACCTTCTCATTACATTCATAATAGCCAAAATCAGGTGTATTGGTTGAATCAAGCATATCAAAGAAGTTAGGAGTGTCATTCCTTTTCATAGAACTTGATATAATTATTAATGGAAGGACCTGTTCTGTGGATCATAGGTTCGGTAGTACCACTAATTTTAGGATCCTGAATAACTTTCACATAAAGAGATTGTAGAGCCCCAGGATGATTCACTATTAATTAGACCTACTAATTTATTTATTCTATATCTTATTTAGAACCCTTGGTTGAGGTTGGATACACATCATGAAAAAAACCAACCCTCATATAAATCACTACACATTACTACAAAAACATCAATAATTAATGGCATCCTTTATCAGTTCTAGATAAAATCAATGATAAAGGAACCCTTTATTAGTGATAAAAAATTCTATTAAAGAGTGGGCTTTATCACCACATAAAAAATCACTCATAAAGGGTAACCTTTATCAGTGCTTTTTTAAGCGCTGATAAAGACCACCCTTGATCCATGCTTCCTTTTAGCACTAATAAAGGGTGTATTCCATCAAAAAAAATTATATCATTAAAAATAATATATTAATCTATAAATATATTGATATTGATAAAAATATAACATATTTTTATTAAATATGATTTATATATTACTAAATATACATTTACACTTGATATATAAGATATTTAGTTAAAAATTCAATTAAAATAAAAAATATATATAATTTTCTTAAATATTATTTATATAATAATAAGTTCGTATTATAAAGAATATATATTTATAAATCATATATTTAGTGAAAAATGGTTTATTAATTTAATTTAAAATATTTAATAATAATGAAAAATTATTTACTAATGAATACATTTTGCTGTATCAATGTTATTTGTTTTTTCTATTTCACTAGAATATAGATATGAAATTAATTCAATTTTATAGAGAAAAACACACACAAATAATATAAATTGTTAATATTATCATTTTATATTTTTATTTATTAATATTATAATTTATTATTTAAAATAATATTCTATTAATTGTTACATTTTATTCATTTATATATTTAAATATAATATATACTATTTATTACTATTTATAATTAATATATATATATATATATATATTAAATTTATTAATTTTTATTAATAATTATTTCATTAATAATTTTATAAATATTTTTTTTGTAATTTATTCATTTTTAATTTTTATTTGCTTAATTTGTTTAATTTTATTCATTTTTAATATTTATCTATATTTATTTATATTTATTGTTTGACATTTAATGTTTTTAATACACTTGTAATTTAAATATAATTAGTATATATTCATTTTCATTTAAACATATATTCATTTTTTTAAAATTTTTACAATTAATATATTATTCATTCTTGTAATATTTTTTCAATTTATTCATATTTTAATTAAATTCACTCATTTTTAACATGCATTATTTTAAAATTATTAATTAATTAATAATGGTAAGTATTTTTTAACTTTTTTTTATTAATTATAGATTCTAAATATTTATTCATTAAACATTTTTGTAATTTATTCATTTTTAATGTTTTTATACCTAATTATTCATTCATATATTTGATATTTTTAATAAATAAATATGATCATATATATATGTGTGTGAGTGTCAATATATATAATATTTCCTTAAATATGATTTATATAATAAAAAATATGTATATTTACATTAAATAAATCATATATTTAGTGAAAAAATGGTTTATAATTTAAAATTAATATTAATTAAAAATATTGACTAATTATATCGATTAATGGCTGTTTAATTAAATGTCAATTTTTTCAATCTAACATATATCAAACATGTGTTTCATTAATTTCACACATGCGTATATGTAATTAACACAAGAACATAATATTTCTATAATTTATTCTATTTTTAATATTCATTTTAGAATTATATTTATTAACATAATATATTTAATATATATTACGTTTCTAATTGGTAAATTTTATTCATTTTTTATATTTTTATTCAATTTATGATATTTATTACTTTATAAAAAATTATCAATTTTAATATTATTTATTCAATAATAATATTAATTGTTTTTACCATCTTTCTAATTTATTCATTTTAAAATTTTCATTATTTAATATTTTCGTAATTTTACAATCTTTTAATATTTACTTATACATGTTTATTCATTAAAATTTAATGTTTTTAATATGATTGTAATTATATAATTAATATGTATTCATTTTAATTTTAATATATATTCATTTTTAATTTTTTTAATAATCTATATAATTAATAACACTTGTTCATTTTTGTAATATTTTTACATTAAACTGATTTTTTAATTATTAAATTTCACTCTTTTTTAACATTAATTCATTTAGTATTATTTAGTGTTATTTATTCACTAATGAAACTACTTATTTTTTACTTCTAATTATAATTTATTTAGTTTTAATATTTATTATTTTAATATTTTTTAATATTTATTTTTTACATATTTATTCATTAAAATTTAAGGTTTTTAATATGGCTGCAATGAACATATTTAATCTCTATTAATTTAATTTTAATATTTATATATATATATATTTAATTTTTTTTATTAATTTATATAATTAATAAAACTTAATCATTTTATTTAATATTTTTGAATTATATTCATTTTTAGTTATTAAATTTTATTGATTTATAACATTCATGCATTTAATATTATATATTAGTTAAGAGTGTTAATTAATTTTTACCCTTTTTTATTATTTATTCATTTTTAATTCATATTTGTTTAATATTTTTTAATACAAATAATTTTTATGAAACTTAATGATTTTCTTTGATCAAAATAAGTTTTTATTATAAATTCATATTCAAATGACAAAAAATACTATAATTATTATATTTTTTCAAAAAAAGTGTTTTTTAATTGATGAATATGTTAAAGAAAATATATTAATTTTTATATATTTATATTCTATCAATAAATTTTATTATTTAAACAATTTGAAATACATTTTAGCTTAATATTTTGAAGGTATATATTTAATAATCCATTTTGATATTATTTCATAAATTAAAAGTCATTTTAATAAAAATACTATTGATTATTAATCATTTAAAGGTACTTTTATTTTGAAATAAAAATTTATAGTTCCCAAAATCTTATGTTTTTAATACTATTATTTTTAAATAACTTATTATTTTCAAGAAATAAGACATGAATCAATTTAAAATATTTATTAAATTATAATAATCACTTAAGAGGTGTTGTGAATAAGGTATGATATTAATTAATTGATCTTATTTCAAGATAAATATAAGTATTTTATGATAAGTTATACAACACGGTTAATTTTATAAAGTAATATAAATTATATTAAGTAAATATAGTATGTATATTTAGTATTTTTTATTCTAAGTAAAAATTAATTTACAATTTATGTAAGTGTGTGTGTGTGTGTGTGTGTCTATATATATATAATTGTACATCTAACACAACCCACCAATGAGAGTCTTTACAACATTTGAGACCAGGTGTTAAACCACATGGGGGTCAGTTTACTAGGTAGCCCTCAAGAAGGCACAAGGGTGAGTGCATAACACCCGTAAGGTGTGTCAATAGGTTAGTATAGGGCCTGTATAGTGTGATCGGGTGAGCCCATGGGTGTGGGCCTGCAAGGGTTGACATGACCCGTGAGCTTGGGTGTCTGTGTAGTGTGGGTACAGGAGAAGGCCCCATGCTACCTGCAATTTCAATGTTGATGGGAGATTTTAACTTATATAGAAGCGTTCAGATGGATGAAACGTCGATGTAGGATGCACAACACAATAACTGTTCACAATTTTATAGTGCTTTCTATTTTAGTGCTGATAAAACCGCTCTTTATTAGCACTAGATTTTATCACTGATAAAGATGGGTATTTATCATCACTAAAAACTAGCATAGATAAAGAGTGATTTTACCAATGCTTTCTATTTTAGCACTGATAAATATGGGTCTTTTTCTGCACGTTTTAAAAATCATTGATAAAACCTTTATGATATTTTAAATGGAACCCTGAGAGAGGGCCCCATTGCTCGCACCATTCAAGATCTTGTGGAACTAAACCATCTCCACCACTCTCCCTCAAAATCCTCAAATGATCGACACTTTTAAAACCCACAATGTGTGACTCATTCAATATCTTCCATTATTTTTGAATTTTTAGTTCTTCTTTGGGTGATTTTTATTTTCCCAACGGATTTGAATGGTGCGCACAAGAGATTTTACCTCGATATCCCTAATTCTCCACCCAATATCCCTCACCTCGAGCCACTGTTACTTCACCCACTCCCTCACCCTCACATTTATTAACTGTTATTTTAAAATGTGGATAAGTTTTGTTTTAATCCATTGTTGAACATATTATTGATCTATCTAATTATTGTGTTCATAAACCTATCATTATTTGATGTTGCTAGTTGATTTTATAAAATTATAAATACATTCTAGATTTATAAATAGTCGTGTTGTTATCTGATAAATATGTTTAGTTCAAAATTTTCAATTTATCTATTTAACTTTAATGAGGAGTACTTGTGTATTTTTTGAAATTTGTTTTTGTTGAATTTAAAATGAAAACTGATAACCGATCATTTTTTCTGAGAATTTGATGTGCTGAAATTTTCACTGAATGTGTCCTTTGAAGTTAAACTAAATTGTGTTTCATATAAACTATTTTTTTTATTTTGTTTTCTCAAAAAAATGAGTGGGTTTCTTAAATATTTATTATAAAAAATAGTTTTAAATTAGTATTTTTCCAATTTCTATAGAGTAAACCTTTAAATTATATGAAAATTATTTTTTAAAATCACGTTGATTAATTTCATAAGATGGGTATATGGTATTATTTTATAATTTAAATCATTTTTTTAAATACCACATTAATAAAAATATTTGGAGATATTATTTTTTACTAATTTATAAGAATTACATTTTTGAATATTTTATTATCATATTTTTATAACTTCTTGTAAATTTATTTATATTGATGTATTTACTTTATTTAAAAATATATATATTCAGTCGACATCACATATTCTCCTTTATAAGTGTCTTTATCCTTTTGATATTTTCCTAGAAATTCATCACCTCCCTCACACATACCAGATATGAAATCACTATCACACACTACTTAGCTATCACCTAATTTACCTCAGGATGTGGAAAGAGTATGAAAGTTCAGTTTATTGATACTTGTCATACATGACATTTGGCCACTAAAAAGTTCCAGTTACCCAAACTTTCCCACTTCTTCCATTTCCTTCAGTAATCTTTGAGTGATGGCTTGGATCTAACTTTAAATATGATGGATAAGAATCCAATTTCTGAGTATCCTTTCTGATCTCATTGATTAAAATCAGACAATTCTACCTTCCATTAATAGAAAAAAGAACCCCAAACCTTTAAATATTTTCATTACAGTGAACTTCTATGACAAAAATTTTGAAACAAAAACCATTAACCTTGTGTTTAGTTAAAAAATTCCTTCTTTTAAAAATTTTACAAAAATTGAGCATACATAATAGAAAGTTCCAGATCATTATTAAGTTGTTTAATTCACCTTGCTTTAATTCATTGTGACCTTGTTATATAAATTTTCACTCGTATTAGTTTATTACCCCTATTTACCCCATTCAAACCATCCATATCTACTTCTATATTGTTTAAACTTTATTCCCATTTTCTACTTTGATATTTTTCCAGAGTTTATTCAATTTATTGGTTCCAATAAGGTTGAGTTTTATTTTCAAGTGATCCCAGGTAGTTGGGAATTATACCCTAATCATTATTTTAAGATAAGGATTTATGTTGATCCCATTATGACACTTATTCAACTTGTGTCAAAGATGATTATTTCATCTTCTGATAAAAGATCATCAAATTTGGTTCTTAATCACCCTATCACTGAAGCACCACCAAACCCACCACGTACCAAGTGAAGAAATGAATAAACATCAACTCTTCCCTCATATCGGACTCCCACCTTGAAAATTTACATAAACCATCATAGAATTACCTCCTTTTTGTCCCACAAAACATCAAGTCAAGAACCTAAACCAAAAGGCATATGTTTACCCCATGCTTCTTCTTTTCATGCCACCCTTGTGTAAAATTATAAATTGTTAGGAATAATCACCGATAACATTAAAATATCAGGTTCACCTTATTATAAGTATCTATAACATTATCCTTTGATTATGAATACCTTATGCATGTTTTTTTACAAAATGAATATTTTATGAACCTAATATGGTGGATATGAATAAAAAATGGATGAGTTCTAATCATATGAAAAGAGAGTACGAGGATAGAGTAAAATAATTCATCATGTTTTAAATAGAGCATGCATACGACCCTTCTCAAATCCTTTGTACATGTTTATGTTGTTGTTATTAAAGAAAAATTAGTTTGTAAGAGTTTTAAGAACATTTTATTAATCATGAAATAGATTATAACATTAAATGATGGACTAAACATGGGGAGAAAATAAATTTATAGGCTAATTAGGATGATACTATGATTTATGGATCATTTGATATGAATATGAGTGTAAATAATGGTGGAGATCATGTGGAATAAATGAAAATGGAAATTGAAGATGAACTTCATGATTTTCCAAAGTTGTGTAAGAAGTTAAATAGTTATGCTAAGAGACCATTGTATGATATTTTTTATTAATATAAAACATTGTTAGATGTATTTAACTTATATAATTTGAAAGTTGGCGGTGGATGGAGAAACACTGTCTTTACAGATCCACTTGGTCTCTTGAATGATATGATGCCAAAAGAAAATGATCTTATTTTTGTTTATATGATGTTAAAATATTTCAATGTTCAATGTGAATTATCATTAAAAAAATACATTCACATCTAAATGATTTCATATTATTTCACAAGGAACATGAATCACTCATAAAATGACCTAGTGTGGTGTGAGTCGATACAAGAAAAATGAATCAAGTCCTTCAAAATTTGTGTGGTAATTTCAATATTTTCATGGTTTAAGAGACTATATGGATTTTGTGAAACTACTATAAAATTGAAATGGCATGGAAACATTAGAATTGAATATGGGAAACTACGTCAACCAGAAAACTTCTTATATATTTATAAACTATAAAAAACAAAAATAAAATAAAATCATCTTCCATAAAACTTCTTATATATTTATAAACTATAAAAAACCCCCATGCTTTCAAGTAGTGTTTTTATTCTATTTTATTTTACTTTTATAATACCTTTAAGAAGTTGTTTTAATTTTTTTCCTCCTTTGAGAGACGACCTTGGTCAGCCACTCTGCTGCACCTAAGTAACCTGAAACTAAACATCATTTGAAAGTACCCACGACAACGTCTTTCAAATTGGTGCCACTGATGGGGAGGAAAGTAATTATTTCAACCAATTATAGGTATTTATTTTATTTTACATTTTATTCTCTTCCTCTCTTCTTTCTTCCTTCTTTACCCAGTCTGATTTTTTTTCGTCTACTTCTTTTATTTTCTCCAACTTCTTTTTGGACCATCAACTCAGACTTCTCATTTTTATTTTATTATGGTCCAATTTACTTATTTTAATTTTTATTTTATTAATGACATGAACTAATACTAAAGATCTCTTAGATATTGACCTTGAGATTGAACCCAACCTTAGGGATCGAATCAGACATTCTAAGTCTATGGGATGTTTCAACATTCAAACTGTTGGAGAATTTCTCCACTCCAAGAACATTGAAATTTTTAGCACTTATAATTAAAACATAAAACAAGAACCAATGGATATAAATAATGGAAATTAACTTAATATAACTATTCAATTATTGAATGAACATTATATTAACTATCAACCAAATTGTATTGCATACCCGAATCTAGAATCAGACTTCGAACTAAAATCTGGGTTAATTTATCTGCTTCCAAAGTTTCATGGATTATCTTGTGAGGATCCAAAAGATAATTTGAAATAATTTAATGTGGTTTTATCAAAAATTAAACCCATAAATGTATCTAAAGACCAAATCAAACTAAGAGCATTCCCATTATCACTTGATGGAGCTGCGAAAGATTGGATGTATTATTTACAACCTGAAGATGTAACTTGTTGGAATAATTTGAATCATCTTTTCTTTCAGATATTTTTTTTCATAATCAAGGACAAATTCCATTTGTAAAGAGATCTCGGGGATCAATCAAGCCCCAGGGGAGTCAATGTATGAGTACTAGGAAAGATTCAAGAAGTTGTGCGCAAGATGCCCACATCCCCAAATCAGTGAGAAAATTCTCATCCAATACTTCTACGAAGTAATCACACCTATGGAGATGATCATGGTGGATACTGTAGCTATAGGAGAATTGGTGGATAAGAAACCAACAGTTGCACGTGCGTTGATCGACAAAATGGCCTAAAACTCCCAACAATTTGGTGATCGAGGTACACCACATGTCAGGGGAGTACATCAGGTAAGTTCATCTTCTCTTGAAAGTCATTTGATTGATACCAAGTTAGAAAAAATAGATAACTATGGTGAGGTAGATTTCTTTGGAACAAAATACATACCAACCCCCTCCTTCAAGGCCTTGTGGAATTTTCACTCATACAAGCCACCCAACTGACTATTTCCCCCAACTACAAGAAACAGAAGACTGTGCAACAGTGTTTCCTGGGAGACCATATCAGTAGAAACAATAACCATATCACCAAAATAAGCTTGATTAATTTTAACCAACATACAAACAAGTGTGGAAATATCAATCAGGCATGAGGTATGGCACTGGACAATAACAAAGGCCCCTTTTCAACAAAACTTCCAGCAGCCTCCACCTTACCAGCAGGGTTTCCAACAACCCCAAAGAAGATTTGAATCTCAAGAATAAACAAGCCAACAAAAATGGAATCCCCCAACCAAGGTAGATTCTAATACTGATGACCTTTTGAAGAAAATTGTTCTTAATCAACAGAATGAGCTGAAGAGTCAAGGTTCGGAGCTAAGGCAGTTGAAGACTCAAATGAGCCAGATTTCCACTGCCCTCCATGAACTGGTAAGTAAGAATTCTGGAAATATACCTTCCCAAACTACTCCAAATCCCAAGGGGAATGTTATTTCCATCACATTTAGAAGTGGGAAGAAAATTAATGATACATCTATACCTACCAATCCATCGGGATTCACCTCAAATCCGAAGAATCTCCATTCAAGACTAGCTGAAGAGTAGCCAAAAGAGAAAGATAAAGGTAAGAAAAAGATTGATGATGGTCCTCCTAAACCCCTTCCATTTCCAAACAGGGTTGTAAAAACCAAGAATATGGCTGAGGAGGTTATGCAAATAGAACTTTTGAACACATTAAAGTGCGTGGAGATAAACATCCCTTTACTTGAAGCCATTAAACAAATACCAAGGTATACCAAATTCTTAAAAAAACTTTGTACCAATTGAAGAGGGCTCAAGGGAAATGAGAGGATCAATCTTGGAAGAAATATACAAGAACTCATTACACCAAATCTAGCAATGACAAAAAATTGTAAGGATCCAGGGACATTCACCATACCATGCACCATAGGGGATTTGCAATTTTATGATGCTCTTGGTGATTTGGGAGATTCCATAAATGTGATGCCACACTCTGTATTCTGTTCTTTGCAAGTTGGTGAGCTGAATCCGATGAGAGTAGTGGTGCAGTTGGAAAATAGAGCTAAAACATATCTAGTGGGAGTCCTTGAGGATGTACTTGTTCGGGTAAGATACATGATCTTTACAGAAAATTTCTATGTGCTTAACATGGAAGATGATTAGGTAATTTCTTATGCTCCCATTATATTAGGTAGACCCTTCCTAAAAACTGAAAAAAACTATAATAAATGTCAATGAGGGTACACTTTCCATGGATTTTGGGGATGAAGTTGTGATATTTAATGTTATAGACTCCATGAAGTACCCCTCAGAAGACCATTCTGAATTTTTTATCTCCCATTTTGAACCAGAAAATAAAAACCCTATGGAATTTGATTGTCCTATGCTTAGGGAGATTATGAGTATTGGTTCTTGTTTGATGTCTAAGAGTACTTCCACACCTATTTCTAATGCACAAGACTCTCTTAGGTTTGATTTTGTAATGGAATAATATTCTGATCATTTGAACTCTGATTATGACATGGATATTGAGTATACTAATGGATTTGATGATTTATTTTCTAATTGTGATGATTTATATTCTGATACTGATGCTCTTTGTGCACATATTTCATTTCCTTCAATGTCTTCATCCACACACCACTCACCTTCATTGGAGCTCAAGCCATTTGCACCAAATCTAACATAATCATACTTGTTGAGTGGTGAGATCTTACCTTTTATAATTACTAATAATCTTCCTTTTGAACATGAGGAAAGACTTTTGAATCTTCTGAAGGAGAACATTAAGGAAATCAGGTGGACCTTGGCTAACATATAAGGTATTAGCCCCTCCATTTTCATGCATATTATTCTTTTGGATGATGGGGCTAAATCAGTTAGGAAGACACAAAGGAGACTCAATCCAACCCTTCTGTAAGTTGTTAAAAAAGAATTTGAGAAATTGCTCGAGGCAGGTATAATCTTTTCCATTTCAGATTCTCAGTGGGTAAGTCCAATTCAGGTTATGTCTAAGAAAAGTGGTGTTACAATTGTTAAAAATTAGAAATATGAGTTAGTTCCAATTAGGGTGAAAAACAATTGGCATGTGTGTATTGATTATAGGAAACTAAATCAGTCCACTCGCAAAGACCATTTCCCCCTCCCATTTATTGATCAGATGTTTGAGAGACTAGTTTGTAAAACACACTACTATTTATTGGATGGATTTTCTGGATATTTTCAGGTTTCTATTAATCCGAATTATTAAGAGAATACAATATTCACTTTTCCATTTGGTACGTTTTCCTACCGAAGGATTCCATTTGGGCTTTGCAATGCCCCCGGTACCTTCTAGAGATGCATGGTGAGTCTTTTTTCTGATTTTATTGAGACCTGCATGGAGGTATTTATGGATGATTTTTTAGTGTATGGGTCTTCATTTGATGATTGTATCTCTAGTTTGGGAAAGGCGTTGAATCATTGTATTGAGAAGAATCTGGTCTTGAACTTTGAAAAATGTCATTTCATGGTAGAGCATGGAATTTTCTTAGGGCATGTAGTGTCAAAACATGGGATAGAGGTTGATATATCTAAGGTAGATATTATTTCATTCATATCCTATCCTTCATGTGTACGTGATGTTAGATCTTTCCCAGGGCATGCTGGATTTTATCGGTGATTCATCAAATATTTTAGTAAGATTTATCTTCCTATGTCATGATTACTTCAAAAGGATTCTGATTTTGTGTTTGATGATTCTTGCAGGACTTCCTTTGATGAGATAAAAAGTGTCTGACCACTCCACTGATCATACAGTCCCCACAATGGTATATTCTTTTTGAGATTATGTGTGACGCCTCCAACTTCGCAGTTGGAGGTGTCTCATCTCAGAGGGTGGAGGGACGTTCACATGTGATTTCCTATGCATCGAGGACACTAGATTCATCCCAATCAAACTACACAATCACATAAAAGGATTTTATTGCTGTCATAATTGATTTAGATAAATTTTGTTCATATTTATTGGGCTCTAAAGTAGTTGTTTTTTTACCATGAAGCTCTGAGGTACCTCTTGAAGAATCCAAACACAAAGCCCAGGCTAATCCGATGGATGCCCCTTCTTCAAGAATTTGATACTGAGATAAAGGACAAGAAGGGGTCAGAAAACTTGGTGGAATACCACATGAGTAGGCTTAACCACACACTAGAGGATGACACCTTGGACCAGGTACCACTTCGGGACACTTTCCCCATTGAGAATATTTATTCCATCTCAGGTACGCATCCCTGGTATGCAAATTTAGTTAACTACCTTGTTGCCTCTGAAATCCCTGAAAATATAAGGAAACGACAAGTCCAAAAATTAAAGAGTGAGTCAAGATTTTATGTTTGGGATAATCCTTACTTATGTTGCATGTTTAGTGACTAAGTTATTATGAGGTGTGTTCCTGATCATGAGTTTGAGTCTGTTCTACAATTCTATTATACACTTGCTTGTGGTGGACACTTTGGACCCCAATATACAGCTAGGAAAGTTTTAGACTTGGATTATATAATCCTAGATTATTCCAAGATTCTCATGTGAATTTTAAGTCATGCTCATGTTGTCAACACATGAGAAACATTTCTAGGAGACATGAGATTCCTCAACAACCCATATTATTCTGTTTGATTTTTGATGTGTGGGGCATTGATTTTTTGGGTCCTTTTACTAGTTCATTTGTGTTTTTGTATATTTTGGTTGTTGTTGATTATGTGAGTAAATGGGTGGAGGATAAGGCCATCAGGAATGATGATTCTCATGTTGTTGTGGACTTTGTCAAAGCGTAGAGTTTTTGCAGGTTTGGAGTACCGAAGGCCATCATCAGTGACCAAGGGACACACTTCTGCAATCAGAATCTTTCTTCCCTTCTTCGGAAGTATGGGGTGACACAAAAACATCAATACCATACCACCCCAAACAAATGTCCAAGATGAGGTTTCAAATCACGAGTTGAAATAAATTTTGAAGAAAACTGTGCAGCCAAATAGGAAGGATTGGAGCAAGTGCTTGGATGATGCATTGTGGGCTTATAGGAAAGCATACAAGACTCTCATTGGTATGCCCCCATTTCAGATTGTCTTTGGGAAGGATTTTCATCTCCCCGTGGAAGTTGACCATCATACTTATTGGGCTATAAAGAAATGCAACATGGATTTGGCCCTTGATGGAATCCAAAGGAAGCTGTAAATTCAAGAGCTTGAGGAGATTTGATTGTCTTCATATGAAAACTCAAGGCTCTATAAGGAAAGATCAAAAGTATCTCATGACAAAATGATCCAACAAAGGGAGTTTCATGTTAGAGAGAAAGTCCTTCTCTATAGTTAACGACTGAAGTTGATACCTGGTAAGTTGCGTTCCAGATGGTTAGGTCCTTATGTTGTGACTAATTTTTTTCCTTATGGTGTGGTGGAGATCACACAAGAGGACACAGGAAGGAGCTTTACAATCATTGGGAAACATTTGAAGAAATAAATTGAGTGACTTCCTACTGATGCGGTGGATTTCATCACACAACATAACCCCATAATCACTTGAGCATAGCAAGTTCTTCCTAACCCTTTCACTTTTATATTATTTGTCCTATTTAAAATTCTGCATTTCATGTGCATATATCATCTCATGGGTTTACATTGAGTACAATGAAATATTTTAATTGTGGGGGAGATAACCTTTTAGTTTAGTAATTTCAATTGTTTTCCTATTAAAAAAAATAAAATAAAAAAAATTGTGTGTTTTTCAAATTTTGTGTGTTTATTTTTCATTTTTTGTGAATTTTTGAAACTTTTGAGCTGAAATGATTCTCATCACCATTTTGAAATTCATATCCATAAGTGAAACAATCTATACCATGAAACCATGCTTAAATGAATGCTGAAAATGAATTTGTTTCAAGTTCAAATATTTAGTAATTTCAGGAAAAGTACACTGAATTTTGAATCCCATGGAACATCTCACTATCATTATATTTGAAATCACTTTCCTGTGAGGATTCTGAACCATTCTTTTCATATTATTTACATTTACCTCACTTTTTGAGAGAACCAAACCATGCTTGATTTAAGCAGAATTTGATTTATTCCTATCAAAACTTGAGGGTTTGAGGTACTTATGTTTAAATGATTGAGGCATTTGTTTGGTATTAAAGCCCCTATTTCAAAGAATCCTTTTTTATAATGGCCTAACAGGAACATTTAATACTTGTAGTCCTTATAAGCCATGAATAGTTTGTTAGGTTATCCACATTACAATCCAATTTTCCCTATCCAACCAACTCTTGAAGTGAAATTTCATAATCTAGTTGAACTTAAGTGTGGGGGAAGCTGTCTTGTGTTCTACTACCACATTCTGTGATAATTTGGGTGAGAAATTAAATTCTGAAGAGATGTGTTTGCTACTGAAGAAAATCACCATATTGGAAACTGATCCTTTTCTAGAGCTTTCATGATAAGTGAAGTTGTGCCTTTCTAGAGCTTCTCATAGAGAGATAAAGTTGTGCCTATCTGAAGCTTTCAGGAAAATCATGTTTGAGAAGATTGACATTTTTACTGCTGAAATGTTCAATGGTGTGCACATTTCTTTATTTTTCATGATGATTAACGTGAATCAATTCTATGGGGATTGAGGAGGAGACCATATTAAAGTGAAAATTAGATTAATTCAATTTTGCTTCAAAAATATTCAAGCCCTCCTCATTCAGCCTCATAATTTTTCACATCTTAATCCTACCAACTGAAAGCCACAGAACAACCCTGAAAAGTACTCATTATAAACATATGTTCTTGACTCACATTTGGTGGAGATATGGGATTATGTCAAGCCTATGGTGACCCTTGAATGAATTTCAATGAGAAAGACATTGCTAAAAATTGACATTTTTGTGATAAGATAAAATTCAATTGAGTTAAGTGTTTTGTGCATGGGAGGATAAATGAACTGGAAATATATTGAATGATATAAATGGAGAACTTGAAATAATGTTTTTTATGAGGCATGATATCTTTTATTTCTTGGTGTGTAATTGTTGGATCTCAAGGATATGTGTTTTAATTTTTAATTTTTTGATTTGATATTGATGTTTACTTGATATGAGGTTTTTCCCTCGAGTGCAAAAGGGTAAGTGTAGGGGAGTTGATAAAACAAAATTTTATTGAATATTTTATTGATAATAAATGATATAATTTCCTCACATTATGATAAATATGATCAATTATGAAATATTTGGGATTAGATCATTCATTTGAAAATTTGATAAAAAATTCAGTTTTACCCTTTTAAAATTTACTGTATTATTTCGGGCATAAATATTGTTATGTAAAATATTTTGACTATTTTTTTTAAATTTTTTCATAACTTAATGGGTTACAAATTATATTTAGGATATGGGAGCTAGATCGTTCATTTGAGTGGAGTAAATGGGCCATGAAAACAAAGTTGGACAAAACCATCCAAATTGGACACCACTTCACTATTTGGGCCATATTTTTTATTCCCTACATAGAATGAGCCCAAATTTGAAGGGAAGATTGGGGAATTAATTAGGAACAAATAATCCTTCTATAATTCCAGCCAATGCACACGTTTTTGAGGTCAACTATTAAGTTTAAATTAGAATAAAAATATTTGGAAGAGTTTTCATTTCACACTTAATGAAGTTATGTAACCCTAGCCCTATAAAACTCTATTTAAATGAGGTTTTCACTCATTCAGATGGCTGGTAGAGGAATTGGTACGGTGTGGCCAAAAGGGTGTCTCTTGGGATCCCCTCACAACTCTTAGAAGAAGTAACTCCTTGCACAAATATATCTTCCAAAAAGGCTCTCCTCTCCCACCTCCTCTTTGTATTTCTTTGATTTCATGCTTGTAATTTGAAATTTTCTTTAAGTAATATTCTGTGTTTTTTCCTTTTCTTTCTCTATTAATCTTCTTAATTGGGTTGGAGTCAAGAGTGGAGACGATATTGGGTTCTAAACTTTCAATCCTTTGCTCATGCAAGACGTCTCCACAATGACTACACCGCCCATGGAAGAGTAGCTCTTTTTAGTAATTGATCTACCTCTTACCTTATTAATTCATTTATTTTGAATTAATGAGATACTTTAATTCACTTAATATGATTCATTAATTTAGTTTTTTTATTAGAGGAAACTGAGTAAGCAATTGAACAATTAACGCAAAAACAAGCGAGGTCAAGATTTTGTGTAAATTGTGATAGCACGAACTTAATCGGTAATAAAAGACCACACAAGATAAGTTTGTAGAGTTTAAATATATTCCCTAAACTCAATTAATCATCATTTATATAATGGATATGGGCTCTAATTAACCACTGACTATAATATAACCTTATAACATCAATCAAAACATGGTGTTGCGATTGTGTGTTCTGAAGCAAGCCTAGGGTTTAAGTAATTTCATCTTTGTGGTTAAGTTAACTCCCATAGGGTTCAAGGGTTAAACAATTAGAGGATTATAATTAAGTGGATGCTAATTTAAATTATAATGACAAATAATTGAGTGAAAATGTATATTTAGATCGATTATGCCTTCTAAATATTTTCTAAAAAAACATCTTCTTATTGTGTCATTTTAATCGGGCTTCATTTCAAAACAAAAAACAAAAAAAACCATCTTCTTCTAGAAAACTTATTCAAGATTTATAAACTATAAACAACCCCCATTCTTTCAAGTAGTGTTTTTATTCTCTTTTATTTTATTTTTAGAATACCTTTAAGAAGTTTTTTTAATTTGATTCCTCATTTGAGAGATGACCTTGATCAGCCACTCTGTTGCACCTAAGTAACCTGAAACCAAGCATCATTTGAAAGAACCCATGACAACACCTTTCAATCCATTTGAAAGAGAAAGAAATATCTTCTGCAAAAATGTATTTTTTCTAAAATATGGATTAATTATTCTTTGCACATATAATTTAAAATTATGTTTTACTAATTTTAAACAATTTATTTGAAATATAAAATTAATTTTTAATATATATGTAAAAATTATATTTGGGAGAATTTTTAATAATTTTATGATAATATTAAATTTTAGATGAATAGTTAAATATACCTATTTTATTGAAAACTGTATGTTCATTTAAGTTATTTACAAAGTTAAATAATATTTTAAATTGGTTTTAAAGTAAAATTATTTCAATCATATGAAAATATAACTAATTTAGGTTATTGTAATTAATATCATATTGAATTTTGATATATATGTTTTTAAAACTTTTGAATGTTTTTCTTTGGAAAAACTATTTTTCGACACGTTTGTGGGTTTAATTTTAAATTAAATATTGCCACTTATTTGAGTATAATTTGATAAAATATATTACATATATAGAATAATAATAATTAATATTATATAATATGGTCAACTTAATTTTTTCTATTCATGAATAGTAAAAACTATAAAAATAAATTTCCATGCTTAAGGTTTAAACGAGTTTATTGTGGGTTTGAACTAAAAATATAAGGGTTAAAATGACCTAAAAACTTGTCCAATTCATATTGGATTTCCTTATTTCGACCCATATCACCTTATTATCTATTTTTAGTAGTTTTTGGTGTGATTTTCCCTAAAATCGACCTATATGATAATTTTAGTAAAGGAAAAGAAAAAAAGCCACCCTCTTACTTTTAAATTTCAATCATGTGTTCACATAGGAAAAAATATGTGAATAAATATGGATGGTAATTTTGATAAAAATGAAATTAATTTCATGAGGATAATTTATCTTTATTTTTTAGTAATCATATAATTACTTTAAATTCTTAAGCAATGTCAACGCTGTAATTATTTAATTAATAGAAAAATAAAATAAATGATAATAAAAATATTAAAAGTAAAATTAATTGAATGAATTATTATATTATATTAATTTTCTAGATAAGTAAATAAATTTATATAGGTATGAATAAATTATATTCTAGTTCCATCATTGTATTGATATTTTTTTAAATTCAAATTAAATGAATAATGTCAAAATTGACATTAATGTTATTTTTTAATAAATGATATTTTATTAAATGATTTAATATTACTAAAAATACTATATTCTTCCAAGTGATTTTTAAATTTTTAAAAATATCAACTATGTTCCATTCATGGACCAATTTTTTTATAGTTAATATATTGACCCCTAAATAACATGAACTTTTCAACCATAGTTAAGGTTAAATAGATATTTTTGCACGTTACATTATCTTGTATTATAATTAATTTTCAACAAACATATGATTTTTATTTGATGAATTTAATTTAATAGTTATAATCATTAGTTTCAAATTTTATAATAATTATCATTTTATTTTAGTCTTAAAGGATAAATTACAAAGGTTAATAAGACTAATTACCATAGTAAAAACTAAAATGGTAAAAGTTAGCAAACTTAGAAGTTAAGGAACAACATGATCAAAACATGTGTTTTTTGTGTGGTGGATATATGGATCGACCATATAATCCCTAAAACCATCTAATAATAATTTTTTTATCCACATTTGGTGAGAGTGACTTCCCATTATTGAATAGTTTTGGGTATTTACAAAAATTACACTCGTCCTCAATTATAAAAAGGGAACTCACTCCACACACTTATTCACAACTATGAATCCATTTTGATCAATCAAAACCTGAAAACAATACCTCCCAAAAATACATATACACATTCTAGAGCTTTTGGAATTCCAAAAAAACCAACCCTAGGATCCTTAAGAATAGATCCAAAGGTGGTTTCTCAAAATAAGGTGATTGTCTTCACTAAGCTTATTATTTTCCATTCATATTTTAAAACCTTAAAATTTGTATTAAAACATATAATATAATAATACTATTATATAACATATAATTATATTTTATTATATTAATGAAATAAAAATTATATATTTCCACTTCAATAAAATGGAAAATGAAATCATCAATCATGTGTACAACGGACTACAGCCTCACGAACGGATGTAAGTCATTTTCCATCAACACTTCTCAAAATTTGATATAATGAGAGATTTAATATATATATATATATATATATAATTTATCATATAATTATACTATTGGAGTTATAAAACACGACAACGTCGTTCGTGTGTACGGCGGACTACCGTCTTGCGAAGCAATGCGATTCATTTTTCACTTATGTTTTCTATGGAAAGTAATAAGGATAAATTTAATGAATATATGTGATATAAATTACATGATATAAATTGTGTAAAATTAATATATCATACATTTTCTTACCCTTTCACTCATTAAGAGAATGGTATCGTTGCTCGTGTATACGTACGACCTACCGTCTCAATGAAGCGATGTGATTAATTTTCCATGTAAAAACTTAAAGAATGATTATAAAAATGAATATAATGACTAAATATTATATTTATAACATTAAATTAATTATGGATATGATGGATCGGTATCCAATATACAAGAACTGGAACTTTCATAAAAAAACAAGCATGAGAAAACAAGGTAATTAACACCCGAAATAATGAAAATGATGGAAAATTATTATTGAAAAGGTGTTAAAATGTTGTAATAGGATAATATATGATATTATAAATATGAATATGGTTCTAGTAAAAATTAATAACAGGCATAAAACCATTATACAATAGGTTCAAACACATGTGAATGAAGTCAATCCTGAGGTAAGGGTTTCTCGTCTCACTTTTAATTCCATGAGACATACGTCAAATTCACCACTTATTCTTTTGTGTAATGTATATAATTACCATTTTGATATATTATATCATGAATATATTTATATTCATGGTATTTAAAGTTTTATTTGATGTTATTTCTTTTATTGGGATTCTGATTCAAAATTTACCAAAGTGGTAAGAGTTTATTTCACAGTCTAATCATTATTTGGGATTGTTTTTGTGTAAGTATCCCTTGGGGGAATTATTTGATATTAATATATTAAAATAAATCTATTTTATACTCATATGGTTATTCGTGAAAATTTTCAAGTAATAAAACCATTTTTTCACTCTTTGGTACTTGAAATTATTGAGAAAATGTTTTCATAAAACATGTCTTTATTTCTCTCTTCAGACATAAATCCCTTTTCATCAAAATACATGTTTTCTAAAAAAAATTCAAAAAATGTTTTTAAAATTAAAAAAATTATTTATTAAATTCATTTTTACCCATGTTTGTTTCTTTGAAAAAATTAAAGTAATATTCATGTCATTTTTCAAACAATTCCCATTTGGATTTTATAAAAAATGTAAATGGAATCAATGTTTTTACATGTACAATATGAATAGAATTTTCCATCATCATGACCACCCAATGTTTTAATAATTAATTTAAAAGTTTTAAGTGGTTATTTTAAAATAAATTTATTTTCCAAATATTTATTGGAATATTTTTTTTAAAAATACTTTCAAAGTGAAAAGGTTATTTTCCCCAAAAAATGCTTTAATGTCATTTTTATAATATTTATATTCATCAATAACATCAATAATTTATTATAATTATGATCCATTGAGGATATATTGTATTGAAATCATCCTTCTTATTTATTTGGAAGATTTATTATCAGTTTGACTGAGGATGTATAATTTTATTACCATTTACCATATTACTCTAGATGGTTTATGATTATGTTTATTTGATCAGGATAAGTATAAAACATTTCATATGTTAGTATTTCAATATGAATATTTATATTGATTATTTTTCAACCCATTAATATGATTAATCAATTGGAATTAGTAGTTGATGGGTTGGGACCAGTTATTGATAAACCCTTGATGCATCAATAGGTCTCATGAGAAAAATCAGTTTTCCAAATTATATGGTTTTTTACCCAAAGATTTAAACTATATTGTGAAAGGTCTTGACAGTATGTTTAAGATGTTCAGAATTATGCATTCCTTCATTATGATACTTTTTATTACTATCCTGTGTTATTTTTATATTAGTTAGAATATCAATGGAAAATTTTTAGGCTCATACGATTACATATATGGAATTATTTGATAATTATTCATTCCTATCATATTACGATCAAGTTGTTGATAAAATGGAATGTGTTTAAGTTATTTACCTTTTCATATTTTTTATTCTTTTTTTATTCATATCTTTCACTCTATTTATACCCTTACTAAGAATTTGATCTCACCCCTTTCTTATTTTTATTTTCCCAGTATCCCAATATGTGTATTATGATTTTTATATAGGGTTATGCCAAGGGGAATAATGGAATTTTCAAAGAAAATACTTTTTTATATTTTATGTTTTCAAATGTATGTGAAATAAAAGTATGTATCTAGTTTACCAAGACTAATAAACTATTTGGTCCTTTGGGATGTGATACCTTATATCAATTTATAATGTAATAAAGTAACCACCTACTATTTTCTACTAGGGTCGGGTCTTTACACACGTATCCAATTCTGAGGATAGAAATCCAATTTATGCTAATATGTCATATTTTAGAATCATTGAATGGATATACAAGTTGGATTATAAAACATTTCAAGGGAATATTTCCATTTCAAATGGGTTGAAAATAGGAGTGCAATGAATGTCATCGGATTGTGCTTCGTGAAGGTGGATTTCAGTGTTGATGGGTATAAGGATGAGCTGTTCATAATGGCATCATAATAAGTGTAGGTATTTTATGTCTCAAATACAAAAAACAAGAATTTTTCAATTGTCCTATTGGTGACTAAAACAACTTTAGGGATAGATGAAAATTCAAGTGAGGATAACCCTTTCATTAGGAGATCACAATCATTTCACAGCGGTCCCAATGTAGATAACATGTTGTGTGTTAGAGGGGACCACAAAGAGGGTATTTGGATACTCGATAGAAGATCCAAACCCCTTTAACATTTAAATAAAAAAAGAGAGTTTTATGAGTAGGCTAAGGTATTGTTTAATATACTATTATTTTCTGTATAATATTTTGTGTTCTCTACTACATTTAGATAATCTAAATTAAATGTTTGACTACTCATACCGATAATGACTTCTGCACATGATGATGCTACCAATTCTAAGGAAGAATATAAAATTGATGATTAAACTATGGAATTATTAGGGGATCAACAACATGTTGATGAAAAAACAAGAATGAAATAGCATCACGGTGTTGAATAAAATTATCAAGGAAAGAATCAAGGGTATAAAATTTGAGGTTGGATGGAATCAAAAAAACTAAATTGTTGACCCCAACACGTTAATATTAATTAGTTATACTAGATTCACAAAATTAATTAATATTACAATTGATATATATACATAGTACCATGTACATCATGTATTAAAGTAATCCCTTCGGGAATATATTAAGGTAATGTAACGATATACTTTCTCTATTTTACCAAAATATTATATATTGAAATGTTGATTTATTTTCTATTATCCCTTGTAGATTTCATTTATTTTATATGATTTAAGTAATAAATATGACTTAATGGTAGCTATAAAATATCATAGACGCTTATATACACTTCTTACAAAGCATTATCTTAGGAATAATGAGGGGAAGGTACAACCCCACCCACCAGTTATGTATGTACACATTATAAAATATGCTACATGGAAATATTTCATTAGTCTTAGTGATGATAAATCATTTCAAGTGAAATTTATTCAATAATATTTTATTTTACATTATTTATTTTATCCAATTTAATTCAAAATTTCTAATTTATGAAACAACAAAGGAGTGCTAAAAATAAACAACATACATCATAGCCAATGTACCCCTATCGTAAACCAAGGATGGGTTATTCTTCACATGGAAAGAAAATGGTATATATTTTAAATATATAATAAAACATTTATGTGATATGAAATATAATATTTTCCTTTATTTATATGTATATTGATGAATCGAAATCTTAAGAAACTTTTATCCCACGTCATGTAATATGGAAGGAGGCCCATATAAATAAATAGGATAAACTAGTTGATTAAAACACAAAAGTAGTATAAGAAGAATGTGTAAGTATGACATAATAGTAATTGTTTATGTTTTATAATAGTATTACCTAAAAAATATCTTTTTATGTATATATTTTTTTATACTTTTTAGATACAAGCAGTATCATCGACTGTACCTAAAGAAAAAACTGCTTTTATTAGCTTTGAAACGACCATAACAATATATCTGTGTTAGAGGTGATGTTTTTGGAGTGTCACCTCAAATATATTTTGAGAAGAAAATACCCCAATGATGTATATATGAAATAATAAAAGTGATGCTATCATAGATAAATTATTTAAAAGATATTATTTTCCAACTTGTTTTAGTGGACCAATGTATCCGAAAGGATCAAAGCTAGTATGTATTGGAACAAAGATCAGTACATGAAGATCCCAATGACTCCACTATATTTGAGTCTATCCATTCCCATAAAATTAGTACCTTACCCAAGGCAGTTAATTTTTTCATTAATATTTCTACGAAATGTGAATCAAACAACTTATGATAACTTTATGTTACTAAAATTCTATATGGTGAATTTGAATGTGATTTATATCTATCAACAACCACATGTTTCCTTATTTCATGGGTTACGATGTATAATATTCCAAGAGACATGCTATATAATAAATAGATCCCAAAATATCACATGATAGTGGGGATTGAAGTATCTCATGAGATTAGTGCTGATTTTCTTGTTCTTCTTGATCATCCAAAAGTTATTATAGTCAATAATGCTATGGAAACATTCATAGCATGGTTTTATAATCTTATAAAAATACACGAGGTGTGTTCTTAACAAATTTTTCAAATGAAAAACCTTTAATAGTTCATGAAAAAAGATATGAAATGGGGTATCATATTAAAAAATTATAAAAGGATGGGGAAATGGAAGGTTGGATCAAGACAATCTAGTGGATCAACAAACAAATCAAAAGGACCTTATGGGAGTACCATCTCTCCAAAAATTCCACTACCACAAATATTAACATTATAAATCCATACAGACACAACATTCAAAGAGGGAAATATTTCTTACATTCAATATGAAGAAGAAATATTTTGAGATATAATTAAAAATGTGGCTGGTCTAAAGTGTATAAATGAGATTATCAAGTTTGAATGTCTGGGAGTCTCAATTGTGAATACATACATGAGGTACATTTTCATAATCCATATGTCTAAAAAATGATATTCAATGTTCATTACATTTAATAACTATTCTTATTTTCTATAGGTTCATATATTAATACTATATGAAGGGAAAATCCTATGAAACAATATTTTTACTCATTTATCCCTCTATTATTTCTATGGGAAATTTTTCTTTGGATTTGAAGGAAATTGAAAAGAGACAATATGTGCTAAGAGAAGAATTTGAGAATAAAATATTGAATGAAAATTATTATTGATTCATATAATGTAGGGGTAAATTCTAAAATATAAAATATATTTTTATTTTTTCATTACTTATTTGTTTTTTAGGAAGCAATGGATGCTGATCATAATCCATTTGGGTACCCAAAATATTTATTTTTTGAATCCAATGCACGTATTTTCATTAAAATAACCACATATAATGTCTATTGTGAATTTTTAATGGACTAAAATCAATATTTTACAAATAAATATCGAATTATATGTTTTAGTTTTTGTTTTAATGATAATTTTGTTGTGATAGGGTGGTCTATAAATATAGGCTAAATCATGGTATGAGGTTGATGAATAAACATAAAAATCCTATAGATTTATTCAAATAGAAAAAAATTGAGGTATATTTAGTGGTATTTAACTATCAAAACATATTTCAAAACAATTAACTTATTTTGGTCAATGTTTCTGCAGATTCTAAAGAAATATAATGATAATGATTTGGGATATTATGGTAACAAATTTAAGAAATATATCATACACCATCAAAAGACTAGCATCCCTGAATAGGTAATTTCTAAAGATAATAAAAATTTAATTAAAAATATTTTTTTAATCATTAGTTTTTCTATATTTACTCATTACTATCAAGATTTATGACAAACTACATACTCAAAAGAAGAAGTAAATTTGTTTATAGATGAGTGGTAAGAGTTCATGGTGTCAGAATGTTTACTGACATCAATTTTAGGTGATTACCTATTATTTTAATGATCTTGTATAGGATATGAACTTAGAGATACATTTTGGATGTGGAGAATTAGTATCACAATTATTATATATTATTTTTATTTGTTTCTCAAGGAGGAGTATAATGAAGGTTTTCACTCTATGGATTTTGGTAGAGATAGTAACATGTATGAGTATGCCTGTGCTCATGAGAGGTTTCACTTCAAAGATGAAAATAAGATAATAGAGATAGGTAAATGGATCAAGAATTCATACAAACATCATGAAAAGTTTACTTCCTATAAATTATTTAGTTAATTTTTACAGATTTAATGCTTCAAGATAAATAATAAATGGTGAGATAGTTGATGGCTTGTTATTCTCAAAAGCATGTGCTCTTGAATTGGTTCACATCACTAGTGAGAGTTTCATATAACCATGTATGTGACCTAATTAAAGAGCACCTTATTTTGATAATAATAATAAATGGTATGATGTATAAGAATAAACCACACCTCAATTTGACACATGGTGTTCCCAGTACAACTCGAAGTATATCTTTTTTAGTTTAAAATTGACACTTTAGTTCAAAAAACATGTCACCTACTCAAAAATAATGAAACACATTCATATTATTTTGATACTTTATAACAAAAATCTATAATTAATTTTTGATGTATAAGAATTATTTTCACCATAATTTGATATATGTTTTCCCCGATATGATTCAAAGTGTATTTTTTAGTTTGAAATTGATATTTTAGTTCAAAACACACATCACATACTCAAAATACGAAAAAACTATTTATATTTTTTTTATAATTTATGTAAATGATACATAATTAATTTTTTTTGTGTAGGAATCAACCTCACCTTAATCTGATACATGGTGCCCACGATATGACTCAAAGTGTAAGTTTTTAGTTTAAAATTAACATTTTATTTCAAAACACAGGTAACATGCTCACAACTGAACAAACACATTCAAATAGTTTTGATAATTTAGGAAAATTATCCATAATTTAATTGGAATTTTTTTAAATAAAATTCACATCAATCTAACACATGATGTGTTCAGTATGACTTTAAGTGTGTGTTTTCCATATAAAAGTGCTATTTTTTTAAACGTGCATCACATAGACATAACAGAGAAAAAGAGACCATATTGTTTTTAAACATTAGGAAAATAATACATAATTAAATTTTTATGTGTCTGAATCAACTACACATCAATCCAACACACAATGTGACCATTATGACTCAAAGTGAGTGTTTTTAATATACACGTGTCATTTTAGTTTAAAGCACGTGTTACTAGGAAAAAACAAGAAAATGAGATAAAATTGCTTTCATACTTTATAAAAATGATCCATAATTCATTTTTGATATGTAGGAATTTATTACACACCAATATCACACACAATATGACAAGCATGACTCAAAGTGCACGTTTTCAATATAAATGTTCCATTTTAGTATAAAACATGAATCACGTAGTCAAAACCAAGAAAATGTTCTCATATTATTTTTAAACATTAAGAAAATGAATAATAATTAATTTTTGATGTGTAGTAATCAACTTAACATCAATAAAATGTATAATGTGGCCGGTATGTCTCAAAGTACACGTTTTCAATAAAAAAGTATCATTTTAGTTTAAAATGAACCTCACTAGCCAAAAATGAAAAAATGAGCTCAGATTGTTTTCAAAATTTATATAAATTATATAGAATTAATTTGTGACATATATTAATTGACCAAATGTAAATATGATACATGATATGGTCTGTATAACTGAAAGTGTGTGTTTTCAATATAAAAGTGTCATTTTAGTTTAAAATGTGCGTTAGAAAGCCAAAACCAATAAAATGAGCTCAGATTGTTCTCAAACATTAGGAAAATGAACTATAATTCATTTTTAATGTTTAGGATTCTAACTAACATCAATAAAATATATGATGTGGTTAGTATGACTTGAAGCATGTGTTTTCAATATAAAAGTGACATTTTAGTTCAAAAATGCACCACCTAGCCAAAACTAGTAGATTTTTTCAAAATTTAGTAAAATGACCCATAATTAATTTTTGATATTAAGGAATTGATTACATGTAAATTTGATACATGATGTAGTTGATATGACTTGAAGTGTGTTTTTTAACATAAAAATATCATTTTAGTTTAAAATGCGCAACACATAGCAAAAACCAAGCAAAAGAGATTAGATTGTTTTCAAACATTAAGACGATGATCCACAATTAATTTATGACATGTATGAATATATGGAACATCAATATGATTCATGATGTGCCTAGTATGACTCTAAGTGTGTGTTTTTAATATAAAAGTGTCATTTTAGTTTAAAACACGTGTCGCTGGCCAAAAATGGGTAAACTAGCTCAAATTGTTTTCAAACATTAGGAAACTAATCCATAATTTATTTGTGACATGTAGGAATTGACCAAACATTAATCTGAAATAATATGTGGCTATTATAACTCAAAGTGTGTGTTTTCAATATCAAATTTTCATTTTAGTTTAAAACGCCTGTCACATAGCCAAAACCTAGAAAATAAACTCAGATTTTTTTTCAAAATTTAGGACACTGATCCATGATTTTTCTGATGTGTAGGAATAAAACACATGTAAATATGAAAAATGATGTGGTTGTTATGACTTGAGGTGAGTTTTTTCAATATAAAAGTGTCATTTTAGCTTAAAACATGTACCACATAGCCAAAATAGAGAAAATGAGCTCGGAATATTTTCAAACATTAAGAAGATGATCCATAATTAATTTATGATTTATAAGAATTGAACACACGTAAACCCAATGCATGATTAACCAATAATATAATTAATATATATATATATATATATATATTAATTAACAATATAATTTATCATATGTGGATTATATAACATTAAAATTATAATTTTTTTTATTTTCAGTTACTAAAATTGTCTTTGGTTTTATTATAGGGAAAAGATTTTATATGGAGGTTAATCATTGGAAAATGTCTTCTAGTTTTGATTTTGTATATGGGTTGTAATTGTTTTCTATTAATTATAAATATTACATCAATATAAATATTTTTTATGTAATTTTTGAATTAAAATTATAGTGTAATGTGATATTTGTATTCTAATACAGTTTTCTTTATATTTTTTTTTATTTTTTATATATTATAATTAGGTTTGTTTTTATAGGGTTGTTTCAGGGTTAAAATTATGTAGCAGCTGATATAGACTTTATCAATTCTAGAAGAAACCCTAATAAAGTCCTACTTTATAAATTCTAGAAAAATAACTAATAAATACCCCTTTTATGAGTGTTAGAAAAAACATTGATAAAGGACTCCTTTATTATCCCTATAAAAATCACTAATAAATCCACTTATTTCGAGATATAGAGAAATAACTGGTAAAGGAATCACTATTTTAATATCACTTAGGTATTCAATGCTTTTTTTTACTTAGAACTATTAAAGGACTCATCTATTGTAGTGAAATTTGATGTCAGTAGCCACCTCTTTTGAACTTAAATATTTCTACCCAATTTCTGAACTAGAATCAATAACATGAAGGTTAAAGTGAGGATTAGGTGAAAAAACATCTTCATACCCAATATTTTCATGTTCAAGATGAACAACCTATATAGTTGTGGTAGATTCAAAAGAATAGCCTTTAGAGATCTTCTAAGAATGACCAAGACCATAATCAACAGTGAGGTCCTTCTACTAATGTAAAACCCAGAAATTTCAAGGAAATTTTTTTTCCTTAATTTATTTGGAATTTTACGAGTCGGTGGCTTCTAACGAAACTTGATTCCGAGGCCCGGTGTTCCCAGAATCAATTTTCGAAGTTTAGCTCGAGTACGTTTAGTGAACGAACGAGCAGGTTTTTCTATCTTTTGAACCGATGCTCGGAATTGAAATCCGAGGGCACCGATGAACTCACAACACCGGTAATTGCTTAAGGGGACCTTTACCGCAATTGTGTTTGTGCGAGAGGAGAAGTTAAAATTTTTGGATTAAATATGAAGTGAATAAAATTGTAGAACAATTTTATTTTATATCTAAGGTGATTATATCCTACATGGGGGAGTTGGGGTGGGACCCACAAGCACCTAACTACCCATGTAAGGATATATGTGAGGTGGGGGCCACAGGAGCCCCAACCTTTCACATTCCTTAAACTCCTTAAACTTCCCCTCTTTATTTTTTTGCAAACTCCTCTTTAATTAAGAAAACTCTTCCTATTCCTCTCTCACTCCATTAAATCTTGCCAACCTACCTCTTAATTAATTAAACAACTCTACATTTAATTAATTAAGGTATTTTATTTTTGAATTTTTGAAATGCATGACAAGATTAATTAAAATAAGGGGTGGCCTTATTTTAATTAGGTTGTCTTGTTGTTTGGGGATTGGGAGAGAACTCTTGTGAAGAAGAAGAGGATTCCTCCTTTGTTGAAGTTCATCATCTTAAAACGAAGAACAAATCTTCTCCAATGAAGAACGTTGACCCTTCAATGTAGAATGACTCGACGACCACGGTTCTCCATTTTGTTCTTCCTCCGCGACAAGGGAGGAGACACTGGCGTGGGGAACTCGCCAATGACGACGCACCTTTTTTTCTCTTACCTTGCGACGACGTCAACGAGATGACGTCCGCCCTTTCGCGACACCGTCATCCACGCTGCTCGGCTACCGCGGATCTTTCTCGAGGTATGGGGTTTTCGTTTATAGTGTATATGTGATTTATACCCTCGTGCATGGGTATTTAATTTCAGGGTGTTTGTAGAATTTATTTTGAATAAATTATACCCTTGTCGTTGATGAATTAAGGATTGAGCCTATAATGCGGAGGGCACGGGCTAACAAACAAGCCTGGACCCTCTGCTGGTCTTTCTTTTGTGCGACGATTGACAGGCGATGATGAAACGAGACCGCAACAGCATTTGGAAGCCTTCGCAGTAATGTTCGGGACCCGAGAAGACCTCCGACGTAGATGGAAGCTAAAACGGACCACCGGCGGCGCGGGTCGTCGGCGCAGCGGTGCCGGTGACCGGAAGCGGTGGCGCCCCAGCGCGTCGCCGGAGGAAATCCGGCGTGACAACAGCAGCGGCGGTGAAGCATCAGACCCCGCGGCCGCACGGGATCCGGGAGGCAGGGCAGTGCCACCGGTGTCAATCAACGGGGGGGGGGGGGGGGGGGGCTCGGCGCAACGCGTGCGACCAACTGGCCGAGCCAGCTCCCCCAGCCGGGCCGGGGCGGGCCACTCCTGTCGGGCCGGACCGCGCCGGCCGGGCCACGCCCCGCCCCGCCAGGTCGGGCCACGCCCAACCAGGCCGGACCCAGACCCGAGTCGGGTCGACCCGGTTTGGGCCGACCCAGGGGGTGTTGGGCCGGGTCAGATCGGGCCCAGACCCCCTATTTTCAAACCATTTTCGGTTAAACGGACATACCATGAGCTACGGATCTCAGATCGACGCACCGTCAGTTGAGTAGGATTCCTTGGATCGAGACGGTCGTTTTGGTATAATACATTCAAGGTTTCAGTGAATTTTGGTTATGGTCGGGTTGGTTCGAACCCAAAACCAACCGGGCCCATGGAGTGGAAACACTTATAACTTGAGCTCCGGATGTCCGATTGAAGTGTAGTCGACTTTGTAGGTTTCCTCTTGATGAGACAGTTCCTTTGGTATACTTCACCGGAGGTTTGGACATAGTTAGAGTAAGGTCAGGTTGGATTGTACCCAAAATCCAACCGGGTCCCTGGAACAGAAAATCCAATAACTCTCAGACCGGACGTCTGTTTGATGGATTGTCAGCGGCGTTGGTGATCTCATTGAGAAAAAATTCCTTTTTGTATACCCCAATGGAATTAGGGTACAATTGAGATATGGCTGGGTTGGTTCATACACGAAACCAACCGGACCCCCCGGACTAAAAGGCTAATAACTCACAGACTGAGCGTTCGATTGATGCGCCATATGTTGCGTTGAGACCCCTATGACGAGGCGGTCCTTTGAGATACTTCCACATGAGATTACATGACACTTGGAAGTATTGACCAGTAGCTCGTTGAGAGAACCCTCCCGGAGACGAGCATACGGAGTATGAAGACCTTGTAGCTGGCTGAGACCTGATGACTACTTGTCTGATTCGAGTCGGTGTGACTTGTATAGCCCAGTGGGGAGCACTAATGTGTTGGGGTGGTAGACCCATTGCGGGGAGAACTACTGTGTTTGGGTGGAAGACCCACAGTATTCGACAGAAGGAGTACCTCTGTAGGCTATTAGGGGGAGCACTACTGTGTTGGGGTGGCAGACCCATGGCGGGGAGCACTACTGTGTTGGGGTGGCAGACCCGCAGTACTCGACAGGAGGAGTGTAACACCCCGAGATTTTATGAAAAATATTCTTTTAATTTCATTAATGTCTTGTTTTGTATTCTACACCAATATTACCTTGCGCTATACGCAACACCGTATTAGCTTGCAGTATATGCAACACTATTCTTGGATCGTGTTACACACAATTTTAATAATAGTTACTCTACGCAACATTGAGTATATATATATATATATTCAATGTATAAATGAAATATGGTTGGATTTTGTTATACGAAACAACGAAGGATTCTTTCACAACACGCAACCCTGACTTGGCTTGCATTACACGCAATCGTGACCTTCCTCGATAGCGTGTGTTGTACGTAATACCGGGTTTTAATAAACAACGATCTATTATTATAATATTGTCATGAACTAGCCGTTATGAATAGTATTAACTAAATTTTGAATTTTATAACATTATTATTCATCTTACACATTTTCTAGAACATGGTATAAGAACAAAATAAATTTTTCGGGTAAAATAAGTATTTTTCAAAAAATGCAGTTTTGCCGCCTTTTGATGGCGCACCCACTTTAAATCTAGTTTTTGACATGTTTATATGTTTAATTTGACAAAATAAAATTCTTATTTTGAATTAGGATATAAAAATTTACATTAGATAAAGTTTTGATATTTTTCCGATAACTTTCATATTTTAATGAATAGTAAAAACACGCTATATTTTAATTAAAAACAACTTTTTTCATCGTAATATCTTATGTGGTTAAATTATAATATTGAATGGTTTTAAAGTATAAATAGAATATATTTTTACCATTTAATATAATGTATGTCATTAGAATTGATTTTACCTTGAATTCGTAGGTTAAATCAATTAAATCTTTTGCAATGTTTTAAAGAAAAACCCGTTTTCTTTCGACAACGAGATTAATTTTAATTTAATTTCTGGAACTTTTGTGTATTGAATTTGGAAAAATTGATTCCATATTTGAAATCAGTGGATCCAAATTATGTTAACAAGCTACTTTTTATTTTTGGAAATTATGAATAGTAACTACGGTAAATTTTATTTACCATAGTTAAAGGTAAATCGGGTAATTAAGGGTAAATATAATATTTTAAAATTACCCTAAAAAATGTCAAAAATCCTATTGTATGACTAAAAGTCAACCAATATCACCTAAGGGTCATATTAGATTCATTTAATTAAATTTTTTAAATGAAAATAATTTAATTATTATTAAAACCAAAGAATGTGACAACATGTCACTTTCTTAAATCTTATAAGTATAATAATTTTAATCTAGTGATAAACTTCATGAAACTTAGAAAATTAATAGTCTCCAGAAATATAATACAATTATCTACATAATAGGAATTTATTTAGAATTTTTAGGGATTAAATAATTATCATTTATTTTGACACAAAGATGATGCAGTAATTGTCTTATTAATGAAATATTGACATAATTGATGTTATAAATGCCCAAATAAATGTAATTTGAGACTTTTTATGACTTAAACTAATTTTCTAGGTTAATATGACATGTTATTGTTGATTTAAGTAACTTTTTTCGAACTTATCATTCTGTTATGAATTTCATAAAAATCATGTACCAAATAGTGTCAAAATTGACATAAATTAGTTTTAAAAAAAATATTATATTATTAATTGTTATTTTATTCCTAAAAATATAAGGTTCGGAAAAATGACTTAGATAAGATTATATATATTAATAATAAACAACTTGGGGTTCGTTTGGCTTGATATAGTATGTTTATTAACTATATAGTGTAAGAAAACAAAAAGACACGGTAAAAGTTAAATTATTTAACTTAGAGTTAAATATAATTTATAAGGTTAAAATAATAACCTAAACTTGTCTAAATACTATTGGATGAGAGGATTTAGACCCACCCTCACTTTAGCTTCGAAATAAGACCCTTTGGAACCATTATAAACCAAATTTGACCTTAATATAAAATAATATTTTGAGATTTGCCTAAGGTGCCCCTCTCCTCCCTTATAAAAGGGCACCTCCTCCCTCTCTTCCTCACACAACTTTGATCCTTCAAGCTCGTCCAACCCCTGCCAAATTCTCTTCTCCACTTCCCTAGAAACATCCTAGAGGTTCTGGTCTTCCTCAAAGACCAATTTTAGTACCCTAAGAGGAGGTCTCAAAGAGGCGCTTCAAAGAAGAGGTAATTTCCGTTACCGATTCTTTCACCTTTATTTCTTCTTCCACTCCTTCTTCTTAGGTTGTTTAATTATGAAGTAATAAAGTCAGTATCAATAATATACTGATATGTTATTATAATTATGAAACAACCCTATTTCACCATCTATCCATCCTACGGAAAACGAAATCACCGCGCGTGCGTACGTACGGAATACCGTCTCCATGCCGTGGTGAAATCTATTTTCCACCACCACCTTACATGGATGGGTATAATGGTGTAATGAATAACTATACATAGTTATTAGAACATCATATTGATTCTGATATATTTTATCATCCACTCCAATTCAATTCAATAATTATGGAAACGATATCATCGATCGTGCGTACGTACGGACTACCGTCTCCACGACGCGATGAGATTCATTCTCCATGTTAACCATTTAAGATTGATTATAAAGTATATATAAGAAATAATAATGAAATATATGACATTATAAAGCTACTGGATTTATGTATATATGTATGTCATCTACTTAATTCCATTCAACTCAATAAGGAAAGGAAAACAGCGTTCATGCGTACGTACGGCCTACCGTCTCCATGAACGGTGTATTTCTTTCCATTTACTAATTTATTATATATATGTATATTCTGAATATATATTATATATAAATAATGTTTTATATTCTGGAATTAAGTAATTATGATCTAAGAAATCATATGAATAATTACAAGTCAAAACACGGACGACAAATGAAACAATTTTACCCAAAATGCTCTTTAACATAGAATTTACAAAAGAAAGGGTAATATAAAGTCATAAGTAAACCATATATGATATCATAACAATGAGTATGATTATGGAATAAGTCAATGACATTATGTAAATCATTATACAGGAGGTTCGGACACCTACGAAGAAAATCGGACCTAAGGTAAGGGAAATATCCCAATCTCATTTTTATCCGAGATTGTTTATACTTTGGTTTTTACTGGGGTGTATTTTATCATCCACATCCATGTTCCCCCAATATGTAATATTATTTCCATCCACCTAGAATTTTTTAAAACCTATTTTACCCTTCGGTGAGTTTTTAGTAAAAGATATGAAAGAAATCCTTTGTCGTTTTTTGTACGAGGTACTTTTTGACTTTTTCGACAAAAGTACGAGAAGAATGTTTTTTTAACTTATACGACATGAATGAATTTTGAAAACATTATTTCCAAGAAGATTCCTTTAATAGTTTTCAAGTTTATTTTTAGTCAACTTCTTTTATTTTAGAATTTTATGACATGTTAAGAAAGGAAAAGTGTATTTGAAGTAGAAAGGATATTTTCCTCAAGAATGGAGTTCAAGTGTTTTATAAAAATTATTTTCCATATAAGATAATAAAGGGTTATGTTTCTATACCTATTATTACATTGATTTGATTATGTTATTATGGAATTATTTTTATGAATTCCTTTATCTTATATGAATTGTTTTATGATGTCACAATGTTTAAGATTCCCATTTTTATTACATGGGTTATGTTATGATGTATGGTTTATGATTTTGTGGCACACATATGAATGGTATCATTATGAGATGGGTGGGACCTATATCTCCCTCCAATGCATTGGGTAAAGATTTTATATCTCATGAGATAGACATGGCTGGAATGGTAGGTTATACCAGTTCAGTGAAACAGGACTGAAACGGGGGTGACTCGGTTCAGAAAGGGACTTTGTCCACTAAGATAGTCTTGGAAATGAGTCTTGACTAATAAGATATGATTCTCTATTATTATGTGTGTATGTCACAAAGTTTCATGTTTTAAGTTATGATTATTGTGATTACATTTCACTGCCATGATTTATCCCATGTTATGAAATTATGATCTCTTTTACAGGTTAAGATTTCCAAAAGTTATGTGCTTATGTATATGATGTGATTGATATTTCTTTTGTTTACCCTTACTGAGCATTTGAGCTCACCCTTTTATGTTTTCTTTTCCCCAGGATATAAAGAAAGGTTTTAGGTATAAAAAAATAAGATCTTTATGAGAGATTTTGAAGATCTTTCACCACGATTAGATGATTATATTCCGAGTTTCCAAAGACACTAAACTATTACGGTCCTTGTGCGTGTGTTTTTGTTATGTACTATGTATTCCGCAAAAGTAATGTAATGTATATGTACGTTAAGCTTCGGGTCTCTACAGTTGGTATCAGAGGAAAGGATTAGTCAACCTTTGGAAACTAGGATGCGAGAACTTTAGTGAGATCCCTAGAGATATTTCTAAGTTATCTCTAGGGATGTATCTAAGGTTAAGTATACGTATAGGTTATAGTCCTAGAATTGTGCTAACGATCTTAGAATTTATCCTATGATGTTAGATATTGAGGGTACTCCCCCTTTATTATGTTGTTTTCCCTATCATGATTTTTTCCTCTCACACTTTTCTTTTTGGGTTTTAGATGATGGATGGAAACCGAAGGAACCGTGTTGATCAATGCAATGGAAAATGCAATGATTGTCCTCCGGAACAAACCAATGTTATGGGAGATGGAGTGAAAAATCTTATTACTATACTTACACAAGCTATGAATCATTCTGGACTTCCAAATGAGCAGAGAAGGGAACAATATTCTATTGATTCCTTCATGAGGCAACGTCCACCTTATTTCAGTGGGACTTCCGATCCACTTGTTGCTGAACAATGGATCAGTACCACTGAAAGGATATTTTCAGTTCTTCAATGTTCTGAACATGATAAAGTCATCTTAGCAGTATATCGTTTGGAAGGTGAAGCTGATCAATGGTGGAATCTTATCAAGAATACGAGGCCAAGAGATGAAATTGAGTCCATGGAATGCGACGAGTTCAAGAACTTGTTTTTCAGTACGTACTTCCCTCGTATTCTTCGAACAAAGATGGAAAAGGAGTTTCTTGAGCTGAAGCAGAAGGATGATGAATCTGTTGGTATATACGAAGCGAATTTTACAAGACTTGCAAGGTATGCATCTGGCATTATCATCCAACCTGAAAGTAAAGTTGATCGATTTTTCAGTGGCTTAAAACCAAGTCTTCGAAGGGCATTAGCTATAAGAGACTTCAGTAGCTATGAAGAAATTTTGTGTTGTGCTATCAAGGTAGAAGTGGAAGTTGGTGTTACATATCCATCTCATGGTTTTGACAAGAAACGAAAGATGGAGTTCAAGGAGAAATCTCATAATAATGGTGAAAAGAAGATGAATGTTTCCTTATGCACAAAGTGTGGAAAGAAGCATGGTGGAGATTTTATTAAAGGGACTAGAAAATGTTTTAAGTGTGGAAAATAAGGTCATCGAGCAGCTGAGTGTAGAAGTAATGGAAAAAGGGTTTCTAATGATGTGAATAAAGAAAACACTGCAGAGAACGCACCACCAACACTTCAATGCTTCAAGTGCAAGGAAATGGGGCATTATGCTAATAAATGCCCTAATCCAAGGTTTAGTGATGATCGACATGAGCAACCTCTTAAGGCAAAGGACAAAGGAAAGTCACATGCGATCACTATTGGCGATGTTGAATATGACAACGATGTGGTGGAATGATTAAGTGTTTATGTAATGGGATTCCAAAATAATGTTGTATCATGGAGTATTGGAATATTTATGTATTAGGTCTAATGTGGTATTCAAAGTGATTGAGATATTTTTGGAAATAAGATGATATGCGCATAATGAAGGGAAAACGAGAAAATGAAATGTTTAACAGTATTCATGAGCTCATGATTGATAAAATGATTAAGTGATATCATGGTTTGAGTATATATAATTTTGAGGATTTTGGTATGTGGAAGGTGTTAACTTTTAACTGCATTCATGTTTTCACTAAGGTTCAATGGGTAATCAAGAGAATACATGATTAAGGACTTTGAATGTTTGGAATGTGACCAACAAAACATAACTTATGATATATGGGGATCAACGATGGTATTAAATCTCTGGTAATCGTTTTCACTATGTTATGAGAGTGGACTGCAGTATTATGGATAAGCCTAAAGATTGGAATGGATTATATTGGACATAAGTTAGTATTGTTTAAGGATAGAAGTTTTTTCGATATTATTGATGGGATGTTATAGTAATATAGTTTTAGAAAAAGGGAAACCTGCAGGACGGGCGACAGCCCAATGCGTCGGACAAGGTCGTAGGAATCGAACCCACAACCGAAGTGCGACTGGCCTTTATCGCCTACCACTGGCCTACAGGAGGTCCCTGGTTAGTGGAAACTAGTTTTATTTTATTATGCGGTATGATATATGAAGTATAAGTCCATTTTAGGAACCATATATGATTAATCTCACTATAGATAGACTTATGTATATTTAATAACTTTTTCTAACCTTTTGTTTGAGACAGGTGGAATGACCCGTCATTCATTCACATGATTTGCTAACACTTCACGAATAACAAATTCAACTTCATTTCTTTAAGAGATGAAGTGGAAATTGTTCAAGGCACAAACAACAGAGAGATTGTACCAAAATAAAGTAAGTATTTATTCTAATTCAAATTCTCCATCTTTAGAGAAATGATCTTGAAAACCAAAAATGTTGTCCTAGTGCCCTTATATCTGATGAATCAGATGGTACCCTAGATCATCACAAATCTATGGATTTGTGATTGTTGGCTTTTCCATAGCCATGTTCTCTACCACTCTCTATCAGAACATGATGGTTAGATTTCTCTTCCATATCCATATTTTCACCTATGTTCTCCTACGTGGAAACCCAGTGATGAGTTAATTTGGGTAACCTTTACATTTCATACTTTAGTTTTTAAAGCCATGTTTTGGTATTCCTTTTTACAATGTGGGTTTCTATTAAACAAAATTTCGAGTAGTAAACCATTTATAACACCGACGAATTTCGAGGGCGAAATTCATTTTAAGGGGGGTAGAATGTAACACCCCGAGATTTTATGAAAAATATTATTTTAATTTCATTAATGTCTTGTGTTGTATTCTACACCAAGATTACCTTGCGCTATACGCAACACCGTATTAGCTTGCAGTATACGCAACACTATTCTTGGATCGTGTTACACACAATTTTGATAATAGTTACTCTATGCAACATTGATTATATATATATATATATATTCAATGTATAAATGAAATATGGTTGGATTTTGTTATACGAAAAAACGAAGGATTCATTCACAACACACAACCCTGACTTGGCTTGCATTACACGCAATCCCGACCTTCCTCGATAGCGTGTGTTGTACGCAATACCAGGTTTTAATAAACAACGATATATTATTATAATATTGTCATAAACTAGCCGTTATGAATAGTATTAACTAAAATTTGAATTTTATAACATTATTATTCATCTTACACATTTTCTAGAACATGGTATAAGAACAAAATAAATTTTTCGGGTAAAATAAGTATTTTTCAAAAAATGCAGTTTTGCCGCCTTTTGATGGTGCACCCACTTTAAATCTAGTTTTTGACATGTTTATATGTTTAATTTGACAAAATAAAATTATTCTTTTGAATCAGGATACAAAAATTTACATTAGATAAAGTTTTGATATTTTTCTGATAACTTTCATATTTTAATGAATAGTAAAAACACGCTATATTTTAATTAAAAACAACTTTTTTCATCGTAATATCTTATATGGTTAAATTATAATATTGAATGGTTTTAAAGTATAAATAGAATATATTTTTACCATTTAATATAATGTATGTCATTAGCATTGATTTTACCTTGAATTCGTAGGTTAAATCAATTTAATCTTTTGCAATGTTTTAAAGAAAAACCCATTTTCTTTCGACAACGAGATTAATTTTAATTTAATTTCTGCAACTTTTGTGTATTGAATTTGGAAAAATGGATTCCATATTTGGAATCAGTGAATCCAAATTATGTTAATAAGCTACTTTTTATTTTTGGGAATTATGAATTGTAACTACGGTAAATTTTATTTACCATAGTTAAAGGTAAATCGGGTAATTAAGGGTAAATATAATATTTTAAAATTACCCTAACAAATGTAAAAAATCCTATTGGATGACTAAACGTCGACCCATATCACCTAAGGGCCGTATTAGATTCATTTCATTAAATTTTTTCAATGAAAATAATTTAATTATTATTAAAACCAAAGAATGTGACAACATGTCACTTTCTTAAATCTTATAAGTATAATAATTTTAATCTAGTGATAAACTTCATGAAACTTATAACATGAATAGTCTCCAGAAATCTAATACAATTATCTACATCATAGGAATTTATTTAGAATTTTTAGGGATTAAATAATTATCATTTATTATGACACAAAGATGATGCAGTAATTGTCTTATTAATGAAATATTGACATAATTGATGTTATAAATGCCCAAATAAATGTAATTTGAGACTTTTTATGACTTGTACTAATTTTCTAGGTTAATATGACATGTCATTGTTGATTTAAGTAACTTTTTTTGAACTTATAATTTTGTCATGAATTTCATAAAAATCATGTACCAAATAGTGTCAAAATTGACATAAATTAGTTTTAAAATAAATATTATATTATTAATTGTTATTTTAATCATAAAAATCTATGGTTCGGCCAAATTACTTAGATAAGATTATATATATTAATAATAAACAACTTGGGGTTCGTTTGGCTTGATATAGTAAATTTATTAACCATATAGTGTAAGAAAACAAAAAGACACGGTAAAAGTTAAATTATTTAACTTAGAGTTAAATCTTATTGATAAGGTTAAAATAATAACCTAAACTTATCTAAATACTATTGGATGAGAGGATTTCGACCCATACCCACTTTATCTTCGAAATAAGACCCTTTGGAACCATTATAAACCGAATTTGACCTTAATATAAAATAATATTTTGAGATTTTCCTAAGGTGCCCCTCTCCTCCCTTATAAAAGGGCACCTCCTCCCTCTCTTCCTCACACAACATTGAGCCTTCAATATCGGGAAACCCCTGCCAAATTATCTTCTCAACTTCCCTAGAAACATCCTAGAGGTTCTGGTCTTCCTCAAAGACCAATTTTAGTGCCCTAAGAGGAGGTCTCAAAGAGGCGCTTCAAAGAAGAGGTAATTTCCGTTACCGATTCTTTCACCTTTATTTCTTCTTACACTCCTTCTTCTTAGGTTGTTTCATTATGAATTAATAACATCAGAATAACTCATATAATGATATGTTATTATAATTATGAAACAAACCTATTTCACCATCTATTCATCCTACGGAAAACGAAATCACCGCGCGTGCGTACGTACAGAATACCGTCTCCACGCCGTGGTGAAATCTATTTTCCACCACCACCTTACATGGATGGGTATAATGGTGTAAAGAATAACTATACATAGTTATTAGAACATCATATTGATTCTGATATATTGTATCATCCACTCCAATTCAATTCAATAATTATGGAAACGATATCATCGCTCGTGCGTACGTACGGACTACCGTCTCCACGACGCGATGAGATTAATTATCCATGTTAACCATTTAAGAGTGATTATAAAGTATATATAAGAAATAATAATGAAATATATGACATTATAAAGCTACTGGATTTATGTATATATGTATGTCATCTACTTAATTCCATTCAACTCAATAAGGAAACGAAAACAGCGTTCATGCGTACGTACGACCTACCGTCTCCATGAACGGTGTATTTCTTTCCATTCACTAATTTATTATATATATGTATATTCTGAATATATATTATATATAAATCATGTTTTATATTCTGGAATTAAGTAATTATGATATAAGAAATCATATGAATAATTACAAGTCAAAACACGGACGACAAATGAAACAATTTTACCCAAAATGCTCTTTAACATAGAATTTACAAAAGAAAGGGTAATATAAAGTCATAAGTGAACCATATATGATATCATAACAATGAGTATGATTATGGAATAAGTCAATGACATTATTTAAATCATTATACAGGAGGTTTGGACACCTACGAAGAAAATCAAACCTAAGGTAAGGGAAATATCACAATCTCATTTTTATCCGAGATTGTTTATACTTTGGTATTTACTGGGGTGTATTTTATCATCCAAATCCATGTTCCCTCAATATGTAATATTATTTCCATCCACCTACAATTTTTTAAAACATATTTTACCCTTCTGTGAGTTTTTAGTAAAAGATATGAAAGGAATCTTTTGTCGTTTTTCGTACGAGGTACTTTTTGACTTTTCCGACAAAAGTACGAGAAGAATGTTTTTTTAACTTATACGACATGAATGGATTTTTAAAACATTATTTCCAAGAAGCTTCCTTTAAAAGTTTTCAAGTTTATTTTTAATCAACTTCTTTTATTTTAGAATTTTATGACATGTTAAGAAAGGAAAAGTTTATTTGAAGTAGAAAGGATATTTTCCTCAAGAATGGAGTTCAAGTGTTTTATCAAAATTATTTTCCATCTAAGATAATAAAGGGTTATGTTTCTATATCTATTATTACATTGATTTGATTATGTTATGATGGAATTATTTTTATGAATTCCTTTATCTTATATGAATTTTTTTATGATGTCACAATGTTTAAGATTCCCATTTTTATTACATGGGTTATGTTATGATGTATGGTTTATGATTTTGTGGAACACATAAGAATGGTATCATTATGAGATGGGTGGGACCTATATCTCCCTCCAATGCATTGGGTAAATATTTTATATCTCATGAGATAGACATGGCTGGAATGGTAGGTTATACCGGTTCAGTGAAACAAGACTGAAACGAGGGTGACTCGGTTCAGAAAGGGACTTTGTCCACTAAGATAGTCTTGGCAATGAGTCTTGACTAATAAGATATGATTCTCTATGATTATGTGTGTATGCCACAAAGTTTCATGTTTTAAGTTATGATTATTGTGATTACATTTCACTGCCATGATTTATCCCATGTTATGAAATTATGATCTCTTTTTCTTGTTAAGATTTCCAAAAGTTATGTGCTTATGTATATGATGTGATTGATATTTCTTTTGTTTACCCTTACTGAGCATTGGAGCTCACCCTTTTATTTTTTCTTTTATCCAAGATATAAATAAAGGTTTTAGGTATAAAAAAAGAAGATCTTTATGGGAGATTTTGAAGATCTTTCACCACGATTAGAAGATTATATTCCGAGTTTCCAAAGACACTAAACTATTACGGTCCTTGTGTGTGTGTTTTTGTTATGTACTATGTATTCCGCAAAAGTAATTTAATGTATATGTACGTTAAGCTTAGGGTCTCTACAAAAAGTACCTCAGCAGTCTAAGGTTAGTGAGAAGCGCCTTGGAGTTGTGACAGGATCACTGTAATCGTCAGAGGAGGATCTCTTTAGCAGTTGTGGTTTCGATATCATTAATGAAAATCCTGGTTTGAGCTGGGTCAATGACCTTTGTGTTTACCTCATGATTGAGATGGGTCATTTGATAACTTAGGTATATGTATGATCATATACCTAAGTAGTGGTTATCCGTTGATTTCATAACCTTTTTGTTTCCTCATGATTGAGATGGGTTACTTGATAACTTAGGTATAAGTATGGGATTATACCTAAGTTTGGTTATCTGTTGAGATCCTTCTTTTTGGATATCCTTGTTGGATTTAGTGAGACCTTGAGTGTCTCAGGGTCCCTACTGAGTATCGTTATACTCAACGCTGCACGGGATATGCCCGCACCTCATTGTGTTGGATGCAGACAATGGACATCGCTGACAGAGACCAAGTGTACGAGGACTGGACGGTACCCGGAGGTGGACCTCATGATGAGTCAGTACCCAGAGGTGGACTTCACAACGAGACGGTACTCAGAGGAGGTTGTCGGGCGAGAGCGTTGAGGAGGCTATCTGTACATACCCTTCAGGTAGGATCTGAGGTGGATGACCCGGGAGATGCTTATATCTTCTATATGTTAGTCTTTTCTGTTGTACTTTCGTTCAGTTGTAGCTGTACTTTTCAGTTGGGTTTGTATTCTGGACCATTTACTTTTCAACACTTTCTTTTGTACTTAGTGTATTACTTCTGCTTGTACTCTGGTTGGATGTGTTTATGTTTTATAAAGGCAATGCTTTCCCAGTTATCGGGATTTACGCCTTTGGTTCTAGTCGCCAGCCCCTGGCCTATGGAAGGCGGGCTTGGGGTAGTCACGGCACGGGCCTGAGGAAGGGTCGTGACAAGCAATCACCAATGACATAAGGGTCAATATCTTATTCATGTCATTAGAATTCAAATTATATTCCTATAAAACCACAACCAAACCATATAAACTAGCCTAAACACTAGAATATACATCATCTGTGGAGGATACATGTGTTGGAAATAAATTAGATACTTTTTTATTGGAGGAACTTATAACCCTCTTTACCTTATCCAATAAATATTTTGATTGAGCTGGGAAAGTCCCAATGAGATCTTTTTTCCCTTCCTATCACTAGAATTCATATAATTATCCCCATAGAGGCCAATAAGATCCATCTCAATGTCACTATCTGAGGACTACATATCATTATATTTATTCTCCTTATCTTTCTTAATAGTTTTATCATCATGAGAAACCCCATTATTAGATGCATTTGTAATAACCCATGCATCTAAATGCTTTTATTCAAATTTTATGTATCCATCCAAGGGATCCTAATATACTTGAACAATTCATTATGGTATTCACTGCTAAGTAATTTTTAATAAGTCCTAGTCCTCATGGAATCAGATAGGGATGATCCATTGGTTCTCACTATAGAATAGTTACAAAAGATGGATGTGCATTAGAAGTGACCCCAATATGATTATTTGATATTATAGAAACAAATAACTCTACAATGTTACCTTTACATTTATCTGCATTATCAATGATTTTAGGTACATACTTGACATAAGATTTAAGGGATTTTACCTATTTGAAAGAAGCTTCAGGCCCCTCTATTGTATCATATGCATTTGGAAACTTAAATTTGTTTCAATCCTTCAAGTGACTAGATTTTTAAAAATTATGACATATTAAGTTCCTATGAAATATATTCTTCAAATGTCCAATGAAACAGTTGATATCATAGACATTAGGTAGTCTTTTAAATTTAAATTGATATTAAGCTTAAGATCATCATTAACAAAAAATAAAGTTTCAATTAGTGTAGAACATAAGCCAACTTCAACCAAGAATTTGGAAAAATTACCATAATGATACTGCTCCATCTTCGTATCAACTTTTATGGGAATTACCACCATAGATTAAATATCCCATAATATTTAGGGTACAAAAAAATCCATTTACAACCCTAAATATGAATCCGTGCTTGTGTAATTGAATTTTTGAGAGATAATGGATTGAAAAATGGATCCCAATATTGAATTCTAAGAAAATCAGGCTTGATGGAAACAAATAAAAAACCCCAATATTTAAGTTTTAGTTCATTAAATGGTAAAAAATTGGTATAATCAATTTACAATTTAAGTAATCCACCAGACACCAAATCCCCACAAATAGATAAGATGACTCTTTAGATCCTCAAGCTTCCATGAAGAATTATTCTACAGGATTGAGATCCGAGAAAGTATCGAATGATTTATATCATTTATGTGTGCTTAAAATAGTTTAGTGTTTAAATCTATAAATAATATTGAACCATTCCAAGTAGTCTATTTGTGTGAAGAAGCATAAATTTCTATAAAATCAAATAAAAACATCATTTTTGAAACCTTCTCAGCAAAGGGATGGTTCTTCACCAAATCATCATGGATCTTCAAATCATTTGAGGCCTTCACATCCTTAAGAAGAGGATTAATTGAATACACTTGATCCAAACCATTTACCATCATGGATTTATTATAAGCCGAAGTGAAAACATCCCTTGGATCAAAGTTTAAATTGAGAGGGAAAGACATTAAATATCAATTTGATAATTGGAATGAGTCATTATAAAGTCTTGGTACCAAGAATTCTTACCCCTAGTAAAATAATATAATAAATTAAAGTAAAAATGATTCCTTAAAAGGATTTTTTATGAAGCTGGTTGTGGATTTCAGCCCTAGAATATGATTCAACTAAGGGTGATCAAGAGAATGGGAACACAAAGGACCATATTGAGATGATGCCAACTATCACTTTATTTGAGTGTGCATTTGCCACTTGATTTTTTTACTATAGACATAAGTAACATTCAATTTTATTTCATCAATAACTTTTATAAATTCAAGCCATTGAGTAATAATAAGACATGGAACACTTCTTACTCTAGACTTTAATACTTTAATAATAGCAGTTGCAACAACAATAGCAGTAGCAACAACAGTAGTAGCAGCAATGATGATGATGATGATAATGATGATGATGATGATGATGATGATGATTTTATTATAGGTAGAGGGGTTTAAATAAACTAAAAAACACACACACCTAGGCACCCCAATGGGCCAATCCACATCCCTCTCTACAAGTAATGACAAACACCCACTAGACCTATTTTATTACATTTGAGTGCCCCGAAGGCCCAATGGATTTGAACACCTAATAATTTTCTCAAAGGACCAAAAAAATGTGGCCTATATGCCCTTGAAGGATATGTCCTAAATTTCATATATGAAAATCTTTTATCATGTTATGACATTAGTCTCAAACAACGCCACCCCCTTGCTAGATTCACTACACCTACGGTACCAGTCATGGATTCTTGCATCTCCCATGCCAAGATCATTTCATCATATTGGACCAATTCACCATGATAGGGTACCCCTCCATCCCACTACAACATGTAGGAGGAATTCCAAATTATAGGTTCCAAAAAACCTATCTATCTTTCAAGTTGGCCACCCAATGATGCCTAGATGGGGACCCACTACACCGACAACCAATTTCTTCATATAATCTGATTGGTATCACTATATTTTGAGCACATGGAAAGACTTATGTACATCCCAAGAACAAATATCTAGATGATAATTATTAGCACACTCATCCCTCTTTTGAGGCCTCCCACCAAGTGGCACCTGCCTGTTTCCATGATTATGTCACTTACATGATATGTCAAGCGGTATTATCTAGTATTCCACATTTCATGCTTTACCTAAAGGCGCTTCTTATGGCCTAAAGGACCTATGGACCAGTGGCCTAAAATTTTAGCTTGTAGGCCCTATGGACCAAAGTACCAGTGGCCTAAAGTCCCAATTCAATGGCCCAAAGGCCCATCTTAAATGAATAGTATCATCTCTACAATACTGCATAATGACTACTATCGTAATGATGGTGATGATGATGATCATAATAATAATAATATAATAATAATAATAATTTATTTAAGGTCCTGAAGCTTACAAACAAAGGAAAAAACACACACATCATAGGTCCTACAAGTACAGGCCAAACCCCCTTCCAAGGGTTGACCCATTAAATAACAAGCTTATTACATTGATTAACCCAAATTCTGTCACATGGGTCTACACCCCCACCTTATATCACTCCTTTGTCACCTCCTACCTACATCATCGCCCTTATCACCACCTGCATCATAAATCCCCCTAAGGGGGCTTCCAAGATTTGAACCACGATCTCTTGGATGTGGAGGCCAGTGGAGAGTACCACTCAACCAAGACCCCATACACAAAATAATAATAATAATAATAATGATAATAATAATAATAATAGTAATAATAATAATCATAGTAGTAGTATTAGTATTATCAGTAGTAGTAGTATCAATACTAATAATAATATTAATTGTAATAATAATAATAATAATAATAATAATAATAATAATCATTAAGATAATGATAATGATAATGATAATGATAATGATAATAACATTAGGAATAATAAAAATAATGATAATTATGGTAATAATGATAATGAGGATAATAATAATAATAATAATAATAATAATAATAGCAATCCAAGAAGGTATGGGTAATGGGTCAGAAATACCCATTCCCATAAAGTTCATTAAATAAAGTGAAAATTATTAACAAGAAGTACTGGGAGAATAACATGTGAAAAGCAGTGAAAAAATGCTACCATAAAGTGCAAAGAAGACAGCTTCCCACAAAACAAGATAAATAATAATAAAGAATAAGCCTCCCTAATTCATTTCAATACATGAAAATTCATTTACCAGATTGAGATAGACCACCACCCCGACCAATTGGATGACAAACCCTCCTCCGAGATTTGGGATTTTTCTATGTTTGGTCATAATAAACTTGAGAAACAACATTTTTATTCAGTGGGGTGGGATCCTCATAGGCTCTTGGATCCAATTATTTTGATGAACCTATTCCATGATCCTTTTCAATCCCCTTTGACTCTGTCTTATGTTCATAGCTACCCCTTGGAGGTTGTCTTGCCTCTTACCCTACATATAACCTCACCGCCTCAGTGGTTGAGGTATTTTCATTAGTTAGAATACCAAAAGATTGTTCAACTTCCTCTAGTAATGATTCCATAGTACTAGCTCTATTCATATTTTAAATGATACTAGAGATACTTTTTTTGGTACCAGTGTAGGGATTTGGAATAGCTTCTCCAATCGAATCTTCAACATTACTACCCTTAGTTGGGTCGGACCGAGGTTCTTTGATTATAGAACTAGGAATAACCAATAGTGACATCACAATTGCATCCCTATCAGAGGTATAAATCACTAGAGGGGACTACCTAGGTGCAGTTAGTTCAATGGGTTCAACACCAGTTTACATATCTACCTAATCATGAAAAGTAGCATAATTAAGACGTGCACCACTAGTTTCAACAGGGTCTAGAGTAGCCTATAATTTTATAGTGATGTAATTCCTAGTTAGGTCTGATGTTATACTTGATGGGCCCACTTGATCCAAAGTTCTAGTTTTCCCTACATTACTAGCATTAGTATCGACAACATCTTTGATCATGTGGATTCCATGCCTAGAGTGGTCTCCCATGAGTTATTTTCCACCACTACCTATAGCCTTTGTACCTGACGTAGGCTAACTAGTCTCAATGACAATTGAAAAATCATAAGGCGAATCTATGGTATCTCCAAATACCACTTACTCAACTCTATCACCTGCATGTTTCATAAGTGCTACTACTATATCATTATCAGTGGCTCTATCCACAGGTCCAACCAAAATTAATACTATAGAAATATTACATGGTTTTTCAATAAGGAGATAGGTTCTCTAACTCCCTTTTTATGGTTTTATTCATATGTCAAACGAAAATAGAATCAACATGGAAATCATGCCCATTTATATCATCCTTTTTATTTTCAGAATTGATATTCCCTGGTATCATAGAAGGATTTGAATTTAGGCTATGAGAAATCACCTCGAAAATGCATACACCCAAATTCTTCCTAGAAAAGTGATCCTTAGCATCGGGATTACCAAAACAATCATTATTCAAAGTGATAACATCTATAACTGAGAAAAAAAATTCCTAGGGATGATTTTCCCCTGATACCTCAAATATTCAATGGAGCTACAAACAAGTCCTTCCCAGATCTAGCCTTTACCCCTTCTCTGGGTATTGTTCTTTATCTTTGTTTCCTTCCTTGTTTTTCAATTTGATAGGAGAATTAACACATATATCTTTTTTTACCCTTTCTATAACTATATTTTAAAATGTTATATTCTTATAATTTAGCTATGTCTAGGCCAAGCTCACTCTCTAAGGACCACATCTCAATATCAGGGAAATAATCCTTTCTAATTATAGGGTAGGAGATAGTATTATCATGAGATGTGCTTTCATTTTAAAATAATAGTTAACCTCCTGTTTTATATTTCATATGAAAATAAAAATTTATATCTTAATTATAAAATCAATGACCCAGAGAGTCCACCTATCCTAGTCTAGGATTGCCACTTGCTCCATGATGAATCAGGTCCACTTCCTTATCAAATAGGTTGTTGGTTTGGTCCTTTGCATCCAAAGAATGAGGCTTTTCAGCATTAGACCCATCACATGTGCAACCTAATTCATTAAAAAGAGACATTAAATCCTTACTTAATGTACATTTATACTTATCATTAGAATTTCCTCTCATTATAATTCCCTATCATTCCATAGTTAACACAATTTAGTCCTCTGAGAAAATTTTCAAATGTATTCCCAATATTATTACATCCCTTCAAAAAATTAGGGACCTTCTCATACTCAACCAACAAATCAAATCTTAGTTTTATAACATTTAATATAATTATTGTAAAAAAATAAAGACTAAGATCAATTTCAACTAAAACCATTGCAAAGTCCCCAAACCTATCCCTTGTGGTTTCCTTATCCATCTTAATTGGAACTCCAATGACATAATCTATTTACTATAAAATATAAGGATTCCATATAAACCAACTCAACCCCTAGATCTGAATCTTTACTCATGTGATAGATTTTTTCACCTTTATAGGGTTAAATAGTGGATTCAAATACTAGATTCTAAGAATTATAGACATTAATTTGACAAAGCCATAACCCCATACCTTAGATTTGAGGATTGCATAAGGAAATAAAATATAAAAGTATCCTTTCCCCAACGTTGTCATTATCGAATCATAAAAATCCCAAAATTATAATAATATATTCTTAAGACCATAAAAACTCCATCTATTATCCTTAGATTGCAATAATAATAATATTAATAATAGAAATAGTAGTAGTAGCAGCAGAAACAGTAGTAATAATAATAATAATAATAGTAATAGTAATAATAATAATTGTAATAGTAATAGTAATAGCAGTAGTTATAATAATAATAATAATCCAAGAAGGTCTAGGAAATGGGCTGAATTGAAATTCCCAGCGAACCTTCAAGGCATGAATAATGTTTCACAGTTTGAGAGAGTAAATCATAATGAGAAAAATTCTTAAAGATTCTAGAATGAAATTATAATGTGGCAGACCAAGAATTTCATATATAAATATTACATATTATTAGATGATATTAATTACATATCATTATGATAAATGTAATAACTATAAAGGTTTAGTGTCTTTGGAAAGTTGGATACATAAAAAACTGGTATATAAAAGATTTATATCATCTCAAGTTATTTTCTTCACAACTAACACCCTTCTTATAAATATCATACTTAAAAACATTCTCCATATGTCTAGGAAAAGGAATCATAATTAATAGTGAGTTCATATGACCAGTAAGGGTAAACAAGGGAGATACCAATCAATGATCATTTTTAAGCATAACATGAGCATAAGTGTATGATAACATGATATTAACATCTAAAACTTATACATAGAAATTCATATATCATAATCATGAGTAATGGAATAAATCTTGGTAATTCATAAGACATGAATCATAAAGTAATCAAACACCATGATCCATGATAGCATAAAATTAGAATAAGATTATGTCATAAAATAGTGGCATAAATTGTGGAATAATAATAATCCTAAAAATATTATGTCAAGGCTACCCACCAAGTCATTCATCACATTCTAGGATTGTGATGACCGCCCATGTATATGCATTAGTCTTGGGATAACCTCCCATATACCCTTTTTGGGCTTTGTATAACCACTTGTGTACCCTCTTTTGGGATTGGTATAACATCCCATGTACCATTTGAATTCATAAAACACTAATATTTACCCAATTCATTAGATTTATATAACTAACCAACCCATCACATAATCATAATTCATTCATATGTATGCCACAAAATCATGAAAACATTTATCATTTCATCATAGCTTAACCCATGGAAAAGAAAATTAGGTTTGATCATTATTTCATAATCAAAATCATAAACCATCCATATAAATAATAAGGATGGTATCAGAGGATCATATAACTAGTGAATCATAACTAAAACTAAAATGATATTATCATAAATGAAAATTTAATTTAATAGATCACTAGAATTTTTCTTGAGGAAAATGAACTTTTCATTTTCAAATCACTTATTTAAAATCTAAAAATCTACAAAAAATATTAAGGAAATATTTTATTTGAAAACCCATTGAAAATTTTAGTATAATATTCAAATAATTGAGTAGTCATGACTATAGTAAAAACCCATTCATACAGTATATGTTAAAACTAATATTCCTTTAACACCTTCGGTAAAAATTAAAAACCACCTTATTTGGAAAATGATAAGAATATTACTTTTAAGTTTAATTATATAAATTCAAACATGGGTAAAAATGACATTAAAAATAATTTCCTAATATTAAAAACATTTTTAAATTTTTTTTATAGAAAACATGGGCATTAAAGAAAATATTCTTTATTGAATGGTAAACAATGTTAGTTTTCTCGAAAAATATTTTTTAGGATTTTGAATATATAGAGATAGAGAAATGAAAGGAAAAAATTAATATCTATAAATAACCATATATGAATAAAATTAATGATATTTTTTATAGATATATCATATAATTTCACTATTTTGAATTTAATAAGTAAAAATGAGATTGTAACGTAAAACCCTTACCAAAAGTCAGGATTGATTCATAAGTGATCTAAAATCATGTATATTAAAATTTAAATTTATTATAATTATATAAAATAACCATATTAATACTTATAACACCATACATGGTTTATTTATAACATCTTATCACCCATTCATTAACACATATTTATTAAAAAAATTGTTCCTGGTGATAACTGTTTTGTTTTTCATGTATGTTTCAATTCGACTATTATGGTAATTGAAAATTTATCATGGTTAAAAAACCTAAATAATGTTAATAATTATATAAGTATCATATATTTTCACTATATAAATATTAATAATCATCCATAAAAGGTGGATATATAAAAATGAATTACATTGTTCATGGAGATGGTAGTTCGTACGTACATATGAACACTGTTTTAATTTTATAAAGAAAAGAAGGAAAGAAATATAAATAATATTTTATTATTAAATAATAATAATTATATCATAAATATTATATATATTTATTAAATTCATCATTATATCCATGAATGTGAGGTGGTGATGGAAAATTAATCATATCGCTATGTGGAGGCGGTAATCCACACGTACGCATGAGCAGTACTTTCATTCTCCATTCGATGGAAAAAAGGTAGAAAATGGTTATGAAATAATTATAATAATATATAGTTATATTTATGATATTTAATCCATAATTTTATTATAAATACAATAGGAATATATTATATTTAATAAAAAATAAAATTGAAAGAGTCTAGTTAAGATTTATACCCCTTCTTTGAGAGACCTCCTTTGGATTACACCTTAAGCCTTGAAAGATTGGTCATTGAATAAGAATATTAAATCTAGAAAAATGAAAAGGAATCTTGGAATGTTTTAGGGTAGGTATTTTCTCATTTATAAGGTTAAAAATTTTTTAATAAGGGAGGATAAGAGGTTCCCTTTTATAAGTGAGGGAGAGGACACACATGGAATTACTTGAAAGTTTTAAATAATATAAATTAATTTTCTTGTGAAAGTGGAAAAAATGTAAAATTATTCAAAGGTAAGATAATATAGGGTCTAAATTTCTTAAAATTTTATAATTATACAAGTTTATGCGGCAATATTACCCTTATCTTTTAGTTTACTCCCTCAACAAACCTGTTTTAACCCTAATCGTGGTAACAAATTTTTACTATTTTTACTATTTATTATGAAAGAAATGAAATTGGACTAATTAGAAACATTGGAAATTATAATTTAAAATATTTAATCAGTTTTATCAAATTCAATTTTGATAATTTTAAAAATCTAATTTTAAAATAATCATAAAAACTCAATGAAAACTCATTTTTAGAAAAATGAATTTTTTAGCATAAAACTATTTTTTTTTCATTACTTTCTTAGTAAAAACTATAAAATGAATGTTAAAATATTTTATTTAATATATAATATAAATATTTAATTAAAATCATTAATCAATAATTATTTATTTAATTTATTAATATAAAAAACTTTGTGCGTATAAATTTTTTAAAAAAATAACTCATTTTACCTTTAAATGATTTTATCTTCATTCCCAACCATTAGATAACTAATATATGTATGATAATTAATTTTTTAATTTTAATTATAAATATATTTCATTAAAATAATTTTTTAATAGTGATAAATATAATTTGTTTCAATAAAAATACATAACATATAGAAAAATACATTTCTTAAAAAATATGTCTTTTAATCATTAAATGATTTTATTAAAAGAAAGTGATTATTAATAATTTTTTATCACCAAAAGCCATCATACATATATTTCATAATGTGCTTAATCCTATCCTACCCACCAATCTAATGGCTATGTTAAAAAGTATATTATATCATGGTTCATTTAGACTTGAGGTTACGTGTAATGAGAGCTATCAAATACCTCAAGTTTATTTCAAAGGAAATACGTATAAAATATTAGGTTATTACATTATACACACCTTAAAATAATTTTTTCCCTTGAAATTACATCACTTCAGTATAAAAAATGAGGATATCACTGCTTCATCACATCCTCAATTTCCCATGCAGCTTCCTAGAATTTTTTATTCCTCTAGAGAACCTTAACCAGGTGAGTAGTATTATTCCATATAAATTTATCTCCATGATCCAAGATTTATACAAATTTTTATTCTTAGGAAATATCTTACTCAATTGGTACAACCTATGAGTTTAATTCATGTGAAGTATCAAGTATGTACTTCCTCAAAAGTGATACATGGAACACATGATGAACTTTAGAAAGGTTCGGTGTAAGTACCAAGTTATAAACTACCATCCAAATCCAATCATGAATATTAAAAGGGATGATATATATAAGGCTTAGTTTTCCCTTATTCTCACATATCATAACCTTATTATGTGGATAAATTCATAGTAATACCTTCTCACTAACTTTGAATTCCAAATCCCACTAATTATTGTCATCATAATTCTTGTTTTGATTCTGAGATGTCATGATGTGCTGCAGAATTGATCTAACTTTCTATGTCATTTACTTAACCAAATCAGGTCCCAATAGATTCCTTTATCTAAATTCATCCCAAAATGTTGGATTTATTCACTTATTTCTATTGATGGCTTCATAAGTATCCATATGTATGATTGAGTAAAATTTGTTATTGTAAAAAAACTTGACAATAGAAAGGTGTTGATCCCAACCACATTTTAAATCCAGAAAACAAGATATCAACATATCCTCTAGGTTTGTAATGGTCCTATCAGAATGACCATATTTTTGAGGATGATAATGATAACTGAAACAAAACTCTATATCTTGATCTTGCTGAAATTTTTTCTAGAACTTCTATATAAACCTCTCATATCAATAAAATACAATATAATTTGGTACTCTAAGAAACCTTACCACTTTTTTAATGAATATCCTGTAATTCTCATAAAGAGAGAAATATTTACTAATATTGATGAAATTTTCTAACTTTCTAAGGTAATCGACTACAACCCAAATAAGATTATGACCTTTTGATATTTTGTGTTGTCTAATGATGAAATCCATGGTGATGTTTTTCCATTTCTATTATGGTATGGGTAATGGTTGTAACATACCCTTCAACTTTTTCCTATCATCCTTAACTTTATGACATACTAATCACGAAGATACATACTCTACAATATATCTCTTTATGTTTTCAAACAATTAATATTCTTTTATATCTATATACATCTTCCAAATTACAGGATAAATAGATAATGATGAACTATGAGCCTCTTAAAATAGTTCCTTCTTCAAGTACAATATTTATAGGACACATACTCAGTTCATAGACCTTATCAATCCATCATAGTAAATTTTTAACTCATTAACATTTCTCACCTTCTTTTTCATCTTTAAATATTAAATTTTCACCTCTTAAATCTTCACCTAGATAGATGGTTGACCACTCATTTGAGAAATATAAATTTTATCCTCTTTATTCAAGATTTCAAGGTCTATCCTTTTAAAATATAAAAATATTAGATCTTTTTTCATTCTCATCATAGATAAGCTATCATGGTTCTTTCTGCTTAAAGCATCAACCACCTTATTTACTTTCCTAGGGTGGTAATATACTGAGAAGTAATAATGTTTTAATCAACCCAAACATATTCTCTTGCACATATTATACTATTGTAGAGTGAATATATAATTGAGACTTTTATAGTCAATATATATGTCACACATTTCTTCATAAATATAATTCCTCCATATCTTCAATGGAAATATCACAGATAATAACTTCAGGTCATGGGTCAAGTAATTATGCTCATGGACCTTTAATTGACAAGAGGAATAATATATAACCATGTCATTCCGTATAAGAACACATCCCAACCACTTATTTGATTCATAAATATAAATCACAAACCCTTATCCACTATAGGGTAGTGTGAGTAAAGGGGGACTTACCACCATTCTCTTTATTTCTTTGAAATTTTCTTCCCATTTATTAATCCAAAGGAACTTGACTATCTTCTAATATAACTTGGTGAGTGGATTATATATACATGATAAATTATTCACAAAGCATTGATAATATCCAACCAATCCAAGAAAACTATAGATATCAGTCATAGTGGTTGGTTTGGATCGAAGTTTAATAAATTTTGTCTTGGATGGATACACTAATATACCATTTCTTGAGATTATATACCCAAAAATGAAACTTTTTGTAGCCAAAATTCACACTTGGTAAATTTTTCATATATCTTATCCTTATTTGGGGTCTTTAGTACAATTCTATAGTGATATTCATGTTTTTCATTTCTCTTGAAGTATTTATGAACAACATCTATAAACACTTCCAAAAACTAATCAAGGTAATATATAAAGGATATATTAATTAAATCCATGAAGATAGTGTAGGAATTAGTTAGTCCAAAAGGCATCACAATAAATTCATGGTGTCTATACCTCATACATAAGGCTATCTTGGTTATTCCACTATTTTTTACACTTAATTAATAGTTTATAGATCAAAGATCGATCTTGGAAAAATATTGAGATCCTCATAATTGATCAAATGAATCATCAATATAGGGAATATGATACTTATTTTTAATCTGGATCTTGTTAATGTTAAGTCAATAAGGTTTTCCTTATGACGTTTTCCATTCCTTCTTGTTTTGAAAATCACAAACACCCTATACTTAAGAAAATCTACATTTTACTTATATAAGGAAAATTTCCTTCTCAAAGGAATTTACCCCTACCATGTTTTCATGTTCATATCAATATTTTTCTTAAGTATAAAAATCAGATTTATATCAAAAACCTTGGAATCCTATAATACTTAGATATGAAGCATTCTGTTTTAGGATCCGAATTATGGACATGAACTGTAATGAAGTTCCACTCCGAATTCTGAATATGAACTGTAATGAAGTTCCACTCCGAATTTTGGATAGGAACTGTAATGAAGTTCCACTCCGAATTCTGGATACGAACTGTAATTAAGTTCCACTCCGAATTCTGGATACGAACTCTAATGAAGTTCCACTCCGAATTCTGGATATGAACTGTAAGGAAGTTCCACTCCGAATTTTGGATACGAACTCTAATGAAGTTCCACTCTGAATTCTGGATTCGAACTCTCATGAAGTTCCATTCCGAATTATGGATACAAAATCTCATGAAGTTCGACTCTGAATTCTAATTACGAACTTATCTAAGTTCTGACTCCAAGTTCTCTGAATTTAGACTCTGAACTCTTATGAGTTCTGACTCCGAATTCCCATGAACTCTGACTCCGAACTTTGTAAGTTTTGGTTCCTAATTCTGATGAAACCAGACTCCGGATTTCTACAGAATTCAGGTTCCGAATTCCTACAAAACAGAATCTGAATATCTTTTTATCATAGACTCCAAATTCCATTTTGGTTAGACTTTGAACTTTTATTTGCTTACATTCTAAATTTTAGTTTTTCTTATTCTTATACTTGTTTCATTATAAAATGATTTCATGCCTTCAGTTACACATGTTTTGTTATAAAACTATGTCATCCATTCTATTTATAACTAACCATTGGTTGAGTGACACGTATACAGGTCCCTCCGAAATTCAAGGAAAAATATGACCATTGGAGGACAGAGCCAACCGTTGGAGCTTTGCCTATAAATAGGAGCTCATTTGAAAAAATCTACAACTTTGACGCTAATCTTGGACTAAGTTTGGTTGAAGTGATTTCTAGAGAGAGAGGCTCTTATTAAATCTCAAAGCTTCATGCAGAAAGTTTGAACAGTTTGTTCAAACTTTTCCTTGTACAGACTTTCTTTGTGAGATTCCTAATGTTGGTGATTACATTCGAGGGCTTATGGGGATAGGAAGACAGAGGTGTTGACTACCTTGAAGTTCGAGGTCTTCCTTGCTGAGGAAGATAGAGGTTCCAACTACCTTGAAGTTGAGGGATTGTGGGGATAGCAAGACAGAGACTCCGATCTTCGTATCGAGGGATTACCTAGGTGAGGGTAAGATAGAATTTCTTGAAAGTATAAATCAAGGGACGTTTATCCAAGGTTGTTGGATACCCTTCTCTTTGGGTTAAAATATTTATATCTTGTTACTTGTTTTTGTTACAAGTTTTTCTGCTGTAATTTGTATTGTAAGGAAAGTATAACTTTCTTATATTTCCTTACACTTGTAATCTGATTAATTTAGATTCTATACACTTTAAGGTAGAATCTCATATTGTAAACTTTGGTTAAGTTTCAATTTCCTGATCCATATTTCCAGAACCAGTTTTTCAGAATCACATTCTAGATTTAAGCAAGTGTATAGAACTAGAAGTTTGTAACTTCATTCTTTGTCCCAATCTTTCAATTGGTTAGAGGTTTTGTGAATTTGCTTAGTTTAGATTTGTTAAAATTAGATCTTTCCTTGTTTAAGGAAATTTTTAAAAGTATACAATTCACTCCGCTCTTGTATATTGAGCATCTACATCGTTATTTCAATCCTACAATTGGTATCAGAGGAGGTTTCCGAAATACTTATATTCACATATAAGTTTTTCTTGCTAATTTTTTCATTGTTCTATAGTTTTCCTTGCTTAGGAATATTATCATTGAATCCGAACTTTTGTTATTAACTAGTTTTAGTGTAAAACGATTTTAAAATGGAAGGAATGAATGTTGGTTCCATCGACAACCAAAATCCTACAAGATCACCAATTTTTATAGTAATGACTACGAGTATTGGAGAGATCGAATGAAGACTTTTGTTATCAATACTGGAGTAGAATATTTTGTTATGCTTACTGGAGGTTATCAAATTCCTGATAAGAAAGTTAGTACTCTCACCAACCAAGAGAAGCATGATTATCAATTAAACTATAAGGTACGCAATACTTTACTATGTTCAATGACTAAGAATATATATAGCCAAATTTATTCTTTTGAAGCAGCTAACTATATATGGAATAAACTCGAAGTTACTCATTTTGGTACATCTAAAGTGATTGAGACTAGAAGAGCTATGCTTAGAGCTGAGTATCATGGTTTTAACTTTCCTTATGGAGAACCCATTTGTAAGGTGAAACAATGGTTTATGACTATCATGAATAGCTTACAATCTATGGGATTGAAAGGTCTGGATGATGAAGCTCTTGTTGAAAAGATCATTGATATTATGCCCAATGAGTGGGAATCAAAGAGAACATCAATTGATGAGAACAGTAAGGTTAATAAAATTTCCTTAGATGAACTATTTGGAACTCTTCTCCAACATGAAACAAGGATGAAGAGAGATTCTGACAACATCAAAAAGAAGGATGGGAATGGTACTGTTTCTTTTACTATAACATAAAATCACATGAAAGCTAAGACTCCTGAGAGAATAACTAGATCCAAGTCTAAGAAGGTTGTTATCCAATCTGAATCTAGTGAGAGTGAAGTCTCAGAGAATGAGTTTGCTAATATTTCTTGAAGGATGAACAAGATAGCTGGACAAAGAAATTTCGAATCCAAGTATAAGGAGAAGAAAAGGAAAGATAATAAAGATTCGGAGGTCACATGCTATAAATTCAAGAGAAGTGGACACATACGACCTGATTTCCCAATGCTTAAAAAGAAGGAAAGAAAAGAGAGGCATTCTGAAAGGAACATGAAGAAGTTTTACAAAGACAAAGCTAAGAAAAGTCTGAAATCTAATACTACTTAGAGCACTATCTATGGAGACTCTTCAGAAAGTGAATCCTCGGAATCTAATTCATCAGCTCAGAAGAATATGGGATTCATTGCTAATACTTCTTTTCCACATACATGTCTTATGGACAAGGTACGCTATGCCGAGGCTTTAACAAATTTATCTCTTGATAAGAATTACTATTCCGAAAATAGTACTTCTAATGAAGATACTTCATCCTCAAAAAATGAAGAACCTTCATATAAAGAAGTATCTAGATTTTCCAAGTTACTTGAAGCAAAAAATTGTAAAATTTATATGAAATTAGACAAGGAAAATACTTGGTAAGAAATTCTTACAAAAGAGATTTCAGATCTTTCTTCAGATCTTAAAGATAAAGAAGAGTTTATAGAAAAACATTATAAGGACCTTGAGAAAAAAATTATGATAAGGAAGAACTTTCTAAAGATCTTAAGAATGCTGTTTCAAAAATAAAAATTTTTGAGGAAAAATCTAACTCTAAGGAAATGATTCCTGAGGATAAGATTTTAGTCATTAGACTAAAATTTGAAATATTTTCTCTAATGAAAATTCTTGAAAAATTTACTTTTCGGAAGGAAAATTTTGACAAGATGTATTCTCAAATTAAACCTAAAGGAAACACTACTAGAGTAGGTTATAATCACCAAAAACCAGTTTTCAAAAACAACTATTTTGTTCCTTCTAAAGCCCCTTTTTGCACTAAGTGTCAAAGTGGTGGGAATTAGAAGAAAAACTATTTTTTGAATAGAGTTCAATCTCTTGGGTTTCATAAAGCATATTTCTATAAACAAATGTGGATACCCAAAATTTTGTTATCTAAAAATCTCAGATCCAAACAAGTTTGGATTCTGAAAGTCTAATTCTTTTCTTATGTTCAAGAAGATAAAGGAAGTACCAATAGTAACACATGGTACATGGATAGTGGATGTTCCCAGCATATGACTGGTAACAAAAACTATTTTGAAAATATTATCAAGACGAAAGGAGTAAAAGTACCTTTCAGAGATAATGATCAGGGAGAAATTGTTGGTATAGGTAATATTTTTCTTCTGGGTAAAACTTTGATTTCAAATGTATTGTTTGTTAAGGGTCTTAAGCATAACCTCATTAGCAGAAGTCAATTATGTGATGAAGGATACCTTGTGAATTTTAGGAATGATAAACGATCAGTTCAAAATTCCAAGGAAGAGTTTATTCTCTCTACCCATAGGCAAGAGAATGTATACACTTTAAACTTAGAAGACCTTAGGATCCAAGACTTACCTTTCCATAGTGCAATGGAAGATCATTCTTGGTTGTGGCATAGAAGGTTAAGACACTATAACCTTACGAACTTATGTAAACTCTCTAAGAAGAAACTAGTTATGTATCTACCAGAGCTTAGATTTGATTCTTCTAAAGTTTTTGATCCTTTTCAATATGGCCAACAACATAAATCAAGTTTTAAATCAATCGGTGAAGTCTTAACAACTGATGCATTATAGTTGGTGCACATGGATCTTTTTGGTCCAACACAAACTGGAAGTATTGGGGGAAAGTATTATGTATTTGTCTTAGTTGATGATTACACTAGATTTACATGGGTCTATTTTCTAGCAAATAAGTCTGAAGATTTTTCTTATTTAAAAAGTTTTGGAGCCCAAGATAAAAATGAGAAAACCATTCCATTGAAAACTATCCATAGTGATCATGGAGGAGAATTTCAAAATTCTGATTTTGAAACTTTTTGTAGTAGAAAAGGTATTAATCACAACTTTTAAGCACATAGAACTCCTTAACAAAATGGTGTAGTCGAAAGAAGAAATAGAATTATTCAAGAGATAACTAGAACCATGTTGAGTGAATATTCTATAGCTGGACATTTCTGGGCTCAAGCTGTAAGTACTGCTTGTTATACTATAAATCTAGTTTTGATTAGACCTTTTCTTAATAAAACTCCTTATGAGTTATGGACTGGTAGAAAACCTAGACTTTCCTACTTTAAGGTTTTTGGATGTAAAGTATTCATCCTGAATACTAAAGATAACCTTCACAAATTCGTACCAAAATCTGATGAAGGAATTTTCCTAGGCTACTCCACAACTTCTAAGGCTTATAGAGTTTTCAACAAAAACACTTGTACTATTGAAGAAACTGTGCATGTAAAATTTGATGAGTCTGATCCCTTTTTTTTAAACCATCCCAACCTACATCCTCAGATGTGTTTTCAAAAACTGATTATCAACCTTTGTTAGAAGATCCTTCTGATAAGGAAAATGTTAAAGAAAATATTTCTAAAACATTTACCCTAGAATATTTCCTACCTTATGTTGATGAACAGGTTCTTCAAAACCCAAATAAGTCGTTTCTAAAGAATAATCCTAGTGATAGTATAATTAGTGATGTGAATCAACCTGTAAGGACTAGAAGTTCCATAAGGAATGAAATAGAACATCTAGAATTTCTTTCCCAATTGGAACAAAAAAGCACTTATGAAGCTTTAGGTGATGATGATTGGATAAAAGCCATGCAAGATGAACTAAATGAATTTGAAAGGAATAAAGTCTAGACCTTGGTTGAAAGACCTAAGGAAACTTCTATTATTGGAGTAAAATGGGTCTTCAGAAATAAGTGTATGAAAATGGAGTCATTGTTATAAATAAAGCTTGAATAGTTTCCAAAGGCTATAATCAGCAAGATGGAATAGACTATGAAGAAACCTATGTTCCAATAGCTAGACTTGAATCTATTCGTATTTTACTTGCCTTTGAAGCATTCTTCAATTTTAAACTATTTCAAATGGATGTGAAATGTGATTTTCTTAACGGTTATGTTCAAGAGGAAGTTTTTGTTGAACAACCTCCTGGATTTGAAGACACAAAATATCCTGATCATGTTTTTAGACTTAGCAAAGCTTTGTATGGCCTTAAACCATCCCCATGAGCTTGGTATGATAGACTTACAATATTTTTGCTTCAAAATAACTATGTTAATGGAAATTCAGATCCAACCCTTTTTATAAATAAAGATAAGAAAAATGTTTTGATCGTTCAAATATATGTTGATGACATCATATTTGGTTTTACTTAGCAATCTCTAACTGATTCCTTTACAATTCTAATGAAATATGAGTTTGAAATGAGTATGATGGGTGAGTTAACTTTTTTCCTTGGTTTTTAAATTTCTCAAAAACCAGAAGGAACTTATATATCTCAACATAAGTATATTAAATATCTTCTTAAAAAGTATGGGTATGACAACACTAAGAGTATAAGTACTCCTATCGGTACCTCAAACACACTTGATCTTGATGCAGATGGGAAAACAGTAGATCAAACATCTTTTAGAGGTATGATAGGAAGTCTACTTTACTTAACAGCTAGTTGACCAGACTTGATGTTTTCAGTATGCTTATGTGCCAGATATTAATCCAATCCTAAGGAATCTCATTTAAAGGCAGTGAAAATAATTTTTTGCGACTTAAAGGGAACCATGGATCTAGGATTATTCTATACTTTTGGAAATGATTTTGTTTTAAAGAGTTTTTCAGATGCTGACTTTGGTGGATGTAGAATGGATAGAAAGAGTACATCAGGAACTTTTCATTTCTTAGGATATTCATTAGTTTCTTGGTCCTGTAAGAAGCAACACTCAGTATCACTCTCCACTGATGAATCTGAATATGTAGCAGCTGGAAGTTGTTGTGCTCAAGTTTTGTGGATGCAACACACACTCACAGACTATGGCTTGAGTTTTACTAAGACTCAAATTTTGTGGGATAACACAAGTGCCATTTACCTTAGTAAAAACCCTGCACATCACTCTCGTAAAAAACACATAGATATTAGGCATCACTTTCTTAGGGATCACACACTAAAAGGAGATATTATTCTTCAATTTATCGGAACGCAAGATCAACTTGTTGAAATTTTCACAAAATCTTTACCCTCCGATAGATTTTCATACATTAAACAGAATTTAGGAATGATAACCGTGAGGTGATCCTTCTTCATTAACTTCTTGTTGAAAAATTCTCCTTACATTAATAAACTCCTTTTCATAGGGGGAGTACATTTTCTTGTTAGCATAATCAAAATTTTTTGTAGTCAATTTTTTCTTAAGATTTTGTAATCAAAATTTTCGTAATCAAATTTTCAAACTTTTGTAACTAAAATTGTTTGTAATAAGTTTTTCAAAATTTTCGTATTGAAAATTTCTTAATGAAAATTTCGAACTGGAAATTTTTGTAATGAAGTTTTCGAAACTAAAATTATCGTAATGAAATTTTCATACTGGAACTTTCGTAATGAACTTTTCCTACTGGAACTTTTGTAATGAAATTTTCATACTGGAACTTTCGTAATGATATTTTCGTACTAGAACTTTCGTAATGAAATTTTAGTACTGGGACTTTCATAATGAAATTTTCATAACTGAAACTTTTGTAATGTGAATTTTTGGTACTAGGAATTTTCGTAATGAAATTTTTTCATACTTATACTTTTCGTACTAGAACTTTCGTAATGAGAATTTTCGTAATCATATTTTTTCGTAATGAAATTTTTTTGTACTCATAATTTTCGTACTGGAGTTTTGGTACTCAAAGTCTTTTCAACTTTAAGTTTTTCATAGTTAGTTTTTCATAGTCAAATTTTTCTTCATGAAGAATATCAACTATTATGAATAAACTTCCTGGGCAATCTGAAAGGTATGATTTCCTTACTTAAGTTTTCGTAGTCATATTTTTCTTGCTGGTATTTTTCTATGAGTTTTAAAATTTCTCGGATTCTAGTTTTCGTAAATCCGATTGTTTTTCATAAAACCTCAAAAGATCGGATTCAATATTTCCTTGCGGATATGTTTCCAACCGTCAGATCAAAACAGAGAGTTTTTCAACCGTTAGATGGTTTTTGGAAGCTCAAAGGTCACAGCCATCTCCCATATAAAGGGGACCCCCGTTGGTTGTCCCACATAGATTTCAAGCTCACGCGTATTGAAGCTCTGCATCAGTTGTCAAAGGTCATTCTGAATCCTTCAGAGCTCCTCCATTCCGAATGTCTGTAGAATCAACTTCCTAAGATATTTTTACCACAAATAAAATTTCAAAATGGCAAGTGTATAGAGAAAGGTTTGTCCATCCGAACGTTTACAAGTAAGATTCCATCATTTCTAAGAATGTCAAGCTGAATGGTTGGGAAGATGTATGTTTATTTAAGCCCGGTGATCAAGATGTGGTCTATCTAGAGTTACTTGTAGAATTCTATGAATCAGCAAGCTTCTATGAAGAATAGGGAAGAGAAAAGTTTTCTTTCAAGTCTTATGGGAAGACTTACAAACTTACTTACCCCAAGGCAACAAGCTTGGTGGGGCTGGAATATGACGGAGAGACTACATTTTTCTCACATAAACTTCCGGATGTTTAGGGTAGTTTTGTTAAGGTTAAGGCTTTGGAGTGTCTTGGGCTTGATGATGTAAAGACAGCCAATATTGCTCACCTTTCCTCTAAAATCAGATCCTTCAGTTATGGGTACAAGGTTTCTTGGTTCCAAGAAAGGGTGACAAAGATACCTTGAAGAAAAGTGATATATATTTCTTAGACTACTTGGTGAATCTAAGAAAAATCAATCTGATGAGGCATGTTCTTGTGACAATCAAGAACATCAAGGAATGAAATCTGAGAGCTCAAATCATTATGTTCCCTGCCTTACTATCAAAGATGATAGTTCGGTGTCTGGATTCTTTCAAGATTGCATGTAAGTCTAAGGCTTGGAATTGAAAGGTTATTCTTGTTAGTGATGATACCTTGAAGAGGATGAATATGGCCTATTCAAATGAAACAGGAGAGTTCTATAGTTTTCTAGAGGAAGAGGCTGAAGCCAATCCGGAAATCGTGGAGAAGGCTGAGCCAGTGAAGAAGGTTGCTAAAAATAGAAAAATGAAAAAAGTGGTGGCTAATGACAAGAACCCCAAAGCTAAGGAAACCCAATCCGCACCTCCCAAGCCGAAAAAACAAAAAGCTTATCCAGATGAGGTGGCTGCTAAATAGAGGGAAGATAAGGAGAAGAGGAAAGAAGGGGATCCACAGTTCGGATTGGACCATGATGAGGCTAAGTCCTTAAGAGAAAAAGTTGTGGATGAGTTAGAAAAACAAGACAAAGAGAAAAAGATGAAGAAGTTGTATGAAGCCGAAGTTGTACAATCTCTGTTGAGAGATACAGAAGTAGCTTTTGAGAAAATTCCAGTTCCTGAATCTTTTGATATTCAATCATTACCAGAGACTCCTGGGAAAATGTACTTCACTCCGGAAACGTCCAAAGGGAAAGAGGTTGTTGAAGAAGTAGAGAAATAAGCTGGTGAAGAAGTAGAAGAAGAATTTGTTGAAGAAGAAGAAGAAGTATAAGAAGGAAGTGATGATCTGGATGACTTGATCAAACATGTAGAATATTATCAAGAAAAGGCTGAATCCACAAAACTTGTCACTCCAGGAAAGGGAGTTGAGAAAGAAGGTAGGAAGGATGATGATAAGGAAGAGGAAGAGAAGGAAAATGTTTTATCTGAAGAAGAATCCTATGAGAATAATTTTCTTGAGGAAGGAGTAGAAAAGAAGAAAATAGATGAAGACAAGATTGTTCGACTATCATAGAGTGAGGAAGAATCTCCAGATGATCAACCCATTCTGAAAGCTGATAAAGGTAAGAAATTTCTCATGGATACACCAACAAAATATGTTATAAGAAAGAAGGAGGTTGGTGGTTCTTAAAAAGGAAGATGGTTGAAAATGAAGAATAACAATCCCCAAGCAAGTTATCGGATTCGGAATCATCAGCACAGGGTCATGACTTTGTTGTCGAGTCTTTGAAAAAGTTTGTGGAAACCATTCCAATATTTCCCACTATAGAATCCAGATGCTAGATGCTACAACACAGTTTGAATCAAAAGTCATAATCCTTATCCATGGTGATGGATAAGTGTGTGAAGATTGAGGTTGATCATAGAAATTTCCTTATCAATTATGATGTTCACAGAAAATCATGCCGCAAAATCACTTTGTGGTCTAAGAAAGTTTAAGAAGACATGGATGAGTTTGATCATTTTCAGAATGATGTTAAATATGCCTTTGACATGGAGGATTCCAAGATTAAGAATCTTCAGGATGAGATAATCATTGAGAAAAGTTCTCAGAATCAACAAGTAAAGGACTTTAACAGGAAGGTTAATTCTCTTGCTCAAAATTTTAAAAGGGATAGAGATCTCCAGATTGAGCTCAAAGAAAAGCTTGTAAAGCAAGATGAGTTACTGAAGATGCAAGAAAAGGCCATAAAGGCTCAGGAAGAAGTCTTGAAAGCTCAATATGAAAGGATAAAAGCTTTGGAGAAGCATGCTCAGGAGGATCAAAAAGATCTGAAGAAGCTGAAAACCTTTTTGAAGAGTCTAATCCTAAAGTAAAAGGAAGACAAATAGACTCAATCCGATCTTTTATTTCATTTTTATTTCGTTCTAAAAATTATTTCAACTCTAATGAAATTTTGGTTGGTTATATCTTGTGTTATTTTGTACTAATGTTTCAGGTACTTTATTTTTTCCATTCCCACAATTCTTTTTGAAAATCACAAAGGGGGAGAAGGAAAAAGAACTACACCTAAGGTGGATAAGGAAAATTTCTAAACTAAGAACTATCCTTAAGTAAGGGGGAGTTCTCATTACAATTCCTTCATTCTAATAAAAATCCCATTCCAGAAATTAAGAATACAATCCTTAGTGTTTCAAAGCCTAAGGGGGAGTTAGTTGTATTCACTATCACCTATGAACAAAGGGAGATAAGTTTTTATTTCAATGTCTAAAGAAATTTTTCCAAATTCTTTTATATTCTTTTTCGTAAGGTTGTTTGTGCTTTCCAAAAAGGGGGAGATTGTTAAGTCAATAAGGTTTTCCTTATGACTTTTTCCATTTCTTCTTGTTTTGAAAATCACAAACACCCTATACTTAAGAAAATATACATTTTACTTACATAAGGAAAATTTCCTTCTCAAAGGAATTAACCCCTACCATGTTTTCATTGTTCATATCAATATTTTTCTTAAGATTAAAAATCAGATTCATATCAAAAACCTCAGAATCATATAATACTTATACATGAAGCATTCTGTTTTAGGATCCAAATTCTGGATATGAACTGTAATGAAGTTCCACTCCAAATTCTGGATATGAATTGTAATGAAGTTCAACTCCGAATTCTAGATATGAACTATAATGAAGTTCCACTCCGAATTCTGGATATGAACAGTAATGAAGTTCCACTCCGAAATCTAGATATGAACTCTAATGAAGTTCCACTCTGAATTTTGGATATGAACTGTAATGAATTTCCACTCCGAATTCTGGATACAAACTCTAATGAAGTTCCACTCCGAATCCTGGATACGAACTCTCATGAAGTTCCATTCCGAATTATGGATACGAACTCTCATGAAGTTCAACTCTGAATTTTTATTACGAACTTATCTAAGTTTTGAATCCAAGTTATCTGAATTCAGACTCCGAACTCTTATGAGTTCTAACTCCGAATTCCCATAAACTCTGACTCCAAACATTGTAAGTTCTGGTTCTGAATTTTGATGAAACCAGACTCAAGATTTCTATAGAATTCATGTTCTGAATTCCTACAAAACAGAATCTGAATATCTTTTTATTATAGACTCCGAATTCTATTTTGGTTAGACTCTGAACTTTTATTTGCTTACATTCCAAATTTCAGTTTTTCTTATGCTTACACTCGTTTCATTATAAAACAATGGCATGCCTTCAGTTACATATGTTTTTTTATAAAACGATGTCGTCCATTCTGTTTCTAACGAACCGTTGGTTGAGTGACACCTATACAGGTCCCTCCAAAATTCAAGGAAAAATATGACTGTTAGAGGAGGGAGCCAACCATTGGAGCTTCGCCTATAAATAGCAGCTCATTTGGAAAGAAACTAAAACTTTGACACTGATCTTTGACTAAGTTCTGTTGAAGTGATTTCTAGAGAGAGAGGTGCTTATTAACTCTAAAAGCTTCGTGCAGAAAGTTTGAACAGCTTGTTCAAACTTTTCCTTGTGTAGACTCTCTTCGTGTGACTCTGAATGTTGGTGATTACATTCGAGGGCTTCCGGGGATAGGAAGACAGAGGTGCTGACTACCTTGAAGTTCGATGGCTTCCTTGCTGAAGAAGACAGAGGTTCCAACTACCATGAAGTTGAGGGCTTGTAGGGATAGCAAGACAGAGACTCCGATCTTTGTATCGAGGGATTACCTGGGTGAGGGTAAGATAGAATTTCTTGAAAGTATAAATCAAGGGACCTTTATCCAAGGTTTCTGGATACCCTTCTCTTTGGGTTAAAAGATTTATATCTTGTTACTTGTTTTTGTTACATGTTTTTCCGCTGCATTTTGTATTGTAAGGAAAGTATAACCTTCTTATATTTCCTTACACTTGTACTCTGATTAATTTAGATTCTATATGATTTAAGGTAGAATCTCATATTGTAAACTTTGGTTAAGTTTCAATTTCTAGATCCATATTTCTGGAACTAGTTTTTTGGAATCACATTCTAGATTTAAGAAAGTGTATAGAACTAGAAGTTTGTAACTTCATACTTTGTCCCAATCATTCAATTGGTTAGAGGTGTTGTGAATTTTCTTAGTTTAACTTTGTTAAACTTAGATCTTTCCTTGTTTAAAGAAATTTTTAAAAGTATACAATTCACCCTCCTCTTGTATATTGAGCATCTACATCGTTATTTCAATCCTACAATTAAGTTCCCGATAATCAATGAAAAGTTGCATTAATATGTATTTCTTTTTAACAAAAAGAATAGGTGCACCCTATAGTGACACAATTGACTGTATTATTCCCTTATTAGGATTATCCTATAGTTACATCTTTAATTACTATAACTAAATTAGGGACATTCTATATGGAGTCTTCAAAATAGGTGTAGCACTCGGTATGACTTCTATTGAAAATTGAACTTCATGATTTAGAGGAAGACTAGAAAAATATTCTAGAAAGATATAAACAAACTCTCGTAAAATTAGAATATATTTAATGTTGAGTTTCTCCCTAACCATATGAGATAAATACCCCCTTTTAATTTGAATCAAGACCAAATAAATGGATGTAATTTCCATTAGAAGTTCATATTTATCCTCACATAAATAGATAATCATAGGTTGATTTAGATTATAAAATGTGACTTCCCTTCCTTGAAAATTGATATGGGATTTATATAAAGAACTCTAATAAATGTAAAAAAATAACATCAAATTCAACTAGAGGTATAATAATGATATTTTTAGGAATAAAATTCCCACAAAATTCAATCGGATAAGAATCATATACTTGAGATGTAATCATCTACCATTAAGAGATTTAACTAATAATTAAAATTATATAATCATTTAGATTGTAATGTGATGACCTTATAAAATTATTCAGATTTAAAAGGGTGGGTTGATTCAGACTCAAAGAAGACATTAGTAGTTCTAGAGTGGATGGTAAGGGTACCTTTCACCACTTTGTTCTTATAACCTTCATTGGCAATAAGGATCACATGATATTTCTTTTTTTCTCTAGGTATAGGAGTTTTTTGAAGTCAATCATCACCATTAACCCTCAAATTCAATAATTGGTTATCATAATCCCCATACTCTTTATATTTGAAACACTGAGGTGTGTGTGGTGAATTTTTTGGAGCTTTATTTCTATTATCATTATTAGCTAACTTATTTACATCACTTCAATATTCGATTACATGATTCCCTTCCTTTCCACACATAAATAATTTAACAGAACCCTTAAGAAAATTCTATCATGTTTCATTACACACTTCTGTCATAAAGGAAGACTCACATTCTTCCCTCCATGTTTTTTATTATTAGGCTTTAGTTTAAATTCAATATTTCTTTTATTATCAAAACCATGAGATTGATGGGTGAAAAAAATCTCCATTTCTACCTTGAGATCACATAAAAATATTTCTTCAGAACTATTTAATTCTCTTATGGATAAAATTCTTTAGAGAGATGGTTTTAATCCACTGAATAATCAATAAATCTTGCTTTCAGGTCGGATGATAATGTTAGAATTGTTCATTTCAAGTCTTGTAAAATTTAATCACGTTGGTACTAATGGTTTCATTATCCTTATAAGTTTTCTCATAAAATTCCTTCTCTATTTACATATGCTGAATATGAGGAAATTAATTATTGAAAAATAACCTTCTAAACTCATCCCACTCCATAGAGTTAATTTATTTATATTTCCTTATATTTTTTTATAAGAGTCCACCATTGATTTTATTCACATTCAAAATGATAAAAAAACAAAATATATTTTTTATAATATGATCCCTGGATATTGAAAAATATATTTTAAGGCATACTAATCCATTTTTCAATAATTATAGGTTCAACAGATCCACTAAAAGAAGGTGGATGCTTCCCCATAAAAGGACTCAACTATATGTTGTTCCCTTCTTTTCTCATTTGGGAGATCAAATATGATTCATGGATTGAGAAATTTGTATAATCATATTAATGAGATTTTTTATTCCACATCCCATAACATTTATTTTCTTAAGAGGATAATCATTATATTATCCATAAAATTCATCCTTAACATTGATCCTTCTGGATCCATCCATTGACTGCAACCAAAAAAACATAGTTTGGGTAATAATAATCACAGGGTGAAATAATATAATCATGAAAATAATTTATAAATCATGAGACATTATTTTCCATATATGACAACTTAGGCTTAACCTATGTCATCCATGATCATCAACTATTCAAATCCTTCAGAATATTTTATAATGAAAATTCGAATTAACCCAAAAATATCCCCTAATATTGTCTAGCTAGGTGTATAGTCTTAGGTCCACTCATCATGCACTGGTTATGATCGAGTTAATAGCCAATCTACTGCTTTTAGAGTTCTTACCTCTGGGTTCATCTATGCCAGAACCACATCCACTTTCCAATATCTAGATAGGGGTTTAAATCTAGTAAAACCCCACAATTTTATTTATAGTAACTTGGGATGTAATTTTATGATTAGTATTATCCTGAGGGTTATCACTAAAGTTTCCTAACCCTAGTTTCAAAATATAATTAAACCTTTATTTGATACGAATTGTGGTGACCCAGTAATTGCATACATAAATATTACATATTATTAGATTGATATTCATTACATATCATTACAATCCACACCAAAACTATAAAGTTTTAGTGTCATTGGAAACTTATATACATAAACAACTAGTACATAAAAGATCTACATCATATATCACTAATTTCTTCATAACTATCACCCTTGTTAGACGTATCATACTTAAAAATTTTCTTCATATCTAGGGGAAAATGAAACCTAATAAAGGGTGAGTTTAGATGCTCATAAAGGGTAAATAAGGGAGATATCAATCAATGATCATTTTTTATAATAACATGACAATAAGGGTATAACAACATGAGATAAAAATTTTAAAATCATACCTATAAATTCATAAATCATAATCATGAGTCCTGGAATAAATCTTAGAAGTTCATAAGACATTAATCACAAAGGAATGAAAGAATATAAGCCATGAGATCATAACATTGGTATAAGATCACGTCATAAAAGAGTGACCTAAAGTACAACATAATAATAATCATAATAATCTTATTTCAAGGATACCCACAAATAAATTCATCACATGTTAGGCTTGGTATAACCACCCATGTAACCGCTTTGGGCTTGGTATTACCTCTTGTGTACCCTTGTTGGGCTTAGGCTAACAACTAACGTACCCTCTTTTAGGTTTGGGATAAACTCTACTGTGCCCTTTGGGATCATAAAACAATAATATTTACCTAATTAATTGGAATCCTATAACAAACCCAATTTTCACATAATTATAATCCATTCATATGTATTCTGAAAAATCATGAAAACATCTATCATCTCATAATATCTTAACCCGTGGAAAAAAATGAGTTTCATAAATATTTCATCATTGTAATCATAAAACATAAAAATAAATAATAAGGATGGTATCATAGGATAATATCCCCAGTGAATCATAATTAACATTAATGTATGTTATAATAGATGAAAAATATTTTTAAAGGATCACTGGAAAATTTCTTGAGGAAAATACCCTTCACATTTTGAAATCACTTATTTTAAAAAATCCAAAATACTATGGATTTTTTTGAAAATAACCATGGGAACCTATAAATATAGAATCAAATCATTGAGTTTCCATTATGGTAAAAAAATAATTCATGAGTTATATGTTAGAACTAATATTCCTTTCACACATTCGGTAAAAACTTAAAAGCACCTTGTTCGGAAAATGATAAGAAGATTACTTTTGAAATTTTTTATATGAAGTAAAAAATGGGTAAAAATGATTCTAAATAATCATTGTGGAATATTAAAAACATCATTTAAAACATTTTAAAGATAATATGGACATGGAAAAAAATATTCCTAACTAAATAGAAAAACAAAGTCAGTTTTCCTTAAAAGCATTTTTCTTTAGATTTTTGAGTACTTAGAGAGAGAAAAATGAAAGGAAAAAATGTAATATAAATAAATAACTATCAGAGCATAAAATTAATGATATTTTTGAGAGATATATCATTTAATTTCATCATAAAAAATGTAATCATAAACAATCCCGGTAAAAATAAGATTGTAACGTAAAACCCTTACCTTAAGTCTAAATTTATTCATAAGCGCTCTAAACTCCTATATAATAAATTTAAATTTATTATAATTATATAAAAGAATAATATTAATACTTATAATACCATAAATTATTTATTTATGACATCACATCAATCATTCATGAACAATTCATAATTAAAATCACTATTTTGGGTGATAACTATTTCGTTTTTCATGCATGTTTTGATTCATCTGTTATGTTCCTTACATCTTGATCATGGTTAAGTCATAAAAACAATTTTAAAAATGATATAAATATCATATATATTCATTATATATATATTTATATCCATATATAAAATTTATAGATAGAAAAAATAATTACATCATTCAAGGAGACGGTAGTCTGTAGCACGCATGAACGCTGTTTTCATTTTTCTAATGAAAAGAAGGAAAAAAATATATAATATTTTATCATTAAATAATTATAATTATATCATAAATATCATATATATATTTATTAAATATATCATTATATCCATCAGAGTGAGGTGGTAATGGAAAATGAATCATATCGCTACGTTGAGGCGGTTGTCCACATGTACACATAAGAGATACTTTCATTTCCCATCTGATGGAAAATGGTGGAAAATCATTGTGTCATCATCATAATAGAATATCAATATATTTATGATACTTTATTAATAATTTTATGATATATATAATAGGTTTATAGTATATATAATAATAAATAAAATAGAAAGATCTCAGTAAATATTTATACCTCTTCTTTGAGAGACCTCCTTTGGACTACACCTTAAGCCTTGAAATATTGGTCTTAAGAGAAGACCAGGGAATCTAGAAAGAAGGAAATGAAGGTATTAATATTTTAGAGAATTTATTATCTAAGATATAAGGATATAAATTTATAAATAAGGGATTATATAGGGTGCCCTATAATAAGTGAGGGTGAAGACACATATGAAATTACTTAAAATATTTAAATAATATAAAGTAATTTTCATGTGCATGTGGAACCAAATGGAAACATATTTTAATTTAAGACAATATAGGGTATACCTATTTTAAAACAATAATAATTAGAAAATTTTATGTAGAAATATTACCCTTATATCTTAGTTTAACCCCCAATAAACCTGTTTAACCCAACTCGTAATAACAAAATTTATTGGTTTTACTATTCATTATAATTAAAAATGAAAGTGGAATCAATAAAAAAAATTAGGAATTATAATTAAAAATATAGAATCAATTTTTTCAAATTAAATTCCTATAATTGAAAAAATTTTATTTTAAAATAACCATGCAACATGCAATGAAAACCCAGTTTTAGAAAAATGATTTTTTAGCATAAAACTGAATCTACTTTCATTCCTTATCTATTAAAAACTATAAAATGTATTTTAAAATATTTTATAAAATATATAATCTATAATTTTAATTAAAACCATTAATCAACAATTAATTATTTAATTTATTAAGGTAAAAACACTTTTCAGATATAAAAACAATTTTATAAAAAATAACTCTTTTTACCTTTAAATGGTGTTATCTACATTCATAACCATTAGAAAACAAATATATCAATGAGTATTCATTTATTCATATAAATTACCAATATCTTTAATTAAAATAATTTTTCAATAGTGATCAATATACATTGTTTAGATAAAAATACATAACATTTATAAAAATATATTTCATTGGAAAATAGGTCTTTTAATCATTTAATGATTTTATTAAAATTGAGTTCTTATCAATAAATTTTTATCGACCTAAACCATCGTACATATATTTCATATTTCTGTTAGTCCTATTCATGTCTTCCAATTGGAACAATACTATCATGGGTAGTGGTAAAAACAATTATTTACTAAGTTAAAAATGTATTAAAGCGGTTAACTCAGGTTGTCTCTAGAGAGGAGCACACAACAATCAAGTTTTCACCGTTAATTAGAGAGAAAATGGGATGTTTTTTTTGAAATTGATTGATTTTTAAATGAAAAGAAACTAAAAAATGAATGAAATTTAAGAATAATATTTGTAAAAACTGATAAAACATGTGATTGAAAACTATTATATGATATGGTGATCAGTTCAGGTTTGGTTCTCCAATTGTAATTCTATCATTGTTCAAATTTTTCTAATTTTCTTCTGCTAAGTCGATAAAATTGAGAAAACACAATCTCTTCTTCTCACTCTCTTCGTCAAATGGTAATGGTGAGAATTAACCTTACTAAAATATCATATTTCTCTAATCTTTCCAATGATTGATATATTTTTAGTGAATACCCCCAATTAACTTAGGCAATTCTCAATCGGGTCTTTTTTATCCCAAACAATTAAGAATGTTCACTACTCCTCACACACATACTGGAGATCACTGAGAACTTCACCACTAAGTCCTGATATATTTAATTATATATAAACCATAACCTTGTTGAGGGAGATATGTATTATTAAACAATGAAATAAAAATAATAGAATTTAAAATCAAATACAATCGTACATGATAATAAAAACCATTATAGGAATTCGAAACTGATTCGGCAGAAGAGAGATATGGATATTAAAATATTAAGTAAAATAACTCATGAATTAAAAATGGGAAAAACTCTCCTTACCCAACCACACAGAAGTTCACCCCACCATGGAAATGGTAACTGAAAATAATGGGGAAGAATAAGTCATTACAAAACTAAGAAGAACAAAATAAATAAAACAAAGAACAAAACAAATTCCTCAAGAATCTGTCCTCCAGAAGTTTGCTTTTGTTATACCCACCATATGGCTGAAAATTGCCAAGGTATCTTCATAAAATATTTTATTCATAGATATGGATATCTACCCTCAAAATTTCAAATATTTTGGACAATATTAAAGTAATATATGTATGAAATAATGTACATGACGTTTTATGGCCACCAAAAACTTTTCCAACTACTCCACTTTGACTCGATCAAAGTATGCCTTAATGAGATAATTTCTTCATGAAATTTAATATCAATATGAAAAATAAATTCCTCTATCCAACCCAGTTTGAATAATCTCATTTGAAGGTGAGTATCCATAGATATTTCTCATTTAATGAGGTAGGGTCCATTTTCCAGCCAGAATAAATTTCACCATTTGATTATTTTTTCTAGGTCAGTGTGTTTCAAATTGGATATTGGAAAAGAAAAAAAGTTTAATCCCACAAGAAAACTAAGACTAAAAATAATCACTTAAATTTTATTATATTATAAAATTTATGCCCGAATAACATAAGATCCATTAAACTATCTATTTTAAAGAATTAATCAATTTTCACAACTAAGCCCAAAATTCACCTAAAATACTAAATTAATGAAAATAACCTAAAATTTAATAATTTTAAGGGATTTAACCATTTAAACATACATGAGAAATAATTAAAATAGTATCTTTGTCACCAATCCAATGGTTAGGTTATAAATATTTATTATATCATGGTTTATTTAGACTCGGGGTTACGTGTAAAGTAAGCTATTGAATACCTCAAGTTTATTTAAAAAGAAATACATATAAAATAATGTGGTGATACATAAAAAATCCATTTAAATACTCCATTTGGTATAATGTATTCCTATATTTATATTACCACATGCATCAAAACTTCAATATATCATCAATTTTCTTTAAATAGTCATTTCAATTCCTTCAAGAAAGATCCTCAAATGACATTGTATTACATCATAAAACCATGAATTAGAATGAAATTACAATAACTAAGAATTAGTTAAATAAAAAAATTAGATACAAAGTTATTTTTTATCATGAAAACATAATGAGATAAATAGGGAGAACAATCTCCCCTTTTTTATGATTACAAACACTTAAATATAAAAATTTATATCAAGTTTAAATCAAGAGTTAATTATATAATAATACACTCAAGATATTTCTAATATGATATAAAACATGTTTAAGAAATAAAGTTTCAATAGATTTATTTGATTAAGGGGAATGGTGATGGAACAAGAGATTCTCTCTCTAAAACTGTATGGCAATCAAGATTTCTCTTCTTGATCACTGGCTCTGATGGATTCTTCTAGTGATAATATAGGAATTTATTTAGTAGAAGGTGAAATTTTATCTTTATATGAATTTAATTATTATAAGTTCATCATTATCAATGATTCATGAAATCAAACCCTTAATCCCCTTAGATCCTAAGGATTTTGTTGATGAAAAAGGTAAGGAGGTATCCTATGCTTAGGTTTTGGTGGAAAATCATGAGTTGATACCTCCCAACTCATCCAAGGCAATTTTGGTTTGAAATTATTTGATTGATCATCCTAATTCAAGGTTTCTATTAGTGGATAACGCCTTGCATGAACTGATTCTCTATAATATGGGGATTCTATTATGTGGTATAGATATTTTGATGATTTTTAGGATCTTAACCATCTGACAGGGAGAATATTGAAGAAAGGGGAAATTAAATTTATGGAAATTATCAAAGGAATAATCATTGACATGATCAATGAGTGTAATAATTCTATTATTACTCATTTACCTTTTCAATATAAGGATAATATATTGAGTTTTGATGATATTAAGAATATATTATTAGAATTTTGGGTTTTTGATGATTAGAGAATGATATCATTGGGTAAATGATACTTCCATATTGTATTTCCTTATACAATAATAAAATATAAGGCATGGGGTTATGGTTTTACCAACTTAAAGCTAGTAATTCTTAGTATTCATGACTCGAATTAACTTTTTAACCCTATAAAGGTGAAAAACAATTTCACAATGGTTTGGATTCAAATATGGGGTTGTGATGTTTTATCTAGAAAAAAATTATAGGATATAGCTTATGCAATTATAGTTCCAATTAATATGGAAAATGAAACCACAAGGACTAGGTATGGGAAATTTTCAAGGGTTTTAGTTGAAAAGTTTCTTATTCTTACATTGATTAAAAATATTGTATTAAATGTTTTGGAATTCAGATTTGATTTTTTGGTTATTTATTATAAGATCCCTGATTTTTTCAAGGGATGTAATAATATTGGTAATGACTTTGAAAAATTTCATAGGGGAATAAATTTTGTGAATTATGGAATGAGAGGGTATTCTAATGAAAAGTGTAAAATGGCACTAAATAAGGATTTTTTCTTCTTCCAATGTAGGATCCTACAAAACTAATGGGCTTGATACAAGAAATCTTTGGTATTTGTATATAAAGTATAAAACCAAAAACATAGATGATAATGAAGTGGACTTGATTCATCATGGAGCAGGATGTAGTCTTGGACTAGGACATACAGACTCTCTTGGTAATAGATTTTAGAATTAAGATCTTAAATCATATTTTCTTATATAATATCATAGAGGATAGATAACAGTTTACAATTCAAGAACATCTTAATATGGGATTATCTCCTCTCCTGAGATTGGAAATCATGATTTCCATGATAATGAGATGTGGCCCTCAGAGAGCGAACCTAACCTGGACTCAACTAAATTATAGGAAGATAAATTTTTAAACTCTTGTGAAATAAGGGGTATGAAATAATTCATCGGGGTTAATTATAAAATCTAATTTAAAAATAAGGGAAGGAAACAAAGACAAAGTTCAAAACCCAAAGAAGGGGTAAAGTCTAGATCTGGGATGGAATTGTCTGAAAATCCACTGAATATTGGAGGCAACACATAAAAAATATACATGGGAAATACTATATCAGTTAAATATGTTATCACTTTCAAGAATGATAGTTCTATGATACCTAAGGCTATGGATCACTCTTCTAGTAATATTTTGGATGGTTTTAATTACCAGTTGAATGCTCAAATCCTAAATTCAAATCCAACTAGGATACATGGGAATTAAAATTTTGCTACTAAAAAGGATGATTGAAAGGTTTATGTTGTATAGGAAGAGTCTATAGGTGTTGGATATCCAAATAAAACCAACAAGAAAAGAGAGTTGGGGAACCTATCTCCTTGTTGTAAAAATCACACAATCTTTCCACATGAGTAATTCTGGTTGGTATTTTGGATAGAGCCATAAGAAATAATAGGGTTGTTTAACCTATGAAGGATAAGGGGGCTGGAGTTGAGCAGGTGGAAGATAAAGATACCCTAGTCCTACCTTCCAAATGTGAAATGATCATTGAGACTAGTTATCCTACGGAATGTATAAAGGATAGAGGAATGGTGTACATTAACCCATGTGAGACCCCTTTAGGGTTGGAACCCACATGATCAACATTTCAACGGATACTAAGTCTAGTAATTTAGATAAAAATAGAATAATGGAGGTAGATTCATTGAGTATAAGCTCATAATAGGTTAAGACTAACATAACCATGAAACTACAGGATACTATTGAACATGATGAAACTGATTTTATAAGGTATGATCTTGTAGGTCTATAAGATCAGGTTCATTTTCAAACTGGTGATGATCCCATTGTATTAACTACACCTTAGGAGTCCCCTCTAGTATTTTATGCCTCTGGAAGAAATGTATCTATGATATCACTATTGGTTATTCCCAATGATACAAGAAAGGAACCTAAACATGACCCAACTAAGGGTAGTGATGTTGCAGCTTCGGTCAGGGATGTTTTTCCAGATCTATAAATGGTTACCCGAAATAAAAAGAATATTTAGTATGCTTGAAAATCTAAATGGAGCTAGTATAAGGGAATCATTATTGAATAATAATAATTAAAATAATAATAATAATAGTATTAATAATATTAATATAATAATAATTATTATAAATACTAGTAGTAATAGAAATAATAGCAGTAATAGTAATAATAATAATAACAATAACAGTAATAATAATAATAATAATCAAAGGTCTTGGAGGTTACAAGAAAAGAAAATAAAACACACACCCATGGGCCGACAAGGACAGGTCACCTACCCGACAAGGGTTGTCCCACTACATAACTGACTCATTATTATTTTATGGCCTAAAGGACCTTTGGATTGAAGTAATTACATGGCCTGGAGACCCCTTTATCATAACCTAAAGCCCCCTACTTATGTATTTCATTGTTTTATGACTATTCCATCGCCTATGCCATAGCCTGTGTCATTGGATGTAATAATAATAATAATAATAATAATAATAATAATAATAATAATAATAATAATAATTGATTAAATCCCTAGAAGTTACATGAAATTAAATCAACACACACCTCCCTAGGCCATCAAAGACTAGACACACTCCCCTCATGGGGTTGAACAACTCCTTAGCTAAACCATTAAAATTTTATAGCATGAAAGCCCTAAGTTTTGAATCCATTGCATAGCCTAAAGGATCCTTCATCATGGTTCAAAGCCCCGTGCTTACACCCCCATTGTTCCAGTGTGTACTTGAGTCTACACCCCATCCTACATCATCGCTTATTTCATTGGCCATAAATGGCCTAGAAATCCCCCACCCTAAGGGAGTTCATCGGGGTTTGAAACCTAATCATATGAAAAAATTATGGGATGACTTTACCACCTAGAAAACCCCCAAACTATAAATAATAATAATAATAATAATAATTTTTTTAACATGATGGGGTTGAGGCCCCTTTTTGTTAAGAAATAAATACCTCTTTTTAACTAGGTTAAGAGGTAACCCTTATGTGACCTAAAGGCCTAGTGTACTATAGGCCCAATACAACCTGTCCCCGTGGCGTAGTGGACCAAAGGCCTATACATTGTCCAAATACCCATAGTGAGTAGTTTTCATCATGTAATGTCGGCAGTCATACACCATGCCACCCTCTCCCAGCAATCATTTCACCATGATCCCTAGTTTGAAAGTTGCATCGCCCCTACCATAAATTATTGAATCATACTAGATCGATGCATCATAGAAGGGAACCCATCATATTTATAGTGTAAGATAAAGGATGGATTATATGTGTTGGCACACCTATCTCTATTTCGAGCCACCCACCTTGTGATGTCTTCATAGCCCTCAATTGCATCAATTGTCTGTTGCTCTGCATCCTCAGATTTTTCCCAAGTGTAGATGGTCAAGTGGAATGGAATACATCCATCCTAGATTGGTGGCCTATTGGGATGAAAGGATAGATGATAAGAGTTATCATGCCTATACCTCTAATCATGGTCACCTAATGGGCTATGACTTACCATACTTCCTATTTCTTTGAGTCATTCTCCTAGTTCCTATCACTCCACCTTCTACCCACTAGTACTGGCCTAGGGGACCTGTGACCCAAATTTCTTTTACTAAGGATGGATCAGAGACCCTGTGGCTCAAATTCCATTAATTTTATAAAGGATATTTGGTCCATAGACCCAATTCTATGCCCTGAACCCCAATTATTATGAATAGTTCCACTACAACAGTACCTGCTACAACACTGCTACCATAACTCTGAAATAACTCATACCCAATTTTGAACCCCAGTCTCTTAGATGTAGGATCATTGGGTTTTACCACTAATCTACACCCCAACTACTACTACTAGTAGTAGTAGTACTACTAATAATAATAATAATAATAATAATAATAATAATAATAATAATAATAATAATAATAATAATCAAAGATAGCTTGAATCATGGCTTTGCTGAACCCCAACCCATGGTCTGAAAAAATTATAAATGAAAATAAAAACACTTTCACCCACACAAAGAAACATGGAGTTTTAGGATAAAATTTTTTGTAAAAAATAATGACATTAATAAAAAACATACAAAAACATGTCATTAAGAAAAAGGTTTAGATACCACATTGCATGATCCTCCTAAGGTATGCCATGAAGAAACATATTCTAATGAAATATCATGAACTGTGAACTTCACAATACTTAGGCACTTAAAAAAAATCAACATTTTTTTTCGACTTCCCATACTTTGAGAGCCACCCTGGTTTGTCAGGTGTCAATCTATCCTCCAATTAGGAGGCTATATTTAGGTTGTTTGATCATCTAATTCCTCATATTTCAAACCTAGATCCACTTTTGATTTATACTATACATCCACATACTGAGCCTCTTTTATTCCCTTTTTATAGTATCTATATCTAGTCATGCCATGTTTTTCATTATCCCCAAGTGAGGAATGCTCATTAGGGTAACCTGATTAGATGTCACCGCATCAAATGATGAGAAGGAATTGGAATTCAAATTAGTGATCTCAGATGTTGGATACTTTATGGGTAAAACCTCAGGGTCATGTGTTGAGGCTTTAATAGGCTCTATATAGCCTTTATTTAGTTAGTGAAGATAACCCAGTGCTTTTAGAATCTTACTATCAACATTAATTACATAATCTGATATAAGGGAAGGTGACCAACTCTAGTTTCAAACACCTAACTTCTCAGGTACCTCAATATAATTTCTATCACACTTAGTATTATTAATAGATTGAAACATGTAGAATAATTTAGGGGATACACCCACAAACTTTCCCATTTACTTGGCCCTCGAATTATAGTCATCATGGGCTCTAGAACTTCTAGAACTAGTTACATCCTGAATGGACACTTCCAAAGGATAATCAACTCCTAGCCTTATTTTAGTAGTAGAGGTAGACCTATATTGATCAGGATGAGAAGATGTTGATATGATCTTTATAAAAAAATAACATAATTTAAATTCATAAACTTATAAGGTATTTAATGGAGTGGACATCCTTGTTCCACTCACCACCTGAGCTTGACTGGGATCCTTAGTTAATATTGAATGGGTCTCAGTCTGCTTAGGTGTAGAAGAAGAAGTAGCCTATTTCTCCTTTAGTCACATTGTTTTACATCTGTTTTTTATGATATATATTCTTCTTGTAGTCTTTAGTGTTCTAATTAGAGAATATGGGTTTAAAAGACCAAATATGGTGAGTAGTCAGACCAGATTTCACCTGAATAGGGAGAAAACCCCCTATCAAGTAACCTATTGCCTTTTCTATCTCTAGGTAATAGAAATTTACCCTCATGAATGTATGAAAAATCCATCCTAATATCACTATCAATTGAATCTACCTTAATCTTATAAAGGCCTAGGCTGATAACACAATCCTTTGTCCCATCTGGCATGTTAGAATCTATTGCAACAATGTGAGTGGTACTACCCTAATTGAAATTACTACCCTTAAACTCCTCATTAGAAATTAGAAAGATCTATATAGGTAGAGTCCCCATTACCTATTTTGATTCAAGGGGATTCTTGATAACAACAATATTAGTTCCACTATTTCTACCATAAACAAATGTCACAACTCTAGATGTTGATTCTTAAACCATATCCTTATAGGTAATCTTTCATTTCTCCTTAATTAGTGCAAAACCCTTTCCCTATTCCACTCAATTACTCACAAAATTTTAAAGAAAAATAGTCTCCTCTGGGATTTGGATATCCCTCACACTAATAGGTGCTATCACATCTATATGATAAGGATTTCCATGAAGCCAAATGTTAGTTTATTTTTAAGATTCACTATCTGTCAGTATAGGAGCATCTCTATAGGCCCTCATTCCATTAATAAGACCAACTTCCACCAAGTTTCTATCAATAGACATCTTAAATTTATATTGTTCCATCAGATGACCACTCATTTTGAAAATTTTATATCACCAATTCCTACGACACTTTTTATCCATGTGTCCAATATATAAACAAATATCACAAAAATGGGCAACCATTCATATTATATCAAACAATAAAGCTTAAGTTCATTAGAAACTAGAAAAAGAATTTCAATGAAGGGAGAACTGAGGTCCACCTCAACCAAGATTTTGGCATAGTATCCATATCTTGAAAGATTGGTCTCCCTATCAGATTTTATGGTTAATCCCATGGATAAAGTAACATCCCATAGGATTTTCATATGCTATAAAAACTAATTAATTCACCAAATTCAGATCCATTATTGGGTGACATTCTTAACTGAATTCTGTTCAAATAAAGGGTATGATTCTCGAATTCTTAATATACCAAGTAGGTGAGAGATGAATCCCAGCCCCTAAACATTAATCTTGAGCTCATTAAAAGGAAAATATATATGGTAAAAACCCTTAACTATTGATTTCAAGTGACATCCATGGAATCCCATTATCTAGGTGAGTCGAGTATTCAAATATTTTAGCTTCCAAGGATGGAATGGATCAAAGGACTTATATTTTTATTTATTTTTTGGATAATACCCTTTTTAACTGGGTTGAGAGGGAACCCTTAAATAACTTATAATACTAGAGGAACAAGTCCCAATACATGAATTGAAGTCCTAGAGGCACAAGGAATAATACATGACCCAAAGAACCAAATAACTAACTACATTTGAACTACCCATCCCCACCATCTGCTTCATTGATGGGGCCTAACTTCCTAACTCACACGACTGATTGGATAGCATTTCCCTGTGTAGAGTTTCATGATTCCTGGTACTGATGGTGATGTTTTCATAACCTCTCTTTATTACTAATTTGGTTAAATCTTCTTTGGTGGATTCTACTCACTCTAATTCCTCTTTTTGGGGTTGCTCCTATGTGGACTGACTTGGCTAATTCAAATCTTAGAGGCCATGTGGCCTAAAATCCCATGGATTGAATGCCTAAGGTGGACCGGAGGCCCTAACTCCCGAAGACCTATGATTTCCCAAAGTAAATGTGTCCCTATAGCCCAAATACAAAATCTATGGATCGTAGGCCCAAATCGGGTGAAAGTTCCAATGCTATATTACCTTCTAAGTCACAACTATCATACCCACTACAGTAACTGAAACAATAACTAGGGGATTATCACCTTCTTGATTTTGAACCTAGGTCTTTTGGATGTTGGATTATGGGGTTTACCACTCAAGTACCACCCCAATTACTCTAGCTTCCATGAATTTTTCTTTGCAGTTGTTAAATGAGAAAGTATTGAATGTCTAAATTCCTTAATACGATCCTATTTTTTTTGGGTTCACCCTAACAAATCCTATCATCCCATTAATCATTCTTCTTAGAGAGATATAATCAACATGAAAATCAGAAAATAACCTTCTATTCAAATCATTATAAACCAGAGAGGCATGATATGTAACACCCCAAACTTCCACGGTACGTTTCCCTTTGAGTAATGCAATAACTTGTATTGTACGCAACTTCGAGTTCTAGCACACACCACAACCAATCAAAGCAGCCGTTATGAATAGTAATACCTACCTTTTGAAATCTTATGAATTTTATCTATCAAAATGGACTTAATTTTTGGATTTGGAATATCAAATTTATCCTAGGGTGAAATTTTAGAACTTTTCGGATAACTTCTATTTTTTGATGAATAGTGAAAATTACTAAATTTTAATTAAAAACAACTTTTTAAATCAAAATAATTACTAGTGATAAATTATGAATTTGAGTGGTTTTAAAGTATATTTATAATATATTTTTCCATTTAATACAATGTGGGTCATTGGACATAATTTTACAATTAAACCGGACATAAACAAGTGTTAATATTTTGATATTTATTATATCTTAAAAACATGCTTTTTGTTTAGACAACGGGAATTAATTTTAAATTAATTTCTGACACTTCTGTGTTTTAAATTTGGAAAAATGGATTCCATTTTTTGAATCAGGATATCCAAATTGTGTAAATAGTTAACTTTTATTTTTAGACATTTTGAATAATTACTTCGGTAAATATTTTATTTACCATGGTTAAAGGGTAAATCCGGTAAATAAGAGTAAAAAATATATTATAATAATAATAAATTACCCTAAAACGTGTCCTAAACTTATTGGTGAATACATGTCCGACCATGACCATCTTTGGGTCGATTTTGGGACCCCATGGAGCCACTTGTAGGTGATAGGGACACTTTATATTAATTAAGTTTAAGTAAATACAAAAATTACATAAGCTTATATCTTTTAGAAAAACAATTTTTACATAGGGTTATATATGTTATATTTTCGATTATAAATATTCATTAGAAAGATAAAAATATTTACTACATAATTATATTTTATTTATAATTTTTATACATTGAAAAAGTAAAAATATATATGACACAATAATGATGCATTATTTTCCTTATTAGTGAAAGAATCAAATAATTCTTATTATAAATGTTAAAATAAATATAATTTGAAATTTTTGATGACATAAACGAATTTTATTGGTCAATATGACATGCTAGTATTGTTTAAATTAATTTGGTTCTAATTAATAAAGTTTTTAAGACTTTAACAAAAATCAATTATTGAGTAGTGTCAAAATTGACATAAATGGGTTTTTAAAAAACATATTATATTTTTAATTTATATTCTATTCCTAAAAATCTAAGTTTCGTCCAAAGGATTTATATAATTATTGGTGTATCATTAATGGACCACTTGGGGGTCTCTTTTATGTATATAGTTATTTTATTAACTATATATTATAAAAATACAATGTGACATGGTAAGTGTTAAACTAATTAACCAAGAGTTAAAACTAAAAGATAAGGTTAATATAATGACACAAACCTATCTAAAACCTATTGGTTTAAAATATTTCGACCCATCCCCACCTTATACTTTCAATAATCCACTTTGGATCCATAAGAAACCGAATATGATGTTATTATAAAATAATACTTTAAGTTTTCCCTAAAGAGCCCCTCACCCCTCTTATAAAAGGGAACTCCCCCTTATCATTAATTCACACCTTCAAATCCATTTGGCTCGATCAGCCTCTACCCAAATATCCTCCCAACTTCTCTCACTTCATCCTAGATTCCTTATTTTGATCATAAATCCAACCTAAGGATCCATTTTGATCAAATCAAAAGGAAGAACCCGAAGAAGAGGCAACGTCTTCACCACCCTCTTTAAAGTTCCTTTCTTCTTCAACTTCTTCATTCCTTGTTATTTAGATTATAAAATAAAAACTCCAGTACCTTCTATATACTATTATGTTATTATAATTATAGAACAGACAAATTCATTATTCAATCCATCCGTTGAATGACACGTCACCATACGTGCGTACGTACAGCTTACCGTATCCACGTTGTGGTTTAATTGTTATTCAATATACTATTATTTAGATGGGTATAATAATGATGTATAATTCATTTAAATAATAAATATAACATGATAATTATTCTGTCTATATGATATACCATCCAATTATATATTATTTTAATATCAAATGAATGATACTGTTGCTCGTGCGTATGTACGGATTACCGTCTCCACGAACGCGATGAGATTCATTCCCCATCGTATCCATTAAAGAATAAATTTTATTGGTTAAATAAAAATAATATTTAAGGACTTAATATAATTCTAGATATGAGTATGATACAACCTATCCATAACAAACATGACTTATATAAAAGAAAACGAGTAAGTTAACACCCAAAACGACGATAATACAAAGATTTTATTAACAAATCGATGTTAAAAGATCATATATGATATCATATTAATATATATGATTATTTTATAATTAAATAAAAATTATTTCACCATTATACAGGAGGTTAACTTACCATCAACCAAGGAAAATTACAAGGTAAGGGTTTATTTCACAATCTCTTCATTATCTGAGGTTGTTTATACGTAATTATCTATTGGGACCTCTTTATCATCCATATCCATGTTTCTTAAAAATGTATTTCAAAACATTCTTACTATTTTACAGAATATGGGTTAAAGTCATTTATACCCTTGTTTGAATTTTTATAAGAAGTTTATAAAGGAATTTTTTTGTCCTTTTCCAAACAAGGTCCTTTTTAACCTTTTCGACAAAATTAATGTAAGAATTTCTTTTTTTTAACTTATACGGAGGGTGCGGCTATTTTACACTGTTAAAACATTTTCGAAGCTTCCCTTACAAGATTATATGAATATTTTCAAAATAAATTTTTTATTTATGTTACTCATAAATGATTTCAAAATATAAAGAGATATGTCTCTAAAAAAAGGTTTTGATTTCATCTATGTCAACATCCTTTGATGGATTTTATGTTTATTTGAAGTTGATTTATTATGATACAAAACATCCATATTATATTGAAGTTTTTTTGATATGTTTGACTGTGGATGTGCTATTTTTATACCATTCATTTCTTATGGTTAAATTATTGACATTTTGTATGCTAGTTTTAATACGAATGTTTATGATATGTTTAAACCTTTTCATATGTGGAATGTACTGGACTTAGTAAGTGACGGGTGGAGCCCGCTATAGCTCCACGATGCATCAGTAGGTCTCATGAGACAACTAGACGTGGAATTGGCCGAGGCCCTTTCCCAATTTGATTTATAATTTTGGCCGAGGCCTTAATCATTTTAGACGTCTTGGCCGAGGCCTTGAAAAAATGTTTTAGAATGTCCGACATTATACATTCCATCATTATGAAAATAATGTTGATGGTTCATGTGGTCATTAGACTAGTAGAATACCCATGATTATGTTTTATTATGGCATTATTTACTCATCTCATAATCTTTCCATAAAAGTATTCATGTTTATTATTAGTAAAGGCATGTGGTTTTCAATTATTTACCATGCTTAATATTTATGTCATTTTCCGCTGTATTACTTACCCTTAATGAGCGTTTGAGCTCTCCCCTTTCTTATGTTTTATTTTCCCAGGATATGAAGAAGTTAGTTATGAGTGACCTGCAGGAATAATCTAGGAGGCTTGGATGCTTATAATGAAATATATTATTATTGTATTTCTCTTCAAGCTGTAAAGTGGATCATATGTATGAATCTTGTTTCCAATAATACTAAACTGGTCGGTATTTCGAGACATGATTTCCTTGTAATAATCCCAATGTTATGTAATAATGCACCAACTCTGGGCAACTAGGGTCGGGGTGGAAGTTTAGTACAAATCTTGGAAACTTGATTTAGATAAACTCTGATTAGAGAACATATCCCTAAGATAGACTTTGAGGATTTGTATAGAAGAACATCCTAGAATTTTGGTATTGTAGATATTTTGTGAGTTTTCCGAGCAATACATCCTTGTATGGATACGAGAAGGTAGAGGTGGCTCTGGTACAGATATACTTAGGGGTAAAACCTGAAAACACCACTTTGATCTCGACTCGAATGGGAACTGGTGCACGACAACGGGCCTTGCTGCAATCTTGGTTACGACACTCCCGAGGGACATGTTTAGGATAATTATCATTTTCTTTACCAACCATTATGAAGGGTTATGAGTATATACTTCTCATAGAAAACTTTTTTATGATTATGAATTATATCCATAAACTATTGAATTTATGTTAAGTGTTTTAGAAGTTTGGAATTATATATTCCAATTCATAAACTAATCTAGTTTATGTAATTGTTTAGAAATGACGCCTAGTGGAAGGAATGAAAACTGTATCAACACACGAACTCCATGTAGGGATTTCCCTCCTGCTCAAGATAATTATAGTGGAGCTAGTGATGCAACTGGTGCTGATCATATTATCACTATACTGGGACAACTCACTCAGGTTATGAATAATAACCTTACCCGTATGGAGCACCCAGATCCACAGTGTGGAGGATCAATGTTAGATCGCTTCATGAGGCAACAACCACCAACATTCAATGGGAGTAAAAATCCCATATTAGCTGAGCAATAGATAAATTCCTTAGAGAAAATATTCCATGCCTTGGGGAGTAGTGAAAGGTAAAAAGTTGTTATGGTAGTTTATCACCTCACTGGAGATGCTGATCAGTGGTAGTCATTGATACAAAACACGAAGGAAGATGATGAAGTATCATATATGGAATGGAGGGAGTCCAAAGAGCTGTTCTTATAAAAACACTTTCCTCGAGACCATCGAGCAGATATGGAATGACAATTTCTGAGTCTGAGGTAGAAAGAGGATGAGAATGTCGCAAAGTATGAGGATATCTTTACAAGGTTAGCTAGGCATGCTACTGATTTTATATGTAACCCAAGGAGTAATATTGATCGTTTCTTTGATGGGTTAAAACCATTTCTCCGTTGAGAATTAGTCTCGCAAACCTTCTCATCATACGAAGATATTGTCTCGTGTGATATCAAGACAGAAAAGGAATTCTCTAAGTCTTGTGACTTTAAATCAAAACAAGAGAAAAAGAGATCTGCTGAACACTCTGGGAAAGGAAATAAGGAAATAGGGAAGAAGGGTAGAATTGAATTTCCAACCTATGATAATTGTGGAAGGAAGCACCCTGGTGCCTGTCTAAAAGGAAAAGGAGTATGCTACAAATGTGGACAGAAAGGCCATCTAGCTGTGATTTTAAAGGAAAGAAAGACGATACTGATGTTTAATGCTACAATTTCAGGGAGATAGGACATTATGCAAATGAATGTCCTAAGATTCAAGGAAACTTACCTCAGAAAAGGCCAAGGGATCAAGGCCAAGCTTATTCAATCACTGCTGCTGAGGTTGAAGCCCCGAAAGACGTGGTGGCAGGTAATTTAATGGTTTCCTCAAGTTTAGAAAATGAATTATTTGATTCTGGATCATCACATTATTTCATATCTTCCCAGTTTTCTAAGAAAATTATATATTTCCAATTTGATTTAACAAGTGAGTTGTCAGTTAAAACTCCTAAGGGAAGTATCTTTGCATCGAAGGTTTGTGAATCAGTCCCCATTAGAGCACATAAATGTTCTTTATCTGCTGATCTCATCGTTATACCTATGATTGAATTTGATATAATCCTCGGTATGGATTGGATTTAGAACCATGATGTGAAGATTTATTGTAAGAAGAATGAGGTTACAATTTTTGATGATGATGATAAGGAACACCTTATCTTTAGAGAAGAATCATCGCCACCTAATTCTTATCTAGATCCACCCCCAGTAGCTCAACTAAATTCAATTATCAGGGAGGAAGAGAATGAAATAATTGTGGGTGAGGAAAGGAATGTTCAAATAGAGGATGTACCTATTGTGAGAGAATATGTTAATGTGTTTCCGGAAGATTTACCTGGACATCCTTCAGAATGAGAAGTTGAGTTTCCCATTGATTTAATTCTTGGTTCAAGGCCCATATCGAAAAACCTTTATAGAATGGACACTATGGAATTAGTTGAACTAAAGAAAAAACTGGAGGAATTGAGTAATAAGGGATTTATTCTCCCTAGTGTTTCTCCATGGGGGAGTCCTTGTCCTTTTTTTTAAGAAGAAAGATGGATCAATGAGGTTGTGCATTGACTATAGGGAGATCAATGCTATAACAATAAAGAACCAGTATCCCCTACCTCGCATTGATGATTTATTTGACAAACTGCATGGAGCTCAATACTTTTCAAAGATTGACCTTCGATCTGGATATCATCAGTTGTGTGTGAAGAAGGAATACATTCCGAAGACAGCATTTCGAACCAAGTACGGGCATTACGAGTTTACAGTAATGCCTTTTGGGCTGACTAATGCACCCTTTGTGTTCATGGATCTAATGAACTGTTTTTTCAAGGAATATATTGATGAATTTGTAGTGGTATTTATTGATGATATATTGTTATACTACAAAATCTACATAGATCATTAAAATCACTTGCGCATTATATTGAAGACTTTGAGAAGACATGAATTATATGGGAAGTTTAGCAAGTGTGAATTATGGCTTCAAAAGATTTCTTTTCTTGTCCATATTGTCTCTAGGGATGGAATCTCTTTTGATCCTTCTAAGACCAAGGAAATCCAAGAATGGCCAGCACAAATGAGTATAATCGAGGTACGCAGTTTTATTGGTTTAGCATGTTATTATCGATGTTTCGTCTAGAACTTTGCCCGGTTGGCTAACCCATTAACAAAGTTCAAACGTAAAGGGGTTAAATTTGTTTGGACAAAAGATTGAGAAGAATGTTTTGAAGAACTGAAGAGAATATTAGTCAATGCTCCTATATTGGCTCTACCATCGGGGAATGATGGGTTCGTTATTTATAGTGATGCATCGAAGAAAGGTCTTGGTTGTTTCCTTATGCAGAATGATAGAGTTATTGCCTATGCATCACGATAGCTGAAAATTCATGAGCAAAACTATCATACTCATGATCTTGAGTTAGCTTCTATAATATTTGCTTTGAAGATTTGGAGACAGTATCTCTATGGTGAAAAATGTGTGATTTATACTGATCAAAAGAGTTTGAAAAATATTTTCTCACAGAAAGAGATCAACATGAGGCAAATGAGATGGATTGAACTACTCAAGGATTATGATTGCACGATACACTACCACCCGAGGAAGGAAAATAAGGTGGCATATGCTTTGAGTAGAAATGATCATGGAATTTTGAACAGGATGAGATTAGAAAAGGATCCTATATACATGGATCTTGTAAAGATAGATATGGAAATCACCATGGAAGGTGAAACATCAATAATTTTTCAAATGGTTCCCAAACCATATTTACTATAAAGGATAAAGAGTTCTCAGACCGGTGATGAAGAGTTTCAAAAGAAGATTAAAGCTGTGAATGATGGGAGATTGAATGAATTTGTGTATGAAGATAGAATTTTGAAGTTTGGGAAGAGACTTTGTGTTCCCAATATACCTAATCTAAAAAGGGAATTGTTGAATGATGCTCATAGTTACAATTTCTCTATACACCCTGGGAGCACCAAAATGTATAGAGATTTCAAGGAACATTTTTGGTGGGACAACATGAAGAGGGAGATTTCTGATTTTGTGTCAAGATGTATGGTTTGTCAACAAGTGAAAGCTGGAAGGCAACGGCCTGGAGGAGTCATGCAACCTCTTCCCATACCTGAGTGGAAATGGGATAATATTAGGATGGACTTCGTCATGGGGCTACCAAAGACTCCTAGAAGGAACGATGCAATATGGGTCATTGTTGATCATCTTACCAAGTCAGCACATTTTCTTGCTATAAGAGAAGATTTACCACTTGAACGTCTAGAAAGACTATGTATTAATGAAGTTGTGAGATTTCATAGAGTTCCCCTATCAGTTGTCTCGGATCGTGATCCCCATTTTACATCAAGATTCTGGAAAAGTCTTTAGAATCCCTTGGATACTGAACTTAGTTTGAGCACTTATTACCACCCTCAAATAGATGGACAATCAGAATGAACTATTCAAACCTTAGAAGACATGTTGAGATCATGCTCACTTGACTTTCAAGGTATGTGGGATCAATTTTTACCTCTGGTGTAATTTTCCTATAACAATAGCTTCCATTCAAGTATTTCAGATGGCACCATATGAAGCATTGTACAAAAAGAGATGTCTCACACCAACCTGTTGGGATGATGTTGGTGAAAGAAAACTTGTTGGCCCAGAACTAGTGGAGGAAACGATGGAAAAGGTAAAAGTAATCCAAAACCACATCAAAGCATCTCAAAGTAGGCAGAAGAGCTATGCCGATAATCGAAGTAAGGATTTGGAATTTCATGTAGGAGATCATGTTTTCTTGAAGGTATCTATATGGAAGGGAGTTATACGTTTTGGTAAGAAAGGTAAATTGAGTCCCAGGTACGTCGGACCATTCGAAATTCTAGAACGAATTGGGGTTGTAGCTTACCAATTGGCAATGCCGCCAAGTCTCTCCAAAGTTCATGATGTGTTCCACATATCACTGTTGAGAAAATACATGTACTCACCTATGAGGAATTAGAAATGGAACCTAATCTATATTATTGCAAAGAGCCCGTCAGGATTCTTGATACGAGAGAACAAGTGCTGAGAAACTGGACGACTCATCTGGTAAAAGTTTTATGGAGAAACCACAAGATGGAAGAGGCAACGTGGGAACCCTAGGAACTTATGATGAAGAACCACCCAAGTCTTTTTATACAGTAATTTTATAGAAATTTCAAGGATGAAATTATTTGAAGGAGGGGAGAATGTAACACCCCAAGCTTCCACGGTACGTTTCCCTTTGAGTAATGCAATAGCTTGCATTGTACGCAACTTTGAGTTCTAACACACACCAAAACCAATCAAAGTAGCTGTTATGAATAGTAATACCTACTTTTTAAAATTTTATAAATTTTATCTCTCAAAATGGACTTCATTTTTGGATTCGAAATATTGAATTTAGCCTCGAGTGAAATTTAGGTACTTTTCAGATAACTTTTATATTTTGATGAATAGTGACTGAATTTTAATTAAAAACAACTTTTTTAATAAAAATAATTAATAGTGATAAATTATGAAGTTGAGTGGTTTTAAAGTATATTTAGAATATATTTTTACCATTTAATAAAATTTGGGTCATTGGACATAATTTCACAATAAAACCAGACATATACAAGTATCAATCTTTTGATATTATTATATCTTAAAAACATGCTTTTTATTTTGACAACGGGAATTAATTTTAAATTAATTTCTGCCAATTATGTGTTTTAAATTTGGAAAAATGGATTCCATATTTTTAATCAGTATGTCCAAATTTTGTAAATAGGTAACTTTTATTTTTAGACATTTTGAATAATTACTTCGGTAAATAGTTTATTTACCATGGTTAAAGGGTAAATCCGGTAAATAATGGTAAAAGAATAATATTATAATAATAATAAATTACCCTAAAACGCGTCCTAACCTTATTTTTGGATATATTTCCGACCATGGGCATCTTTGGGTCGATTTTGGGACCCCATGGAGCCACTTGTAGGTGATAGGGACACTTTATATTAATTAAGTTTAAGTAAATACAAAAATGACATAAGCTTATATCTTTTAGAAAAACAATTTTTACATAGGGTTATATATGTTATATATTAGATTATAAATATTAATTAGAAATCTAAAAAGATTTCCTACATAATTATATTTTATTTAAAATTTCTAGAGATTGAAAAAGTAAAAAAATATATGACACAATAATGATTCATTATTTTTTTTATTAATGAAAAAATCAAATAATTGGTATTATAAATGTTAAAATAAATATAATATGAAAATTTTGATGACATACAAGAATTTTATTGGTTAATATGACATGTTATTATTTATTAAATGAATTTTATTTTCTAATTAATAATGTTTTTAAGACTTAAAAAAATCAATTATTGAGTAGTGTCAAAATTGACATAAATGAGTTTTTAAAACAAATATTATATTATTAATTTATATTCTATTTCTAAATATCTAAGGCTCATAAAAAGGACTTATATAATTATTTTTGTGTCATTCATAGACCACTTGGGGGTCTCATGAATTTATATAGTAAGTTTATTAACAATATATTATAAAAATACAATGTGACATGGTAAGTGTTAAACTAATTAACCAAGAGTTAAAACTAAAAGATACGGTTAATATAATGACCCAAACCTGTCTAAAATATATTGGTTGAAATGATTTCGACCCATACCCACATTATACTTTGAATTATCCACTTTTTATCCATTATAAACCGAATATGATGTTATTATAAAATAATACTTTAAGTTTTTCCTAAAGAGCCACTCACCCCTCTTATAAAAGGGCAGTCCCCCTTCTCATTAATTAACACCTTCAAAGCCATTTGGATCGGACAAAATATGCCCAAATATCCTCCAAAATTCCCTCAATTAATCCTAGAGGACTTATTTTGATCATAAAGCCAACCTAAGGAGCCCTTTTGATCAAATCAAAAGGAAGAACCCGAAGAAGAGGTAACGTCTTCACCACCCTCTTTAAAGTTCCTTTCTTCTTCAACTTCTTCTTTCCTTGTTATTTCCATTATAAAATAATAACTCCAGTACCTTCTATATACTTTTATGTTATTATAATTATGGAACAAACAAATTCATTATTCTATCCATCCCTAGAATGACATGTCACCATACGTGCGTACGTACGACCTACCGTCTCCACGTTGTGGTGTAATTATTATTCAATATACTATTATTTAGATGGGTATAATAATGATGTATAATTCATGTAAATAATAAATATAACATGATAATTATTCTTTATATATGATATACCATCCAATTATATATTATTTTAATATCAAAATAATGATATTGTCGCTCGTGCGTACGTACGGATTACCATCTCCACAAACGCGATGAGATTCATTCCCCATCGTATCCATTCAAGAATAAATTTTATTGGATGATTAAAAATAATATTCAAGGACTTAATATCATTCTGGATATGAGTATGATACAACCTATCTATAAAAAACATGGCTTATATAAAATAAAATGAGTAAGTTAACACCCAAAACGACGATAATACTAAGATTTTATTTTCAAAGAGATGTTAAAAAATCATATATGATATCATATTAATATATATGATTATTGTACAATTAAATAACAATTATTTCACCATTATACATGAGTTTAACCTACCATCAACCAAAGAAAATTACAAGGTAAGGGTTTATTTCACAATCTCTTCATTATCCGAGGTTGTTTATACGTAATTATCTACTAGGACCTCTTTATCATCCACATCCATGTTTCTTAAAAATGTATTTCAAAATATTCTTACTATCTTACAAATATGGGTTAAAGTCATTTATACCCTTGTTTTACTTTTTATAAGAATTTTATAAAGGAATCTTTCCATCTTTTTCCAAACAAGGTCCTTTTTAACCTTTTCGACAAAATTAAGGTAAGAATGTCTTTTTTTAACTTATACGGCAGGTGCGGCTATTTTCTGCCATTATAACATCGTCGAAGATTCCCTTACAATCTTATAAGAATATTTTCAAAATAAATGTTTTCTTTATGTGACTCTTAAATGATTTCAAAATATGAAGAGATATGTATCTAAAAAAAGGTTTTTATTTCATCTATGTCAACATCCTTTGATGGATTTTAAGTTTATTTGAAGTTGATTTATTATGATACAAAACTTCCACACTATATTGAAGTTTTTGTGATATGTTTGACTGTGTATGTGCTATTTTTATACCATTCATTCCTTATGGTTAAAGTATTTACATTTCGTATGCTAGTTTTAATACGAATGTTTATGATATGTTTAAACCTTTTCATATGAGGAATGTATTCGACTTAGTAAGTGACGGGTGGAGCCCGCTATAGCTCCTCGTTGAATCAGTAGGTATCATGAGACAACTAGATGTGGAATTGGACAAGGACCTTTCACAATTTGATTTATGGTTTTGGCTGAGGCCTTAATCATTTTAGACGACTTGGACGAGGCCTTGAAAAAATGTTTCAGAATGTTCGGCATTATACATTCCCTCATGATGGAAATAATATTGATGGTTCATGTGGTCATTAAACTAGTAGAATACCCATGATTATGTTTTATTATGGCATTATTTACTCAGCTCATAATCTTGCCATAAAAGTATTCATGTTTATTATTGGTAAAGGCATGTGGTTTTAAATTATTTACCATGCTTAATATTTATGTCATTTTCCACTGTATTACTTACCCTTACTGAGCGTTTGAGCTCACCCCTTTCTTATGTTTCATTTTCCCCGGATATGAAGAAGTTAGTTATGAGTGACCTGTAGGCATAATCTAGGAGGCTTGGATGCTTCTAATGAAATATATTATTGTTTTATTTCTCTTTAATCTATAAAGTGGATCATATGTGTGAATATTGTTTCCAATAATACTAAACTGATCGGTCTTTCGAGACATGATTTCCTTGTAATCATGCCAATGTTATGTAATAATTCACCGACTCTGGGTAACTAGGGTCGGGGCGTTACATGATATACCATCAAGAAATTTTGAGTCTTCAGATAACCAACTACTTTCACATCATGAATTGCCAAATTGACCTACTAAAGCTTTATCCCATCCCAATTTACGGAAACAACTTCAATAGAGCTCAAACATGCATTGCCCAGACTAGATTCAACATTAGTCCTCTTCACAGGGCCAACAAAAACATCCACGGGATTGAAGTAACTATCAATGTTTGGAGTCATCATGAGTTACAACCCTAATTTCCTCTAAATCTTAAAGAGAGAGACTCCCAAAATCCTGAATTCCATCAATGATAATAATAATAACCAAAAAAATAATAAGAATAAGAATAAGTGTGTATCACAGATCTTCATGAGTAGGTTTGGAAACATCATCAAGGCATAATAGTGACTAGTGAAGTAAAGACCTTGGGTGGGAAAAGGTGGGATGTAAGGGAGTCACAGGTCATCTGATGACATTAGGGAGGCCGCACTGATATAGAATTAAAACAATAATAGGAAAAGTGGTAGATGATCGAGGCATAAAACATGATAGATATTGGTGATCACCTTAGGAAATTGTTTCACGGGTCTTCATGGGGAAGGTTGAAGAAATTATCAGGTGATGATAATGGCCAGCACAACAATGACCTAGAGTGAAAAATTTCAGGATATAGGTGATTAAAAAAAAGGTACTAGACCCACCATATGTAGGGTAAAGTGGTAGTTATGGTGCTGTAGGGGATAGAAGTGAAAGAATATTCAAGCCTATTTAGGCCAAAAAGAAATTGGATCCTTCTATATTTGGATGAGGGTTATTAAATATTCCCCTAAAAAATTGGGTCTTAGGGCCTTACAATGTACTAGACCAGTTGGGGGTTTGATCAATAACTATAGGGGGTATGGGATCTAACCCAGTTGGACCTTGTGTGGGTGTGTGGGTATGTGTTTTTTTGTTCTATTATAACCTTGTAAATAATAATAATAATTACAATTAGAATTAGAATTAAAATAATAATAGTAGTATTAATAATAATAATAATAATAATAATATGAATAGTAATAGTAATATGAATAGGAATTATAATTATAATAACAATATTAATAATAAAAAGATTAAAAATAATGACAACAACAACAAAAACAATTTATTTATTATAAGTAGAGGGGATTTCAAGAAACCAAACACACACACACTCACACAGGCACACGCACCCTAGTGTTAAATCACTATCCCTCTCCACAAGGAATGGAAAACACCCGATAGACCTATTTTAATACAATACATGACTCAAAGGCCCATAGGTATAGAAGCCTTAGAACTTGGGTGGCTTGAAATCCTAGTGGCCCGGAGGCTGAATACATGGTGACCCCTTGCATGAGAAGCCTGTAACTTTTCATTCTAGTAGTCATTAGCCACACCAACCCCCTTTAAGTTCCACTACACCTATAGTATCAGTCTCGAGTGCTATATTTACCCCTTCCAAAGTCATTTAATTGTGATAGATCGGTGCATCGTGAAGGGAACACCTCAATCCCACAATAGTGCATGTGAGGGAGGTGTGATGATAGGTTTCAATACACCTATCTATCTTCTTAGATTCCCACTTGATGATGCTTGTATGGTGCCCTGCTACACTTCTAACCTATAACTCCACAACATCTGATAATCCCACTACACTGAGAGTCACTTGGCAAGTCAACCATCCATACCACATCAGTGGATGGATGACTGGTTGATAGGTTTCAAAAGATCCATCCATCTTTTGAGGTATCCCACCCAATAGTGCTTGCATGTCTCCATGCTTGTGTTGCCTTCCTGATGCACTGACGCAATGTCCCACCACCCTGGACCACTAATCATTACCCAGAACGGTGGTTTCTACTTACATCAAGCATGCCTCCCTGTATGCCAGAGGCTTCCAACTAGTAGTGAATGTCTACAATGGTACAGTGTGGAGACTATACTCTCATATCAGAGTGAAAAATAATAAGGAAATAACCAACATCATCCACTATAGTAAATAATTAGAGTAAGAAGAAACAAAAAGTAATAATATGAAATGATGTCATATAGACCCAAATGGTTGCACTGTAATACATGACTGATCACCCACTGGGATGATCTTATATATAAAATAAAAATAAAAATAAATAATGATCGAAATAAAAATATAGGAGGTTCCACTACAATACCCGAGTCTCACCTCATCCTAAACCCTAAATACTATCCGAGTTGTTCCATCTTGATCATGAAATCTCAAACCTCAACCCAACTAGGGGATACAAAAAGTGAGGGATTCTCAGTTACCCAAGTTTAGTAGAGGCCCGAGCAAGGTGTGAGTACATAACTTAGTAGGGAACCAATAATGTGGTTTTATGCTGTACCGAAAATGCAGTGATATTTGTACATGACATGATCAGAATAAATAAATAACAGTTGAGAATAAATAAAACCACCAATAATACTTGCTTCAACCCAATGCTATAATGTCTCTAAGCACGTCACATATACCATGCTAACCCATGATTCAAGTGGCATGCCACTTTCAATCCTTAGTTCTACGACCCCGATTGACCATACTTGCTTTGGAAAGTGTCAGGTTGCCTATGATCATGTCACGATGATCATGCCTCCAAATATAATAGGCCTAGGTCTCCCCAGTATATAGATAATTTTCACAAACCACCCATATGTGATTTTTCTCAGCTTGGGTAAATGCCTTCAAGTAACACAAACCTCCCATATATGAGTTTTTTTAGCCATTAGAAACACATACCTGGGAAATGTTCTTATAAATCTCTATCCCAGGATACCAGATCAAACCCAGCTCTATATCCATGGTAGTCCCACTAATAGTAAAATATACCTTCTATATGGGAGTTTTCTCAATTAAGTATCATATACCTCCCTAATGGGAGTTTTATCAGCTTAGGGTATAATTGTACAAGTATCATAGACCTCCCATATAGGAGTTTTCTCAACCACTAAGCAAGACCTCCCTAAGGGTGTTTTCTAAAGAGAAAGATAAAAGACCGCCCATAAGGTAATTTTCCAAAACATAAATAAAAGACTTCCCCTATGGGTGTTTTCCAAAACATAAATAAAATATCACTCCTACTGGAATTTTATTTTTTAACAAAACTACCTAGAGGCCATATAACAGGTCCCGTTATATAAGAAATAAGAACATGGGTTGACCGAACACCTAAACCCACCATCAATATCTACAACCCATCAAACCTGCTCAATGTCGATCTAACACCTGGGAACCTACTAGGGTCCCCTAGGTCACCACACATAAAGGCACCCTACTTGTGGTCCTGGGTCACATTTAATTATTAGGTCATCACATCTATCCCAAACCTATAAGGCATATAGAGGTCTCTCATGAACCACAGGGACACCTCCTCTAAGTCAACTCACCACAACCAAGAGGTGTTAAAGGGTCCTATTCCAGACCACTAAGTCAAATCTATCTCACTCTATTTACACCACTCTAGGGGTTTGAATTTCACCAAGAATTACAGACAACCCATAACTTTATTAATCAATGAATGAGGTGATCAAGGCAGTGAATAAGGGGCAACATGGACTTGGAATTTTTATCCTTCTATCTTAATGAATACCACTACAATTTATCATTTTTATTTTAATAAAAATTGAATAAATAAATTTAAATGGGTCAATACCATCCATTAAATGAAGTCACATCACATGAATCTCAACTAAAAATCATTAATCTATAGGGAATGTACTAAGGAAAACATGCCTCATTCAATGCCTTTTTTCCTTTCTAATAATTTCCCGACATCCTGGAACGTGCATCGCAACGCATGAAAATTTGAAATATTTATTAACCTACCAACTACTATAGAAGTGGCGAGTAAGGTCGAACCACAGAGAGAATGTGAGTAGACACTAGAAATATCCTCTTAGAGTAATGTTCCGGAAGATGGGATTTAACTGTGATTAACAACTAAGAAGTTCTAAAAACTAAATGACTATTTAAATTAACTAAAAATATCTAAGTGAACTACATTATGAAAGAAACCAATAAAATGGAAGTGTTATATCCGTGCCGTCCATTCAAGTGCATGCAATGTCAATTATTTAATTCCCCCAATCCATCATAGATGATCGTAAAATAATAAACTTCAATATGTCAGTCTCCGCAATGTCAAACCACACCATCAGGTCGATAAAACAAGATGATATGTTTTTTTCTTACTCTCACCATGCAGCGTCAATCTCCAGAAGTCAAAGATAACTGTCAGTTCAGCCGTATGTTGAAGTTGAGGGTAGATTGGTGCTGAGTCTGACCAAGCAGAGGTTGCCATTGATTTATGCATGTAAGAGGGATGTGGAAGGAGGGTCTGCCTATGCGATGAGTGGAGGGGAAAGTGGGAATTGGGAGAGTGGGTGAGGGGTATATTAGGGCGTGATATTGGCGATGGCTGAGCGTGATGGGAGGGGTGGGGAGGGAGGCAGGTTGAGGAGGGGAGGGGAGGAAGGTTGGAGAGAAATGGCGAAGAGGGGTGGGGCGTTGTGGGAAAAGAGGAGAGTGGGAGTGGGTAAAGGGGGAGTGGGTTGGTTGGATAGGTGGGGAATAAAAAAAATTAAAAATATAAAAAGTTAAATTCAAATTTAAATTTATAAAAATTAAATCTACTAATCTAAAATTTAAATAATAATAATAATAATAATAAATAGTAATAAGAATTAAAATACATATACATATACATATATAAATTTATTTATTTATTTATTTATGCACATGCAATTAAATATAACACTACTATTAAATATAATAATAACTAACAAAAAATACTATTTTATTAATACAATAAAAATAATGAAATAAAATAAAATATAAATAGAGAGTTAAAATATATACATACTAATAAAAATTAATAAACTAAACTAAACTAACATTAGTGAAACTAATAATAATAATATAATGTTAAATATAATATATAATATTAATATAACTAATACAAATATTAAATTACTAATATTAGTATATAAATTAACTAAATATTATCAAAATATCTAAACAACTACAAAACTACAAAAATAAACTAAAAATATAAAAAAAGGGTTAAACTATTTAATTAAAACCGAGTTATAAAATTATAAAAATACATGTGAAATCCATGTACACCATACCTCTTTCTTGGGATTCTCCAAGCCCATCCGGACACAAACTATCCTTTGGAGGCCCTAACTCACATAAAAACATCAAATATTTAATTATTTACCATTTATAATTAATTATTTAATTCATTTAAACAATTTCAATTAATTTAAAAACATAACTCAATAAGGCCTAAATGTTGTAAACTCACCGGTTGACCTCGTTGCATCAGAACCATAATCAAATTATTTCCAATGACTAGTTACATGCCCCTAAACTCATTCTGGGAAAAAATACTAACATGAGACATTAATCCTTTAGACATGATAATTTAATTTAATCCAAAAGCTTAGAAAATATACCATAGAAACATAAATAATTGAAATATTACATGATGATGAATGTACAATTTCTTGAGACATCCTCTAGCTAGTTTTCATGAAAACACCATCGATCAGGGTGATTTCTACCATGCTCTGGTTGAAATCTCCAAAAAACTAAATGAAATCAGCCCAAAATCAGGGTGGATCAAAGAAATATAAAATGGGATATGAGAGGAGGAATAACCTACTCACCAATGCCATCGAATCACACATGGAACTTCCCAAAATATAGGAGAAATGATGTAGGGGTAGGTTTGTATGAGACCCTCCTTGCACACCATGTATGTTTGAAGAAGAAATGGGGGGCCATACCCCCTTTTTAAATTAAAAAAACACCATTATAACTATCGATACAAAACCATAGGTGTCACATCGTTAATTTTTGGGTTATTCCCTTTTCATGGCCTAAAATCACCACATGAACCATTTAATAGTGTGAATACCACTTTCACACCCTGAAAGGGCTGATGATGTAGTTTTTAGTAGATTTGGACCCCCATCCCTTCCCTAAAATTCACCTGAACCCTCGATACATCCATTAAACCTTAAACCACATCCAAAAAAACAACCTTTATAGATGTCTAAACCCTCAAAATATCATTTCGATTCCTAGATCTCAAAACAAATCTCTGACTAAAAAAATTGAATTCCCTTTGAATTTTTCCCACCCATATAGAAAAAGAGTATTACAGTCAGGCCGAATCCCAGTGTTGCCATGTGCCAACTTAACCATCTATTGATGGGTCAATGGCCGTACATGAATGGCCTGAAGGACCAAGTGTCCCAAAGGCCCAATAAATGGCCTGAAATACCACTGATTAAAGTGAAATGGTTACTATACTAATGTTACAGTACACTGATACAATACTACTATAGTGACCACACCCATTGGGGGTTGAACCCTCAACCATGAGGATGCCAAGAAGGAGCCTATACCACTCAAGTATAGGCTTGTTAGAAATTATGATGATGATGATGATAATGAAGTTCCTAGGAATGAATCACTCTATTGAGAGGGGTGCGATGAATCAATAGAGACCAGTTTTTACAGTTTCATATTCATTAAGTAAATCCCTATAACCTATTAATGTTCGATTCAATCAAGTAAATAGTCTCAAACCCACTCATGTATGTAGAAAATAAATATATAATTGACGTAAGGATTGTTTATAACGTTCATCCCCTTCCTAGGTAACCTACTTCTTACCATGGATGGTTAATACCTGCAACTATATATCCTTCACTATAAGAAACAATAAATCACCAGCTTATAGGTTTGGCATTGAGTCACACTATGCCTATCCAGAGTATCATCAAAAAATAAAACTTCACACTTCATATATAAAATGTTACCATAATGAGATATATATTCTTGAAAGATTGGTCATTTTAGCAACAATATTTATAGATACCCCTCACCGAATCTTTATAAATATTAAGTAATAGTTGATCACTTCATATAGATTTTATGTATAACTGCTACTTATTTTTCTCTCAAACCCCAATATACTACAAACATGGCTTTTATCAGCGCTAGAAAAGCTCATTAACAACGCTAAAAAAGCGATGTTAATCGAGGCGAAGTTAAAGAGGGGTCCTTTTATCAGCGCTTAGAAAAGCGCTGATAAAGACACATTTTATCAGTGAAAAAAAAGCGCTATTAATCGAGGAGAAGTTAGGGGGGTCCCTTTTATCAGCGCTGAAAAAAGAGCTGATAAAAGACCACTTTTATCAGCGCTAAAAAAAAGAACTGCCTTTGCGCATCTTTCACTTACCCGCGCACCCCCCTTTATCAGCGCTTGACCCCCCCTCCCCCCTTATCAACACTAGGCGGCCCCCTCCTACTCCCGCACACTGCCTTTGCACATCTTGCACTTGCCCACACGCCCCTCCTTTCTTCCACCCAGATTCGATCCCGCGACCTCCCCCTTGCGCGCCTGCACCTTTACCTCTAATCCATTTCGTGTTTTTATCTATTTAATGATACATATATATATATATTGTTATATTTATTTGTATATTAATATAGATTCATATTAATATAAATATATTTAGTTATATTTATATATATATATATTTATTCATATAATAATATATATATATATATATATTTATTCATATATTAATATATATTTATATTTATTTATATATATAGTTATATTTATTCATATATTAATATAGATTAATATTAATATAAATATATTTAGTTATATTAATACATATATGTTTCTTCATATATTAGTATATATATATTCGTTCGTATATTAATATATATTTATATCTATTTATATATAAACTTGTAGTTACAATTTTTTATCCGTATATTTATTTGTATATTAATATATATTTATAAGATTAGTTTTAAATACATTTATAAAAGTTTTTTTATGTGTGTTTATAAATAAATAAATAAATACAAACATACATATATAAAACACACACACACACACATACACATATATATTTACGAATAAATACATATATATGTGTATTTGAAAAGCCATAGAATGTTAAAATGACCATAACTTATAATCCAGAAGCCCGTTCCAACTCTACAACCAGCCAAATTGAAGAAAATTAAACAATATTTGATATGATATGTGGTACAGGGCTAACGGACATTCGGATCAGAATTTATACCAGTTTGAAAGTTAACAAATCGGGGTATGCCGACTAAAAACTCAGTTTTGGAGGCCTTATGGGACTTTTTGGCCTCGAAAAATGTGACAGAGGCTTCTCTTGGGTCAACAACACGTAGAGATCGTCACAGGCTTTGATTTGATATGTTGTAGAGCTGAAACGGTCACCCGGATCAAAAGTTATGGCCGTTTGAAGTTTGAGTTACATTTTCAACATATTTTAGATCTTTTATTAATTTTTTTGATTTTTTGTGTCTTCAAATTTTTATTAAATGATTATTAATCGATGATAATTAGTAAATTATTAATTAATAATATTTTTTAAAAACATTTAAAGCCATTTTCACTAAATTTCTTATATATTAAATGTAGTAGTCTATTTATACTTTTCTAAAACATATTTAAAAAATATATATTATATTTATATCAATATAAATATACTTATATAAAAATATATTATTTTTCATGATTTTTTTGAAATATAAAATTTATCTATGCTAGGAAAAAGTGCTGATAAATCCCCCCTTTATCAGCGCTACAAAAAAAAGCGCTGATAAAGGGGTCCCCTTTAACAGCCCTAAAAAAAGCGCTCATAAAGGGGGGGCCTTTATTAGCGCTAAAAAAAGCACTGATAAAAGGGCACTTTTAACAGCGCTTTTTTTAGCGCTGTTAAAAGTACCCCTTTATCAGCGCTTTTTTACCACTGATAAAGGCCCCCCCTTTATCAGCGCTTTTTTTAGTGTTGTTAAAGGGTGGCACTGTAGAAACCCAGTTTTGTGGTAGTGATACTTTGAACTCAGCCAAAAACAAATCTCTGGATGAATGAAACCTTAGTTTATAGTTCTCACACTTTTTTACTCATTACTCACACTCTACTTTTTTATCCCAAAAAAACCACTCACTCTTGTTTTTCCTATCTTAAAATATTGACCATCCTAGGTTTTTTCAAAAGTAACTCATTTAAGAGCATTAAATTGTTCCCATAAAATCAAATCCCTCAAATTAAAAAATGACGATTCTTTCTTTTCCTAAAATTCCAAAGGATCCCTATAAAAACAATTCTTTTGGAAAACTCACTTTACTAAGTACTTCTTTCATAAAAATTCAAAAATAATAATAAATAAAATATTCAGATTGATTTACTCAAATTCTCTTCTGCATGATATCTTCTCAAATGTACATCTTTAATTAATATTCACAAATTTTTCATTTGTTAATTTTTGGTATTTTCCTTCATCACAATGAAACATTCTAAAAATCTTCATATTATTCAATTTTCTCTTCATGATAAAATATTAGTTGAACAAAAATCATCAACTCAAATATTTATCCCTTCGAGACTCAGCTAAAAACACTGCATAATAATATGAAAGTGTTTATTTTAAATTTAGATCAACATAGAATCATCACATTTGATTTCCAAATTTAACATTTGGAGCTTCTTCAATCAACAAACTCAACTTTTAAAAACACTAAAAAAAATTAGATAAACCAACTCAAAATATAAAACATATAATAATAGTGATCATCATTTTTTAAATCCTACATAAAACATCTTGAATAAAAATTTTGATGTGATTTTTTTCACATTGAAGACCAGTTCATGCAATATCAAGTTTATTTTCTTTAAAATATTTTAATTATAGAATATAATATTTTCACTCAGTATAAAATCATAATTTCACTATGTATGGAAGTTTTATGGCGGGGAGATCAAATTCATATACTCAATACTGTTTTATGTTCAATACAAGATGTCTTTTACTCATGCAATTTTTTTATTCTCTCAAAGTCTTACGCTTATGTCATATGACGAATCAAAGTATTACATTGAAGACTTAAAATTAGGATCAAAGATATATTATCAGACTTGAATTATTATATTTAGTGGTGGAGAGACTTATAATTATCCCACTAATCCTATACTCAAACAAGAAGTCTTACATTCAGTGCTTAAAGACTTACACTTTTCACTTTATCAATTTATCAAGCTGGCAAGAATCTTCTGATATTTAGAACAACTTTAAAATTTCTTTAAACTACATCTAGACATTCTCAAACACATTATAAAAAACTCAAAAACACCTTATACTGATTCATAATCAATAGATTAAACTGATTAAAACTCCTCAAAATACTTTAAAGGGATTGTTGTCAACAAATACAACTTTCCATTACTTCACAAATCCATTAGGTTCTTCAATATCTCATTTAGATTTTTTGGAAACCAAACTATAAAATATTTCACAAAAATGATCAACATAATTATATCATGAATCATCAATACAAAACCTATCTCTAAAAAATGTATATTGACACCACACCATAGAAAAATGTAGTGTTTCTAGTGCACCAACACATTGTTGGTAGCATGCTCCTTGTACTAGCCCATTATGGTGAACCATGTAAAATCACATGCATCCTTGTGCTTGATTTACATTACATCATGTGAATCATCATATGATAAAGTTAATAAGGATAATAAAAAGACAAATTGATACTTAAAGACTGGTCAAGTATTTGGATCAACACAAACACTATGGATAAAAGGAGGTGACCCTTTTAATTAAGAGGTCAAGATCCACTAGGGAAGGAAGAAATTTGAAAAGTTTCCATAACCTGATTAACCCCCCTCTCAGGGTATCTAATCCCCTCTTATAACTCTCAAGACTTATCCAATTCATTTTACTCATAATAAATCTTCTTAATATCCATATAAATCTACTACTTACCAAGATGATGGAAGATGAGTCCTTAGAGATTGGTATATCAAGATGCATGTATCTATACCTAGAACAAGAAGCTTAATGGACTTCAAAAGCTCAATATTCTATAAAGTCACTATCATCCGGTCTAATTTAAGCTATATCATAATGAGTGGACTTATGTATCATGATTGATTGATCCAAATATTAAATTTTTAAAGCATCCACACTCCTAGATATCTTCCCAAACTTAGATTTTATAGGATAAACAATTCCAAGTTTTTATTACTTTTACGATCATTAGATTCTAATTAAATCCTCTATTTCATCAAATGATTATCAACATCAAGCCAAGCATCCATATTACAATCAGATTCTCTGTGGTCAGCACCATTACCCTACAACTCAATGTTCATGGAAAGAGAATCCTTGATGAAATCCCCCCCATCTTCAATGTTAACCCTAGTATCGAGGGGTTGAACATCAACAATAGCATAATTAGCTATTGGTTTCATAGATTTATCTATTCATATCCAGAACTTCCAAAATTTCCATTGGTAAACTTAAAATGACATATTGTAGATGAAGATGCTTCAACATGCTTTTCATTGTCAGGCAGACTCTTTACTTGAACGTTTTTAGACCCTTTACTCTAATTGTTTTTATCTTTCCTAGGATCAAACCCCTACATAAGATTCCCATCACCCCTAGAGGAACCAACCATGACATCATTCCCTTAATACCTAATCCAATAATCACCGGGACCATCCGTGGATTTCAATATCACATGAAAATAATTTTGAGTTTCCCCTTGATGGAACAGAAGGAACAAATTATATCTCCATGGAAATTGTCTTTGGAGTTCCCTATAACTTGATAAAGCACACAAAAATAAAGAAGTTTCTCATAGAGAATCAATATGTCAATATCCTCCTTAGAAATATATTACACAACTTGATTGATCAATGTTGAAATGAGATCAACCTTAACTAAAATTCTATCATAATACCCAAAGAGAGAAGCTTTTATGTCTCTATCCATTTTAATGGGAATACCCATAGCTGATTCCACATGAAACAAAATGCATAGATTCTATAAGACCTAATTTAGACCAATAATTCTAGCCCAATCTTGGGATCTAGTGTTCATATGATAAACGGTATTGAAAAGAATATAACACTAGAAACTATATATGGATTCAAGAAAATAGATCCATACCCCCACACATTCCTTTTAATTCCTCATAAGAAAACAAAATATGGAAAAAAACTCTACTAAATGAAATACAATTCCAGTCCATAAATCACCAAAAATAGGTAATATATTTGAAAATTCATCAACATTCTAGACCCAGATAATAATGGGCAGTAAAAGATGATAGATAATAAAAAACCTAAAAATATTGAATCTATCCAAAATAGCTTCCCGGTTAGCTTTAACATGAGTCTTGGTATATTTATGAATGATCCATTCAGGGGATATTTCCACTAGTGATGCAAAGTGTATTTATTTTACCTATTATTAAAAAAACAACAACAACAACAACAATAATAATAATCAAAACAATCTAGGATCGAGATCCTTTTTTATTAAGGAAAGAAAGCACTTTTTAATTTCATTAATTAAGAACCCTTACATTACCTGAATTCCCCAAGAATTACATGGACTGAATTCCCAGATGATGATTTCCTAAAATACCAATTGAATATGTCCCAAAGGCTCTAATAGAAGTCCTTGAAAGACTAAATGAGTAGAATCCATCATGCTGCAACCACAGACTTTACATCGTACCAACCCCTTATTGAATTGTACCACCAACAAACATGCCACAACATACCTCACCAACTTCATCACACATATGATCATAAGATGTGATTACATCCTCTATCACACTATACAACCTCTTTCACACCATGATATGATATCCCTTTGTCAAAACATAAGAAACCATGCGGGTGGAGGGACATTAGATGGATTTCAGCACACTCATCACTCGTCAGAGCTACCACCCACTCAACATCAACTCTATGTTGCCAAAACATGCCACAAATATAATCTCATAACATTTTCTTGAGTCACATTGCCACACCTACCACTTGATTGATCATTTAGAAGCCTCCACTCATGAGATTATGGCCCAGAGGCCTAATGGATTAAAGGCCCATGATGGATTGAAGGCTTGGTGGCTAGTAAGCCAAAATATGTTGTCTGGATGCCCAAATCACATGAATAGTATTACTACTATAATACCCAGCTATAGTTCCTTCTATAGTGACTGCACTACTACAATGCTATAGTACTACTATAGTACCAAAAAAATTCCTTCCCCATCGGAATTTTATCCCAAGATTTTTATATAGGATTAAAAATTCCATGAGATTACAATTAAATGAAAAAACACACACCCTTGGTCCAGAATAGACATGACACACTCCCTCCAAGGGTTGAACCACTCTATAGTTGACCCATTACAATTTTATGGCCTAAAGTCCATATGGAATGAAATCCATTATATAGACCAAATTCCCCATTATCCTAACACAAAGGCCCCCTACCTTTGTCATGTGTTGCGTCAATGGGTTCATGGGTCTGCATTAATGACTATTTAATCACCTGTATCAGCGGATACACCGTTGGATATAAATGGTCTAGAAATCCCCATAAGTGGGGAATCCACTATTTGAAACTTTGTTATATACAAAATTACTGGGTTGATTTACCACTCAAAAACCCTTGGGCCAACAAAAGAAAAAAAACTCACACACCCCTGGGCCAGTAAAGATGGACTAATACCCCCTCCAAGGGTTGGAACACTCAATAGAATCCCATTATAATTTTTATATCTTGAACTCCCTATATTTTATGGCCCAAATCCCCCTTTATCATGGCACAAAGGCCCCTGCAATGGGTAGAGACCTGTTTTTTTCTTAATAAGACTTTGAAATATTTCTAAATATTATTCTAGAGCCAGGTGATGAGACGACATGCGATTTCGAGGTCAGGTGTCCCCAAAATTAATTTTATAAAAATATTAAATATGTTTTATATTACATACATGCAGTTAATCAAAGAAAATTGGATAACTATTAAATGGTTGATCAGATCAGAAATCTGAGATCATGGTTGGGTCCGAAATGCAATGTTTACCCTAGGTGCAACATAAAACAAGTTAGTGTGAGACGTCTGGATCCCTCCCTCGTTGGAAGATAAATTTTAGTGATTTAATTAATTAATTTAATTGATTTATTAAAAATCCATTAACATAATATATGGATATAAATTCATATTTTAGAAGAATTTCCTTATAATTCTATTTTCCAATGACGAAAACCCTCTCATCTCCTCTCATTCCCATTGACGAATGAATAACGATGAAGGACTCTTGGATCCAGGCGGATCGAAGAGTGACGAACACAAAAACTTCTTTCAATCGTTGCACAAGTTTGATCTTCATCAAGGACAACTGATCCAATCTAGGTAGGACTCGTCTTTGGTGTTTTTACACCTTGGATTAAACTTTGAACATATTGATTCCCTTCTTGTCAATATGCGCCCTTGCACGACCCTAGAAATTTAATTAAACTGTTCTCATCAGTTTATTAATTATTGTTATTGTTCTTTGTTCACCATTCTAATGGAGATGAATCAAGGCTGACCAGAAAAATAGGTGAGGTTATCCATCAAATTTTGTTATTCGTTCTTTTATTCTTCATTCTCCCCCCATCAATCGATGTCATTTATTTTGATTGGTGGTTCCACAAATACCCGACTATGAATCAACGTGAAATCGATCCTTACACATCAGATCGTTTATACATACACTGATTTGTGATCAATCAATGGTAAAATCAAACACTAGTGATGTGCCACAGAAGTTTGAACATAATTTAAAGTTGGATCTGGTTGGAAATTCTTAACTCCGGGTTATTGGTGATGGACACCACGAAAACCCTAACCAACGCATTGATAGGGTGGTCCGACCCTCGTTCTCCCGGCGTCGGCCTGCGGCGATTCGATGTGGGGGCCTCTAGTGTTCTGAAGATTCTAAAGAGAGAAGGTGGTGGCCGAATCGGTGTGACGGGCGGCGTTCAAGCGGCTCGCGGGGACTTCCAGGTGAGTGCGGCAGTGCGGCTATCCGGGGCGCAGCAGATGCGCGGTTCAGGTGAGCAGGCGGCTGAGTAGCTTCGGTTTAGGCAGGGGCGGTGACTCCCGGGCGAGGCGGCTCCGATGGTTCGAGACGACGGCGGAGAGCGATGCCGGATGTGGCGGCATAGGAGAGTTTTTTTTACAGTTTTTTTTAAAAAATCCAGAAAACGGTTAGGGCAGAATTTTTTTTAAAAATGCATCTGAAAGGCGACATCCCAGATGCCACCTTTGCATTTCGGGTGCAAGGCAGCATCTGCGATGCCGCCTTTGCACTGCGAGTGAAAGGAGGCATCCGCGATGCCTCCTTTCCCCTAATTTTTTTTGAAAATTTTAATTTTATTGTTTTGTTTTGTTTATATATATATATATATAAACAAAACAAAAAATTTCAGCAGAATTTCTCTGCTATAAAAGATCCAGTGCTACAACCATTACAATAGTCTGGATTCTGACAGAAACCCTTACTCAGACCTCCCTTTTATAAGAGGGCTTACCCTAAAAATCATTCTACATTTTCGATGTGGGATTCAGGTTCTTCCTTTCCTGCGCAGTATATTCTGCATTTCCGATGTGGGATTCTGTTTCAAGTACGTTACATTAAAATACAATAAAATATAAACTATAAGGCCAATATAAATGAAATTTTAAACATTGATTAAACATATAATAAATAGTTGAAAACAAAAATAATTTCCTCAAAAATGTTGATGAAAAATAATCTATAACCTTTCAAAACTGCCTACTTGAAACTTAAAAATGTTTCAAGTATGTGAATTTGAAAGACTATAAAATATAAACTATAAAACAAATGTAAATGAAACTTTAAATATTGATTAAACATATACTAAATAGTTGAAAACAAAAAGAATTTCCAAAAAAAAATGTTGATGAAAAGTAGTTTATAAGCTTTCAAAACAGCCTACTTGAAACTTAAAATTTTTCAAGTACGTGAATTGGAAAGACCATAAAACATAAAATAGAAGACCAATATAAATGAAACGTTAAACATTAATTAAATATATAAGAAATAGTTGAAAACAAAAGTAATTTCCAAAAAAATGTTAATGAAAAAAAATTTATAAGATTTTAAAACCGCCTACTTGAAACTTAAAAATGTTTCAAGTACGTGACTTTGAAAGATTATAATTATATTACTAATTAACTAATTAATTATTATATAATTAATAGTTATATTAATAATTAACTAATTAATTATTATATAAGTAATAATTAATGAGTAATAATTAATAATTAATAATTAATAATTTAACGAATAGTTATAATTAATATTTATATTACTAATTAACTAATTATTAATTACTAATTACTTATTAATAATTATTAATTACCAATTACTAATTATAATGAATAATTATAATTAATATTTATATTACTAATTAATAATTAATAATTAATAATTACTAATTATTAATTAATTAGTTATAATTATGAATTATATTTCTAATTAAATAATTAATTATTATATATGTAATAATTATATTACTAATTAATTATTATATAATTAATGATAATATTACTAATTAACTAATTAATTATGAAATATTTAATTATTAATTATTACTAATTAAAAATTATAATAATTATATTTAATAATAATATTACTAATTAACTAATTAACTATTATATAATTAATAATTACATTACTAATTAACTAATTGATTATTATATAATTAATAGTTATATTAATAATTAACTAAATAATTAAAGTATAAGTAATAATTAATAATTAATAATTAATAATTAATAAGTAATAATTAATAATTATCATTAATATTTATAATTAATATTTATATTACTAATTAATAATTAATAATTACTAATTACTAATTACTAATTAATAATTAGTAATTATAATGAATAAATGTAATTAAAAATTATATTACTAATTTATTAATTAATTGTTATATAATTAATAATTATATAACTAATGAACTAACTAACTATTATATAATTAATTATTAATAATTACTAATTAATAATTATAATGAATAATTATAATTAAAATTTATATTACTAATTAACTAATTAATAATTAATAATTACTAATTACTAATTAATAATTAATAATTATAATGAATAAATGTAATTAAAAATTATATTACTATTTTAGTAATTAATTATTATATAATTAATAATAATATTACAAATTAACTAACTAATTTTTATATAAATAATTATTAATAATTACTAATTAATAATTATAATAAATAATTATAATGAATATTTATATTACTAATTACTAATTAATAATTATAATGTATAATTATACTTAAAAATCATATTACAAATTTACTAATTAATTATTATATAATTAATAATAATATTACTAATTAAATAATTAGTTTTTAAATAATTAATTATTAATAATTACTAATTAATAATTATAATTACTTATTATAATTAATTATCATATTTATAATCAAGTAATTAATTATTATATAATTAATAATGATATTACTAATTAAATAATTATTTATTATATAGTTAATAATTATATAATTAATCATTATATTACTAATTAAGTATTATATAATTAATAATTAATAATTAATAATTAATAATTAATAATTAATAGTTATAATGAATAATTATAATGAATAATTATAATGAATAATTATATTACTAATTAACTACTTAATTATTATATAATAATTTTTAATAATTACCAATTAATAATTATAATGAATAATTATATTACTAATTAACTCATTAACTATTATATAGTTAATAATTAAATTACCAATTAAGTAATTAATTATTATATAATAATTTTTAATAAATACTAATTAATAATTATAATGAATAATTATAATTTATAATTATATTATTAATTAACTAATTATAAAAAGGGCCTCGACTCTATCTTTCTCAAAAAATTAACTAATTAACCATTATATAATTAATAATTATATTACTAATTAACTAATTAGTTATTATATAATTAATGATTAATAAACACTAATTAACAAATTACAAATTATATAGTTAATAATTATATTAATAATCAACTAATTAATTATTATATAATTAATAATTATATTTCTAAGTAACTAATTAATTATTAAATAATTAATAATTATATTACTAATTTACTAATTATATTAGTAATTAAATAATTATTTATTGTATAGTTTATTAATAATAATTAATAATTAACTAACTAATTATTATACAATTAATAGTTTTATAATTAATAATTATATTATTAATTAACAAATTAATATTTAATTATTAATAATTAATAATTATAATTAGTAATTATAATGAATAATTATAATTAGTATTTATAATTAATAATTATAATTAATAATTTTAATGAATAATTTTAATTTATAGTTATATTACTAATTAACTAATTAACTATTATATAATTAATAATTATATTACCAATTAACTAATTAATTATTATATAATAATTTTGAATAATTACAAATTATTAATTATAATGGATAAATATAATTTATAAAAATATTAATAATTAAATAATTAACTATTATATACTGAATAATTATATTACTAATCAATTGGTTAATTATTATATAAATAATTTTTAATAATTTCTAATCAACTAATTAATTATTATATAATTAATTATTAATAATATTAATTTAATAATTAAATAAATTATTATATTTTTAATCCATGTTTTAACTTTAAATTATATCGGTCTTATAGTTTATATTTTATAGTCTTTCAAAACCGCATACTTTAATCATTTTAAGTTTCAAGTAGGTGGTTTTGAAAGCTTATAAATTATTTTTCATGAATATTTTTTTCGAAATTCTTTTTATTTTCGACTATTTGTTATATGTTTAATCCGTGTTTTATGTTTCATTTATATCGGTCTTATAGTTTATATTTTATTGGCTTTCAAAGTCACATGCTTGAAACATTTTTAAGTTTCAAGTTGGTTGTTTTGAAAGCTTATAAATTATTTTTCATCAATATTTTCTATGAAATTCTTTTTATTTTCAACTATTTGTTTTATGGTTAATCCATGTATTAAGTTTCATTTATATTGGTCTTATAATTTATATTTTATTAGCTTTCAAAATCACGTACTTGAAACTTCTGAAGTTTCAAGTAAGTGGTTTTGAAATCTTACAAATTATTTTTTATCATCATTTTTTATGAAATTCTTTTTTTTCAACTATTTTTTACATGTTTAATCCATATTTTAAGGTTCATTTATATTGACCTTATAGTTTATATTTTATAGTCTTTCAAGGTCACATACTTGAAACAGAATCCCACATCGAAAATAGAGAATGTTCTGTACAAGAAATGGAGAACCAGAATCCCACATCGGAAATGTAGAATGATTTACAGGATAAGCTCTCTTATAAAAAGGAGCCTTGGGTGAGAGCTTCTGTCCAAATCCAGACTGCTGTAATGGTAGTACTGTTGGATTTTAAATAGCTGATAAATTTTGCTGAAAATTTTATTTTAGTTTTTTTTATTTTGTTTTGTTTATACACACACACACACACACACACACACACATATATATATATAAACAAAACAAAAAATAAAAATAAAAATAAAAAAATTCTAGAAAAAATAATTTTTTTTCGGTTTTAGGGGAAAGGCGGCATCGTGGATGCCGCCTTTGTGGTGTATTTTCGAAAAAAAATTTAACCTAGCCTGTTTTAGAAAAATATTTAAAAAAAAACTTATTTAAAAAAAACTCTGGCATAGGGTGTGCATTGAGGGGCAGTGGCCCGTGTGAGATGAGGGGAGGGGGAAACCTAACCCTAATGGTTTAATTTTAATAATTAAAATAATAATATTATTAGGAATAATAATATTATTATTATTAAATGGGTTATCTGGCATAACTCCCCCACAGAGTGTCCAATTGACGCATCGTTAGCGGCGACATAACCTCGTTTACAATTCGGTCATTTTAAGACCATTTCGGTGAATTTACCATAACTCGTGACTTGGTCCCATCAAATACCCTTGGAATACTATATTTAATATTATTATTAAATATTCAACCCACCATAACTCATGTGTGTGGCGTCCGATTGACATGCCATCAGTGGTGATGTGACCCTGTATTTAAGACGGTTGATTGAAGAACAATATTGGATATTGAATTCTGGTTTGTATTTTAGGTCCACGAAACACCCAATATTATTATTATTATTATTGTGGAATTCTTGCATATATCGCAACTCTTACATACAACGTTTAATTAACACACTCTCAGCGGTGGCACGACCTTGGTCCTTGATCTGATTTTTCAAGACTATTTTCAGATGTTTAAACTAAAGTCAAGATATTGTCCCCATGGGATGATTTTCAAGAGAAATGTGGTGACATACGACTTTTCCATCAGATGTCCGTTTGGGGAGAATTAATAATTGATCATGTGTGTTTTTTTGCAAGAATCATAATGGTGTGATCCATTTGGACTTGCTGAGCCTTATTTGCAATCTCATTAAATGTGGAAACATGAAAGAAATATTGGTGGAAGATCCTTCTACTGTGTTTTAAGAGAGCCCACAGCTTACATCAACACCAACTCTTGTGAGAGTGTAGAAGATGTATAAAGAGATGCGGTCAAATGTTCTTGGACCATTTGAGGAGGCATGTCAGAAAAATTATGTTTTCACCATCCAGATCAACGATGAGCATCCTGAACTCATTGTCCCTTTGACTATATGTGCCATGTACTCTGGAATCACCTTGGCAAGCTTAGGGGTACTTGTTCACAGTTTAGTACCCGAGAATGGTTAGGAACACGACCTGATGATACAACATGGTCACACATCATGTGGGCCCCACATGCCCCATGTAATACTCTGCGAATTCTTCTACCTCTTGTAACTCCTTCCTCTGAATTTGGATATTGGCATGTGAGTAGCCTATCCTGAGTGTTTTTCCATGTAGTACGCGATGGTTCCCTCCGTAGTGGATTCCAAGTTACGATGCGAGTTGTTCCAGGTGTGACGTCTATCCGAGGCGACACCCGATGACTATAGTAGTGTTCCTCGATGTTTTTTTAGAGAGGTATCATCAATTAGAGATGGAAAGAGTTCCTCAATGTTTTTATGAGTGGTACCATCCAGCAGGGAGGGCTAGATTTCCTCGATGCTTTTCCGAGAGGTAACATCCAGCAGGGAAGGCTAGAGTTCCTCAATACTTTTCCGAGATGTATCATCTAGCAGGGATGTCCAAAGCAGTTCTGATTTTACCTACAGTTAGGCTAGGAAGTGTTCCCTAATGGTAGTTCCGGGTTTACCTCTAGATGGGATGGTAAGTGGACCCCGATGGAAATTTTGGGATTCCCTCTAACTAAGATGGGAAGTGGGTCCCGTCGACGACTCTTTCCTAGTAGTACCCTTCAGTTGGGTTGGGCGGTGGGTCCCTGTCGACTTTCAGGTGATGATCCACCTGACGTACTAGGGCACAGACACTGATGATGACTATAACCCCCTAGTTGGGCTGGGCATGGGTCCTCGACTTTGTGACATGACCTTTGGACTATGTGACACAGTGACGAGGCATGCTTCGATGTACATTTGTACTCACAAGGAAGAGGGATTCTTTTCCCATCAGGATGTGTCCTTGTGATGCGACCTAAAACTGCAAGGGTGAGACAGTGTCGCACAAAGTGGATAATATCAAGGTGTGGTGATTGAGTGCTTTTAACTTTTTGTTCAGAGTAGAAGCGTGGGATGATGGATATTGATGGTGGTTACTTTTGGGACTATTGGTTACTCAATTTCTTTGACTGACTTATGAGACAGAGATTCGATTACTCTCTCATTTGGTTTTATTTGACTGAGAATATATATATATATTATACTTCTAATGACCACTCATTGGGTTTTGGTTACACTCCTTCCCAAATATGTGAAGACGCGTAAGGTATTCCACGTGCTTTTCGTGTCTAGCTTCTTTTGGTTGGATGAGTTTACTCTCCTACTAAATGTAGAGATGAATCAACGAGAATTTCATCTTCTCACCATTTCTATATCCTTATGTTTGGATGAGCTTACTTCACTCTCTTGTCGGGTTGATCCTGCACTCCTTTTACTATACCTTGTCCTATCTACTGCTTTATTTTTTAGAGTATCTCTTACGACTCCCCCTTATCCTTTTTAGAGTATCCTACTAAGTACTTTTTATACTCACCCTTTATGGTCTTTGACTGCATGTATTATTCCTTATGCAGATGACCGGCATGTTTATCATTACTTCAGAGAAGCTTATGGATACGGGTGATTGGACCGCATATGGTGGCCGTATCTTGGGTTCTAGGAGTGGGGCTCTATTAGATGTTTTACATTTTAGTTACCGCTAGGCAGTGGTGCTTTTCTGTTTGGGCATATATTTTTTCCTTTTTCCCTTTTCAGTTGTTTGTACCTTGCATTTACTTTTTAGTGGTTCATGCATGTTTGGTTTATTTATAGCATTTTTTGCGTCTTTGTTTCTTTCTCTCTACACTTTTTCATTGAGTTGGATGTCTGTGTGTACAGGTTCTTAGGAAAAGGCCTCCCTAAGTTTTTTGTGCCTTCAGTGCTTGTATCTACCCCCTGGCCTATGGAGGTGGGCTTGGGGTAGTTGCGGCTTGTCATGCACATCGCAACACGCATGCCAATTTTCAATATTTATTATCCTACCAACTACTATTGAAGTAGAGAGCAGAGTCAAACCACAGAGAGAATGTGATTAGACACTGGAAATGTCCTCTTGGAGGAATGTTCAGGAAGATGGGATTTAGTTGTGTGATTGACAACTAAGTTCTAAAAACTAAATGAATATTTTAAAAATGACTATTTAAATTGACTAAAACTATCTGAGTGAATTAATCTATGAAAGAAACTGGCAGAGATGGAAGTGTCAGAGTCGTGACGTCCGTTCAAGTGCATGAAATATCAATTATTTAATTCCCATATTTGAATATTTATTTATTCAATTATCATTGATTCAAAATTTAATCAAAATACTATCTGGTCTCATTCTCTGATGTTAGACAATATTCTAATGTTTACACAAATTATCCGTCATTTTGTTCTATGTCCTGACAAATAATTTGCGCGTCATTATAGCACTGGATCACTTGGTGAAATATGACGACCCGTTTCTCACAAAGTTGAAGTATCTCCCTGTGTCGGGTTCTCTCACATGAGATCGCTTATTCAGTATCACTCACACAAGTTTGAAAAAGCGTACACACAAAATATTAATTTTTCAATTAATATATTTATTTATTCAGAATTCGATCGTCTGCTTGATCGAATTCCGGATAAATAAATTCTTTAATGAACTCCCATTCATGATTACTTATTAGGTATCACATGAATGGGCACCAAATCATGTGTGCAGGGCCCAAATGATAATAAATTTCAACACTAATATAATTAATTAAATAAAAATCCAATTAAAATTAATTCAAGAGGAGATCAAACATGAGGATAAATTAAAGACATGCAATTACCGTCACTTTCGTCACAACTCTGACACAAAAAGGATTAGCCTGCCATCACGACGACATGACACATAAAATAATGAATAGAAGATATCATCGTGCTCGTGTCGTTGCTATGGTCACCGCGAGACGCCGTCAACAATCGCAAAATAATAATCATCACTCCGCTCCATGCAGTAGATAACGCCACATCTGAATCAAACCACTGCGCCGCTGAAAATATGATCCGATCTGCACTCTCTCTCGTTGTGAGATGTCAATCTCCATAAGCCCAAACGAACTGCCGCACACGTCGATGATGTGTCCGAACCACCATTATTCTTCCAAAATAGAGGAGGGGTGGTCGCTGGAAGTTTTGCTGATCAGCGGAGGGGTCGTCGCTGCTTGCCGCCTACTGCATGCTGAAGTGGCCGAGAGAGGTGAGGGAGGTGAGGAGGGTGATGGGTATCCAAGGGGAGAGGGGAGCGGCAGGTCTACAGGGGATGGGGAGAGGTAGAGTGGGGTGGGGTGCTAGGGATGAGCGGGTGAGGGCCTGGGAGGCGCTGCGGGTAGCAGGTAGGTGGGGTGGAGAGGGCCGACAGGTGAGGTTGGGGCGGCGGGGCCATGGGGAGATGAGGGGCGGTGGCTGGGAAGGGAATCCGGGTAGGGAGATTGGTGGCTGGGTTGTGGAATGGGGAGAGTGGAATGGCCGAGTAGAGGGAGGGGAGCTGGTCCTGGGTGAGGGAGGATGGGGCGGCAGGATAGAAGGGAGGGAGTTAAAGGGGTGTGGTGTGGGTGATTGGAGAGAGGGAGAGGAATGGGTCAAAGGGGGGTGAAGTGGTAGGGGATGGGGAAAAGGGGAAAGTGGTGGAGCGGGTCAAGGCTAGGGGATGGGGTGATTGGAGAGAGAAAAATAAAAAACAAAATCAAAAAGTAAAATCAAAGTTAAAACAAAATTTAAAATTCAAATTAAAAAAACAATTATCTAAATATTTAATGTTAGATAATAATAATAATAATAATAATATAATAATAATTCACATGTATTTAAATATAATACTACTATTAAATATAATAATAAACTAATAACAAGTACTATTTTATTAATTCTACAAAATAATGAAATAAAATAGAATACAAATTAAAATATACATACTAATAAAAATTAAAAAATTAAACTAAACTAAAATTAGTGAAACTAATAATAATAATATAGTGTTAAATATAATATATAAAATTAATATAACTAATAGAAATACTAAATTGCTAATATAAGTATACAAATTAACTAATAATTATCAAAATATCTAAATTACTACAAAACTACAAAAATAAACTAAAAATATAAAAATTGGTTAAACTAATTAATTAAAACTAAGTTAGAAAATTATAAAAATACATGTAAAATCCATGTACATAACGTATTGAGCCCTGATATGGGTCAGGTCATGAAAAAGTGGTATCAAAGGGAGGTTCGACCCTTGGGATGTTGTTCAGATGTTTCCCTAAAAAGGTCTTGGTTGGGTTTAGGGAAACAATGTCGAAGTTTCTCGAGAGTGGCACTCAGGACAGGGAGTCTAGTGATGGTACAGGTGGACGATGTATCAATTCACCATGACCTTGATTACTTTCTTGTCAACTCGGCACCCTGAGACACTTGTTACGGGGAATAATGGTACACAAATCTTATAGGATTGAGTCTTTGACTATCCTTCTTGAGTCATCTCCCCAATTTTTTTGATGTATATATTCTCATTTGATTGTGGTACTCCTTGATAACATTCAGGATGTCTCTATGATGGAAGCTATCTAGGATACCATCTTCGGTTCGTGATGAAGATCCCGTGAGTGATGGGGCCTCAGTTCAGGACCCATCATGTGATCCCCCTTTCTCCGGGTGGGTAGGTAGAAGCACCTCCACCTATTGAGTAGTAGACATACCCAGTGGTTCAGGCTGAGGACATGCATAGGATGAACACACTTCATGAGTTCTAGTGAAAGAGACTATATAGGTTTCGTGGTGAGCCATACCCTCAGGCATCAGAGGTTGGCTTGATTCGGTGGTATGCCTCTTCAGGATTTTGCAGACACTGGAAGATCATATGGTGGCTTTGGTAGTCAGTATTTTCCACAGAGTAGCTGGGTGATGGTGGGGCATGGTAACTCAGATACTCGATTAGTCGGAACTCTCATGGTACGGCTTCCAACAGCTATTTCACGAGGATTACTACCCCTCCTGCTTGCACTCCATTCAAATTCCGGATATCCTACAATTTCAAAAGGGATGGATGAAAGTGAACGAGTACACAACTAGGTTCACATACCTTGCACACTACTCTCTGTACTTGATCTATGATGGCTACTTCCAACCATGGAATTTCAAGTAGGGACTCCGTAGAGAGATATGTGCTATCATAGTACCCTTGTGCATCCCCACCTATGATGAGGTGTTGGAGAAGGCACTTGTGACCAATATATTTATGTTGGATAGATTCCAGGTGGTTGGAACTAGTAGGAGGTGCAACAGGGCCAAGTCATCTTCAGCAGCAGTAAGGTTCCATAGATATCGGAATAGGATATCCTTCCATGAGCAAGCTCAAACACATGGTCTTTTAAAGCAAGGATAATGTAGAGCACCAAGGATTTCTGGAGAGTTTCGGTGTTATACTTGTGATGGGTAAGGTCACATGGCATGAGACTACCTGACTTGACATGATAAGAATTCCAAGCAGGTTGCAGGTGGACTACCACGGCAGAGAAAACACTGTGATCAGGGTGGTCCCCAGGTAGGTGGTGCTGGTAGGGGATCAGGAGAAGCTGAAGGTGGTAGATGATGTTATTAGGTCTTTCCACCACCACCAGGTGGCCCATGCCAGGCTCATGAATCTGGAAGTTGGGACTATGGATAACCACAAGCTTTGGATGTCTACGTTCCTCTAGAGAATGAGATTATAAGATGTATGCCTTGCATCTTTTATAATTTTTTGTAGTAGAACTTGTTAGGCACTTTGTGAAGTACTATTTTCTCTCTACTCCTTGCTTGAGGTCTTACTAGGGTGACACGGGGAGTCAGTTTAGCCCTGTGTCTGTATTGTTCAACGTAACTTGAATGCAGAAAGAAGAGGGGTCCTTCCCCCATCGAGATGTGTTTTTGTGATGTGATCAAAACTGTAAGGGAGAGTCAGTGACACCCAAGGAGGATAGTATCGAGGTGTGGTGAAAGAGTCCCCCTGACTTGTGTGTTCAGGGTGAGGTTGTGTAGTAGAGTGTCATAGCAGTTCCTAACATTTCCAGTGGAGTTTTCTGCTTAACCTCCTTTTTCTTGGAATGCCACTAGTGGGTATGATTGAATGTCTAGTTTGGGGATACTCTCCTTAAAAGAGGGGAAAATATGCACGGGGTATGCCACGTGCTTTATGTTTTTAGCCTCTTGTAGTTGGATTAGTTTACTCACCTACCTTGTTCGTTGGAACCTTTTCTTGCTCAACGTCAACCTTGATACAATAGTTATCAAGTACATGTAGAGTTGATGGAGACCCCATGAACAGAACTACGCAACTCACTACCTGGGGATGGAAACGATAGTCATCGCCCTAAGAATGTGGAGACATTATCTTTTGGAAGAGCGCTTTGTGGTTTGTTCTGACCACTAAAGTACTAGGTATGTCTCCACTCATGGAGATTTGAACCAGAGACAACGATGATGGTTGAACTTCCTGTAGAACTATGACTTCGAGATAGTCTATATTCTAGGAAATGGCAATGTTTTAGCAGATTACCTTAGTGGTAAGTCCTAGGATCACCTAGCGTGGGAAGTTCCAGAGCAATAAGATTCCCTGAAGCTGACTCCGATGGAGCAGGACGGTACAGTTTTCTTCAGTTGATGGTAGTGACTCATTCACTTCTCAAGCGTGCAAGAGATCCTCGATTTTTAGACATCAACTGAAAAATCCTGTGTAACCAGATATCCTTGGTTGTTTCACCATATGGATATTCTAAAGGAGGGAATCACAAGACCCTATTCCAGGGAAAAACAGAAATTCCAATCATGACGTGGGATGTAGAGGTTTGTCAGGGGAGGCAAACTATCCCCCTGAGTTTCTTTAGGCCATTCGAGATCATGCGGAGGGTTGTAGAGGTTTCCTACCGCCATGAAATACCCCCAATAGATGGAGTGTGCACTCGAAATCTTCCACATTTCGTAGCTGAGGAGATATGTGTAGGTCTTCTTGAGAGTGGGAGATCCAGGTGTGAGCTTAGTATCCCAAGGTGTTTGTTTAGTTTTTCTTTTTAGGGACAAAAATCTTAAAGTAGAGAATGATGTAAAGACCCTTTTTTCTAATAATACTTTGAAATATTGCTAAATATTATTCCAGAGCCAGGATCTAAGATGACTTGTGATTCTGAGGCATGGTGTGCCCAGAATTAATTTTATAAAAAATATGAAATATGTTTTATATTATGCATGCACGGTTAATCAAAGAAAATGGGAGAACTCTTAAATAGCTTATCAGATCATAAATCTGAGACCATGATTGGGTCTGAAACGCAGTGTTTACCCTAGTCGCGACATAAAATAAGTTGGCATGGGACATCTGGATCCCACGCTTGTTGGTAGAGAATTTTTAGTGATTGAATTAATTAATTTAATTAAATGATTAAAAAATTCTTTAACCTTATTTATGGATATATATTCATATTTTAGAATAATTGCCTCATAATTCCGTTTTTCCAACGACGACAACCCTCTCCTCTCCTCTCCTTCCCGTTGAAGAACAAAGAACAACGACGGACCCCTGGATCCAAGAGGATAAAAGTGTGACAAACGCAGAATATTCTTCTGATCGTTGGGCAAGTGCGATCTTCTTGACCGATCCAATCCAGGTAGGAATCATCTATAGTGTTTTTACGCCTTGGATTAAACATTGAACATATTGATTCACTGCTTGTTAATTTTCACCCTTGCACGACCCCTGAAATCTATTTAAACTGTTCAGACCAGTTTATTAATTATTGTTATTGTTCATTTTTCATCATTATAATGATGATGAATAAAGGCTAACCTGAAAAATAGTCGAGTTTATTCATCAAATTTTTCTAATAATGCTTTTTTTCTTCGTTCTCCCCCCATTCATCGTTGTCATATATTGTGATCGGTGGTTCGACAAATTCCTGATTATGAATCAATGTGAAACCGATCATTACACATCAGATCGTTTATGCGGACACCCATTTGTGATCAATAGGGTGAAATAAAACCCTAGTTTTGAACAACATTTGAAGTCAGATCTGGTGTGGAAATTCTAAAATCCAGGTTATTGGTGCTGGATGCCACGAAAACCCCAACCAACGTAGAAAAAGGTGGTCCGATCCTCCTTCTCCAGGCGTCGGCATGCGGCGGTCCGAGGCAGAAGCCTCCGGTGGTCCAGAGAGTCTGAGGCGAGCTGGTGGTGGCCCGTTCGATGCGATGTGCAGCATCTGAGTGGCTTGCGGTGGCTTCTGGGTGAGCGCGGTGGTGCGACTGTCCGGGGCGCGACAGATGTGCAGTTTAGGCGAGCAGGCGGCCGAGCGGCTTCGGTCCTGGCAGGGGCGGCGACTCCCGGGCGAGGCGGCTCCAAAAAATTGAGATGGCAGCGTTGATCCAGACCGAAAGCGGTAGCCCAAGTTAGAAGAGGGGATGGAGAAACCTAACCCTAATGGTTTAATTTTAATAATTATAATAATAATAATAATATTATCAATAGTAATATTATTATTATTAAATGGGTTATCTTCCATAACTCATCCACGGAGCGTCATTGACGTGTCGTCAGCAGCGGCATAACTGTGTTTACAATTTGGTCATTTTAAGAGCATTTTGAAGAATTTACCCTGACCCATGACTTGGGCCCACGAAACTCCTGTGGAATAATAGATTTAATAATATTATTAAATCTTTGACCCACCATAACTCCTGCGTACGATGTCCAATTGATGTGTCGTCAGTGGCGATGTGAACCTGTCTTTAAGACGGTCGGTTCAAGACAAATGTTGGATATTGAATTTTGGTTCGTGGTTTGGGTCCATGAAACACCCCATAATAATAGTAATAATATTTTTGCGGAATTATTACATAAGTCATAACTCTTCCATACGATGTCTGCTTAACGCTCCGTCAGCGGTGGCATGACCCTGGTCCTTGAGTGGACTTTTCAAGACTATTTTTGGATGTTTAATCTAATGTTGAGGCATGAACCCCATGGGACACTTTTCAAGTGAAATGCGGCGACATATGACTTTTCCATCAGATGTCCGTTTGGGGTGAATGAATAATCAATCTTGTGTTTTTTTCTGCAAGGATCACAATGATGTGATCCATTTGGATGTGTAGATCCTTATTCATGATCTCATTAAATGTGGAATCATGAATGGAATATTGATGAAAGATCATTCTACTGTGTTTGAAGAGAACTCATGACTTACATCTGCACCGACTCTTGTGAGAGTGAAGATGATGTATGAAGAGATGTTGTCTAATGTTCTAGGACCATTTGAGGAGGTGTGCCAGTGAAATTACATTTTCTCCCTCCCCATCAATGACGATCATCATGCGCTCGTTGGCCTACTGACTATATGTGCCATGTACTCTAGGAGTACCTTAGAACTCTTAGGGTAACTTGTTCACAATTTAGTACCCAAGAATGGTTAGGTACACAACCTGATGATGAGGTGGGGCCACACATCGTATGGGCCCCACATGTGTTGTGTACTACTCATCGAATTCTTATACCTCTCATAACTACTTACCATGAACTCAGATATTGGAATGCGAGTAGCCTATCCTGAGTGTTTTTCCATGTAGTATGAGATGGTGCCCTCTGTAGTGGCTTTCGAGATATGATGCAAGTTGTTCCGGGTGTGACGCCTATCCAGGGAGACACTAGATGACTACAGTAGTGTTCCTTGATGTTTTTTCGAGAGGCACCATCCAACATGGATGGACAGAGTTCCTTGATATTTTTCCAAGAGGTACCATCTAGTAGGGATGCCCATAGTTCCTTGATGCTTTTCTGGGAGGTACCACCCAGCAGTGATGGCCAGGGTTCCTCAATACTTTTACAAGAGGTACCATCCAGTAGGGATGGCCAGAGCAGTTCTGGGTTTACCTCCAGCTAGGTTGGGAGGTGGTCCCTAGTGGCAGTTCTAGGTTTACTTCTAGCTGGGCTGGGAAGTGGTCCCCAATGGAAGTTCTGGGCTTCCCTCTAGCTGGGCTGGGTAGTGGGTCCCATCGACGACTCTTTTCGGTAAGTACCCTCCAATTGGGATGGGAAGTGGGTCCCCTTTATCTTCTGGGTGATTATCCCCCATGATGTACTAGGGCACGAACACCCGATGATGAGTGGACCCACCCACCAGCCAAGATAGACATGGGTCGTCGACTTTATGACATGACCACTTGACTGTGTGACATAGTGATGAGGCATGCTTTGACGTACCTTTGGATTCATGAGGAAGAGGGATGCTTTTCTCACCAATACATGTTTTTATGATGCGACCTAAATTCGTGAGGGTGAGATAGTGCCTCCGAAAGCAGATAGTATCAAGGTGTGGTGATTGAGTCACTTTGACTTGTAGTTCAGAGCAGACATGTGGGATACTGGGCATTGATGGTGGTTACTTCTATGACTGTTGGCTACTCACTTTCTTTGATTGAGCTATGAGATGGAGATCCCCTTACTCTCTTGTTTGGGTTTCCTTGACTGATCACACACACACACACACACACACACATATATATTATTTCCAATGCCCACTCCTTGAGTTTTGGTTACTCTCCGTCCAAGAGAGGTGAAGATGCATGAGGTATGTCACGTGATTTCTGTGTCTAACTTCTCATTACTGGATGATTTTACTCTCCTATTATAGGTAGTGAAGTCTCATCAATAATTTCACATTCTCACCATTTCTAACTCCTTGTGTTTGGATTAGATTACTTCACTATCTTTTTATGTTGAGCTACACTCCTTTTACTGTACCTTGTCCTATTTAATGATTTTCTTTTCAAAGTATCTCTTACTGCTCCCACTTCTTCTTTTTGGGGTGTCATAATGAGTATTTTTATACTCACCCTTGCATGGTATTTTCCTGCACGTTTTGTGCCTTATGTATATGACATATAGGTTGATCGTGACTTCATAGGAGCTTAGGGATACGAGTTCTTGGACTACGTATGGTGGTTATAGCTTGGGTTCTAGGAGTGGGTCTCTCTGAGCTATTTTTCTTTTTATTTACTACCAGGTAGTGGAAGTTTTTTGGTTGTGAGTGTATTTTTTCCTTTTTTACTTTTATTTTACTATATCGTACTTGTATCGTTTAGTGGTTAATGCATGTTTGGTTTATTTATAGTAGTATTACATCTTTGTTCCTTTCCCTCTGAACTTTTTCATTGATTTAGCTACATGTGTGTGTACAAGTTCTTAGGCAAAGGACTCCCCAAGTTTGTTGTGCCTTCAGTGCTTGTCGCCACCCCTTGGCCTATGGTGGTGGGCTGGGGGTAGTTTTGGCTCAAGCCCCGACATGGGTCGGGTCATGACAAGAATCTTCTTGCCATACCACCTATATTTCACTACACCATCGACCCACCGATGTTGCGACCCTCAAATTCAATCCATAATTGGCCCATAAATTCCACCTAAAGGAAGATGTCTGGATTTGAACCCTAGTTAGATTCTGAATTATGAGGTGACTCTACTACTCACGCAATCCCCCAACTATATAATAATAATAATAATAATAATAATAATAATTTATTTAAGTTCAAGGAAGTTACAAGAAATAAAACATCACACACACACATACCCTTGGGGTAATAAGGATAGATCACCCCCCCTCCAAGGTTTGAACAACTTCATAACTATACCATTATAATTTTATAGCCTAAAGACCCACTAGTTGATTATCATAAGGCCCCTTCATCCTAGTCCAAAGGCCCCCTACCTATGTCCTACGTTACACCTATGTGTACATTGGTATGAATCTCTATCTGTGTCATTTTCTACATAAATACCTACATCATTGGCCATAAATGGCCCATAAATCCCTCCAAATGGCGGTGAAAGTGGTGGACGAAGTGATGAAGAACACCGAAACACCCAACAGTAGCAGCACCAACACCATAAATATAAACAGCAACAACAATATCAATAACAACAACACCAAAAGAAACACTACCACCACCACCACCAACACCAACGACAACAAGAAGAACAATAAAAATAATAATCCTAAATGATTTGAGACTTGATTTGGTCACCCAACCCATACCCCTCAAAATTTTATTAAATAATACAGAAGTTTTAGTGTATACAGATAGTGTTATGAGCCTACACTATGGCTCCACACTTTCCTGACTCCCAGTTCTTCTGATGCCTCCTATTCGCTTCCTCCTTGGGTTTTGCGGGTCTAATCAATGATGATTGATCTCCTTGATTCTACTGGGTATATACTTATCCTTCTCTTTATTTCTCCTCCCCCCCTCTTAGCTGATACAACTTCCTGGTGTGGACATTACACGTCGCTCACCACCCCTTTTTCGGTCTAACCCTGTGCATCGGATCCCCATTCTGGGTCTGTGTACAAGAGATTTAGATGGTTTGGGTTAGCACCGGTGGTGGTGTCTAGTGTCTTTCTTCTCTACTTCCCTTTCTGGACTATGCATCATGTACAAATCTATTTCGGTCAGGCTTGATTCGGGATATGGGCCTACTTGGGATGGTGTTGGATGGGGGTTGTAGTAGTCATTGTTTGGGTTCTTCGTTGGCGTTGGCCTTGTAATTTCTTCTTCTTAGATCATTCTCTATTTTTCAGGCTTGTTGCTTCTTTATACTATTGTTCTTATTTCAGTATTTTTTGGCCTCTTTGGTTTTGGTTGTTTTTGCTTCGGAATGAGGTTTGGACTGGTGATGTTTTTTGGGATCGTTCTTTATCTAGGATAAGTGCTTTATGTTGTTGGTTTTTTATGATTCTCTATTTTTGGTTCAATGTTTTGATAGTGGTATGTGGTTTTATCTACCCTATTGATGATGATATAGTCTCTAGCATGGTATCCTACCAAGGCCTCCATCTGCTCAACCCTGCTCTGACATCCTAGTGTAGCACTCCCTTCCTAGTCGATCTGGTGTGCGGGTTTTCATGGAGGTTATGGGAGGTGCGGTTCGGGTGTCTTATGTTCTATGGGAGGGCTACTGGCTCATCGTAGAAGGTTTTAAATTCGGTGAAGTTCTGTTATAATGCTTTTATGGTGGAAACGTTGGAGTTCTATGATGGACACTTGAAGACAACGGTGGTGAATAGTCGACAACGAGGTTGAGAGGTTGAAGGGATCTTCTAGTTTTGATTTCTATGGTTACCAACTCTGGTAGGGATGGATGATGAAGATTATAATGGTGGTGTACCTACTGACAATGGAAGATGTCGGGATATGTGATTGACTGACACAGGTGCCTCATTGTTCATGGAAGCCTTGGGTTTGGTGTTTTTTTTTTGAATTTCAAATTTAGTTTCTTGATATTGGTCCTCACCCCTGCACATATCATCTTTCGGTTAGCATCAGAAGAGGATTACTACCAGCTTTGGATTAGGAAAACATGGTTCTTTGGGGGCTATCCAATAAAGATCCTCAAATGGACCCCAAACTTTGATCCACATTTTGAACCCCCGATTGTCCCTATCTGGGTGGGTTTTCCTGGTCTTCCGATTTACTTGTTTAAACATATGGATTTTTTCCCATTGCGAGACTCATTAGAAACCCTTTGAAACTTGACTTTGCAACTAAACAACTTACCCGAAACTCAGTTGAAAGAATCTATATAGAAGTTTATATTTATAATAAACTTCCCACTCACATTTCGATTCAAAATGGAGACCATGGTCTCTACCAAGAGGTTGTCTATGAAGAAATTCCAGATTATTGTCAAAGTTATTTAAGTTAGGTCATATCTCAAGAAACTGTGGAAGACCTGCATGAGCTGAGGCCCCAAAAGCCATTTGGGTGGCAAAAGAAAAGGATGTTGGACCCTCTTCTTATATTAAGGAATCAGATAACTCTAAGGCAATTGTTCATTTGGATAATGAGAATTTTTTGGAAGCTCAAGGGACTGATTTTGTCAATGCAGTTTTGATTTCCACAAAAAATGTTTCTACTCTGTCGGCTAGCTTGGTTAAGGATCATGATATACTTAATGAAAACCAATAAAACCAAACTAAGGAGCTTGATGACTGCTCAGAAACCAGTGCTAACTCTCAGGAGAATGAAGATGAACATATTCAATTGGAAGAGAACTTTCTGAAATCAATGTCTAGAAAGGGAAAAAACCCATGGTTGAAAATGATGGATTCATCACTCCTAACCCTAGGAAAACTAGGAAAAGGAGAGATTATACACAATTGGAAAAACCATTTGCACTCGTTCAATAGATCCCACTCAGATTTCAAATACTAAGCAAGATCATACTATTGTAACTGATGATCAGATTCAAATTCATAAACAAAAGAACTATGTTGAGGAGGGGGATCCTGCCTATAGAGATGCTTTTCAGATTCCAGAGGAAGATGATGTGAGTGAGGAAGTTTATACTTGGATGGAAGAACATGATGAATTAGTATATCAAATATATTTATATAGATAGGTTCCAGCTGAAACATATCTTGAAATCAGAAAAAGAATGTTCACAAGGTTGATTAAAGAATACAAGTCGAACCCCAACTTTCATTTCAGAGACATTCCATGGGCTTGGATTCTTGATTTATTAGATTCCTCTCCAATCTGTTTTTTTCTTAGCATATGGCTGGTTGTATGTCTGATAAATAGTCCTTAGGAGTTCCTATACTCACTTTGGTTGATGTTTGGTCCGTGCCATTATGAGCATTCGTTTGGTGAACTGTTCTGAATCCTCTTTGAGTATCCTCCAAAGAGATCAGCTGACTTTGATGGAAATTTGTGCTGAAACTTTCTACCTTCATTCTGGTTTCACCTACTGTCAAACTGATTCTCTTCATACTGGTTTTTCTCTGATCGAAGGAAATACTCTGCTAACCCTGCTTCCTTTTGTACTGAAATGTTATATCTTTTTCTTGCATCATGCTTTGCGATCTATGGAGGTGCTTGATGTTTGTCTGAAACTGGAGCATGTCTCGGCGATGCTCAAGGGGGGCTCCCAATTTTTGATGAAGAGTTCAGCATGGAATGGAATATCATGCAGGAGGACTATACTGTGAAATTGACGAAACATTAGGAAGTTCTTGGATGCTGGAATAGAGTCTCAAATGGAAGAAACACAGTTGTGATCACATACTGAAAGCCTGAAATTTTTCTCTGGTTTTTCTTTGTCATTTACTTGTATCCTCTTTAATTCCCTACTGGTGTAAATTCATTACACCTCGAGTCTGTACTACATACATTTTTTTTTAATAAATTCCTATGGGGGGAATGAACTGGGAAACCAGTTCATGTCATCAACCTATTAAAAAAAGTACACAAATAAGTGGAAAAATCAAATATATTCATCTATAAGGGTCATATCCATCCTCCATTTCTTCTTTCAAAGTCCCAAGTACTATTAAAACAACCATATTATAATTTATCATAATCCAAAATATAAAAGTAAAATTTTAAACCCCTAATTTTTTCCAATGCATCCTTCAGTGTTTTAGGCATGAAACAGTCCAAAACAGAATTCATATATAGCTTTGGTTTCTTCAGGTCATCACCAAACCCAAATCAGTGAAAGAACCAAGATCAAATTGAATTTCTTGAAAGATAACAAATTTTTATAAAACCCCTTGAGAATCAAAAATATGTTTGAGATTGAAAGCCACACTAAATGCAATAAGACCGATTCAAGTCCATAACTTTTGGCACCTATCCTTCCCAGCTGCATCCACATATGGAAGAGAGTTTAAAACAATAAAGAAACATGTAACATGAAAAATATCCCTAAAATATGAGTTTAACACATAACCTCCTATGAAATCCTATCATATGAACCTATAGATGAAAAATTAAAAAATAAATATATGTTGCATTCAAAAAACAGATAAATCCCAGTGCTTCTATACCTGACCAGCTCATCAGACCCTTTGGGGTAGGACTTATCAGATTATTGTCCATGGCTAGGAGGAGGAGATCCCTTTTCTTCATCCTCATTCCTTTTGGGCACATGTTTTTCACTATAATTCATCAATTACAGTTATTGGTTAGAGATACATGGTTTCCCTTCAAATCAACAGAGTAAATTAGCTTCTCTATAAACACATCAGTGTCACTGACATCCATATCCTTCATTTAGGTAAGGTTTGTATACATCGCCTATTCATTTTTTTTCACCAAAAATCATGTTGGAAGTAGGGAAAACACCTATAGATTTCTCAACACAACCAACCTTATGTTCAACATCAAGTGTTTCATTGGGATTGGCAGATTCAGAGTCACTAACTCCCATATGTATCTTTACCTTTCTTCCCTCATATTTCAGAGATGGAACAACCATGTATTTCCCAATGGATCTATCCATGGGTCGATCCAAATTTACACATATGGATAGACTACTTATCTTTGTATTTCATGGCCATATTTTAATATTCAATTTTACAAGAGAGTTCACCCATGATTCATATTTCTTCCCCCTTAATATCAAAATTTAATGAGCTTATCTTCTTATAAGTTAGCTGAGACTAGCTGAAGTTCGCTCTCAAAAGATCCCTTCTCACTAAAGGAAAATTCATAATTCTCCTATGATTCTACAATATAAACCATTTGATCTATTAAAATAGTATATAGGTATTCCATTTGTCGACCCCAAGAATTATTAGTTCTAAATTAATCCTAAGTGGAAACACAAAATGAAGTATAAACATTCCATGCATGTTTATAAAAAATCTCAGCCTCTTTGCTGGTGTACGAGGACCCCTCAAGAGATGAGTATGCATGAATCCCAATTTAGGAGACAGGAATCATCTCCCTATACCCCTATCCCACATACTGCTTCTTCCTTTTCCAAATAAAATTTATTTACAGCCTCATGATCTCGTTCATGATAGATCAGTTTCTTCTCAAGATTGAGTGAAACTCCATTCAAGGTACTGCCCTATGCATCCTTCCTAGAAGCATCCATGTTACCTTTATAACCATGAAACTCATGTGATTCATCATTTATAGATACCTATGCATTGAATAAAATGGAATAATCCTTAGAATACTTATCCTAAACTTTATAATGATCAATATAATGACCCCTCATCCCACATTTTCCATAGATCGTTGCTTTCCTTTAGTTATTATAAGCACACATTATGTTATTGTAACCTCGATAAAAATCATGAAATTTTTCATATTAAACAAAAAGATAAAACCTAAAATACTCTATATTAAGAATTATTATTTTTATTAGAGGTATTTCAAGATTAATATTCACCAGGAAATGGGAAAAGTTCTTGTGCCTAGCCCTTTCTATTTATTTTTCCATTTTAATCAGAATCCCTATAGTAAAAGAGATTTCAAATGAAATTTTGGGGTTCCCAAAAAACCAACTAAACCCCTAAATTATTATCCAAATTTTAGTGATGGAATTATTCACATTGAGAGGGTTTAACTGAGGATCCTAGTTCTAGATTCATAAAATACTAGGTTTTAGATTCACAAAGCTAAAGCTATAAGATTTATATTTTAAATTCATAACTGAAAAAAACAACATGAAAAAACCTCTACCCAGAGAGTTTATTCGCCATATATTAAAACAAAAAAAATAAAGAAAGAATTTTTAAAAGGTTAGATAGATTCAATGTACACTCCTTTTAACTTAAAGATAAATTTACAATGATATAATTCTTACATTCATTATGTTTGTTAGAAATGAGGCCTTAATTCACTTTAAAGAACATTGTATCCCCCTTCTTCATGATCTTCTAAGTAAAAAAATTGATCTAATTATGATAATAATGAAAGGTACTTGATCTAATTTAAGGACCAGATAAATTTGGTATGGAGGCCCTTGATGAGAAGTCTATATCATAATTTCGCACCAATCATAAGCTATGACCCCTGTTAGTAGTTATCTTACATTGTAACTAGATTTAATGATGAATCCCACCTACCAAGAGTCATTGGCTCATGATGGCCTCCGATAAACCTTATCATGGATCCCCTTTATCTCACACAATAATTTTGTATGGGAGTAATAATGTGTTATAGATTCCACCATAACTATTTATATTTCTATAATCCCACTTATAGAGGGCTATATGGAACCTTGGTGTATCAAATACCTTATCGTGCCACATCATTATAGTAGTTACACTGTGTTGATAGTCACATAGAAGGTCACCCATCCACCCCGTGTTAGAAATCCATAAGGTCGAATGGATAATTGATAGGTTTTAGTGCATGCATCCCTCTTTCTAAGCCACCAACCCAGTGGAACTAACATGATTCCATGCTATGCCACTTGCCTGTTGCTTCAAGATATTCTATCGGTATCACACTACCTAATTCCTATTTCTTATGTATCCCATAAAGTGGACCCAAATTGGTTTTTTATTCATAGATTGAAGGCCCTTAATCATGCACTATGAAAGGCCCTTCATTTTTTCCATGAAGGCCTAGCTATATAGGGGACACAAGTCGTGTGCCATCCTCCTACACCCAGGTGACGTCTTCCACCCCTATAGTTTACCGACCACCTCCTTCAGTCAATAAAACATCACTATGCCTTGACATAAAGTAGGGGGCCTTAGTACCACTACTGGGGTCAGAAAATTTGTTGACCCTAGAAATAAACGCATCCCAGTTTTATAGGACACCATCCAACTACCCCCACACACAATATTGGGGTGTGAGAAATTAACAAGGGTGATATCTGAACCCTCACCCCCAGGCGTGCTTCCATAGTTGAGAAATAATCAGCCTCAAATCTATTATCAAAATGTATTGGTTTATGTGACAAGAATATATTTTACATCAGGAGATCAAGTTAATATCCAATTAAATTTTACACCTTGATGCCCCTAGTTTGAGGGAAAAGAAAAGGGGAATTGGCTCATACATCATGAAGGCCCTTCCATGGCCTAAGTTTAACTCCCCTTACATAAATAGGAAATAGTGTTCATGCCTGGCAGGACTCGATACTTGGATAGTTCCCATGTCATAATCTAAAATGGTCAGTCTCATGACCCAAGACAACCAATCCCATAATCCTTTTATATATAAAGTAAAATAGATGTAAGGGTTTATAATTTCAAAAGTAGTGTGAAAACCCACAAAAAAGCAAAATTTGGGAAATAACTACATGACCCCAAAAAATAGAGTGTGATAACTACATGACCCCTTAAAGAATTTCTTATTGTTATCCCAGGATTTTTGATTACCAAATTTACATGAAAGATCCCAAATATCCATATTCAAGTTAGATTTAATGTAATATTAAATGTTGTATGAAAAAAAATCCATTACTCCAAGGTAAATAACTAAAGATACGAGGTTCCATTTTTATAAAAAAAACTCAACTTGTGAGTCAAACTAATTCATAAGAGCATCAAAAAGTCCTTGAGGCAACCTATCTTCCACAATATCATCTGGTGAGTATCTATAGTTTTTTTATACATTTCCAACTCCCATTCCTCATCAATGGAATTTAAAAATATATCCTAAAAAGATATCATGATATCGAAAAATGAGGTGGGTAAGTCCCTTTACTATATCAGGATGTACCTATTGCCTCCTTTGATGTGACCCTGACATGGGAAACTCTATCCTGAACCTCATACTTTCTAAGTAGAGATTTAGTTTTAGTATCCTTAACATACACATATTGTTGAACTAAAGATACAGTTTTCTTCAAAATCATCCATATGATTGAATGGAATACTATCCTAGAAAACCATCTTCTTAGATTCATTAGAAGTGACAATATCAACCACTATTATTGCAACCTTTTGGAGGTTCCTATAAAGAAAAACTTTGATAGCTTCTTGACTGATTAGATGATACCTTTTATTTTTGTCAGTATAACTCCTTATAACCACATTAAACCCAAAAAATTCATCACCACTGACTAGATATGGTCTCCCAATTAGTTGATAGATATTTTCAACTCAAATAATTTATTATAAGAGAAATACCATTTTATCAAAGGAATAACAGTTTCATTGTATGGAGTCAAGAGATCATGAAGTATAGGTTCATGTACATGAGTGATAAGCATATCTTCAGGTTTATAGGATCTCCTTCCATTCAAACCAGGAATAAAAAGTTCCTTATCATATTTCTTCCTTATAGGATAAGATGGACTCTCAAAAACCATATCAACCTAGAGAGAAGACCCCATTTTATACTTTTGATCAGATCCATCACCCATAGAAGACTTTATAGTAGCCCATTTACATTCATTACAGACATAAGGTACCCTAATTTCCTACTTCTTCTTCCTAAAATTAACGATAAGTGATACCAAAAGAGGTTTATTACCCATTTAAATTCCATATTTCATAAAAATATTTTCTTGTAAATCAATCATGTCAAGGGAATCATCACTTCCTGATGTCCACTAATTGGAAAAACTATTTTTCCTATGAAGAGAGTCGAAAGAAGGGATCCCTTCTTTGTTAAATCATAACATTCACAGTTTGGGTGTTGAAAAATGATAGGAATGTTCACACATGCATGGGTTTACGAGCATAGGGTAATGCATAGGAAGAAAATCAGGGTGACTATGGAGTGGTTAGAGAGTTGGTTGATGAATCTAATGAGGATCATGGGAGGATGACTCACTGAGTCATCGATAGGGTGGGAAACACTCAAAATAAATATATTACTTTGGGTTATTGAAAATTAGTGCCATCTAGGCATAAAATATGGGACTTCAAGCCATAAAAAATTTGGAATTATTTGGTATTGAATGTAGGGACATTAAAAAATTCCACTTAATAATTATTTCTTCAGATCATGTATTGTACATGACCAGTTATTGGCTAATCAATGCCTATAAGGGGGGGGGGGATGGGATCTAACCCAACTAGCCTATGGATGTGTGTGTGTGTGTGTTTCTTGTACCCCTATAAATAATAATAATAATTATCCAAAATGGAATGAACCATGGATTTGGAAATCCATACCCATGGCCCTAAAAAAATTAAATAAGAACACACACACATGAAACATGGAGTTTCAAGTTTAAGCACAACACATACGCATCCAAAATACAACAAGAAAAAAATGGTGAAACATTCCAAAGTCAAAACAGCATACTCCCAAACACTATAGGTGACTCAAAAGCACCCTAGCATCCATAATAATCATATAATGATAGTGATAGAAAGGCCATCATCAATTTCATTCATCGACCATCATAGTTAGAGGGTATATGCAATACATAAAGAGTTCCCCATCTTTCAATATCATAAAAACCAACTAGAGAAACAATAAAAATAAGAAAACATATATAAGTATTGCTTCTAAAAGCCCCAGGGGTACCCTATCCATGATTTTGATAACCTATTCTCCATTTAGGTGTCTTACATGGGTAAATTTTCACTTCTGAGTTAAGAAAAGTTTTCTCCAATGATGAATCCCTAAACATTTCCTTCAAATCCTCCTCCTTGGAGGATAAGGTCATAACTTGCACATTATGGGCCTCAATGCAAACCTTATATTGCATGGATAAATCCTTCAACTCCTCTTCCACATAATCCTTTATAGGATCACTCTATTTTTGAGTAGGAATCATTCTATTTTAAGCCCTCTCAATTCTCTCATAATAAAAAGACTAAAATCAGAAGATATGATGGAGTCAAACATAGAAAAAATAGGTAAAAAAATATTTTACCTATAACTTGAAACCTATTCATTAGAATCAACATGAGTAGTGTATCCATCTTGTGTAGCTATATTGGTCACAACCTATATAGAAGTAGGATCCCATTACTATTGTGGGAAGCTATAGATGCACCCATAACAACATTCATTGAGTTATCACACATTGATGACACCTGCACAACATCACTATCACAACTTACATTAGGTGGAGCTATAGGTCCAACCTATATTGTGTGGGAAACCTTACCACTAACATAAACTTTATTCAATACAGTAGTAGTGAGGACACCCTTTTATTCCTTTAAAAACAGTAATAATAACAGTAATAATAACAATAATGATAACAATAATAATAAAGAGTTTCCAATATCTTCATATGTAGTCCGTTTTTTTTTTGCATCCATTGTGTCAATCCTAGAAGCCTTATTGTTTGATAAATCAATACCCTTGAAAGTTCTCTCAGTGGGTAACTGAGGATTCTACCCATGATCCTTAGTATCCCCCACCATAGTTGGTTTAACCCAAAATATATCATGATACTTATCACGTTACTCAAGGAAATATTTATTTCTTCTTGTTGTATTAATGTGATTAATTATGCTGAAGAAAATTTTCTAAGTATGACCTTCATAGTGGTTACCTCATGTAGATCTCAAATAGTCTTATTGGTGTCACCACCACTATCCAAGACATTCTATTTAGCATAAGAGGAATTATACATAGAATAATGTGCCTAATTAGAACTAGTATCCATAGGAGAATTCTTCATGGTGAATCCATATATTGACCCTTTATGTGGGAACTTGGATTATCCTCTGGAACCTTCATAGGGGGAGAAGCAAAGAACTGACCAGTCCCCTTTGAGCTTCCTATATATGTTACAAGATCCTTCTTTGGGTAAGCAAGTGAATAGGTTTCCACCAAAGTAGTGGAAATTTTTCCTTTTCTATTTCTAGGATGCAGGTAATTCTCTTAATAGAGGACTTCCATACCAACCTAATATTTAATCACATAAGACCAATGATGGGTATTCCCCTTATACTTATTATAATTCAATTTAATAATGCAATCATCTATACTAGTGTCACCACTACCTTCCCCTATTATAGGGATGTGTGCCTCATATTTAGAGGATCTCTCATAAGATACCTACTTCTTATGACCCTTTATATCCTTCAACATGTATTTATCTTTTGAATCTAATCGACCACTATCTCATATTGAATATATTTCCATGAAATCATCACCATCGTTAATAGTTATGACTACAATAAGGGAGGAGCTTCCTCCAGTGGCATCCCCACCCACTACTGGAAAAATGACCTATACCCACGGTTTTGGGAACAGTGGGATTGAAAGGCGTTTAGTAGAGGTCCTCATCTATACCCATAGTTTACAAAATCGTGGGCACAGTAACTGAACAGTGTGGCACAAGGCTGTTTTTACAGTTTTCAAACCATAGGTAAAAAATGATCAAAAATTGACCCTGGGCGGATTTGAACTCGCACCTCCCGCATCATACACACACAACCGACCAACCGAGCTAATACCGCTATTGATATATATAGATACTTTTATTTTAATATATTAATATAACTCCTATAATCTAAAAAAGAGGATTCACAGGGTTTTGAAACCGCGACCTGTGTAGAAGGCGTATACGGACTGACCAACTAACCTAAGAATATTATTTGTTTATATATATAACTCTCTTTAATTATATTAATATTACTCATATATTTGAAAATAATGAATCAGCAGGATTCGATCACTACACTTCCTCATTAAAACTAAAGATCTAAACCAACCAACCTAATGATTTTTTACGATTTAATATTTATATCCGTATAATTATATTAATCAAGATCGTCTTCCCACCAATTTTTTTTCTGTCCCATGGAATTTTTTGTTCCCGCCATAATGTGGGAAAGCTATACACACGATTTTTCAAAACCGTGGGTATAGGTCTTTGAAAAAAATACTGCATATACCCACGGTTTTCAAGAACCATGGGTATAGGTCTGCAGAACAACACCTTTACCCAAGGTTTTGGAACAACCGTGGGTATAGGTGTAGAAAAAAACACCTATACCTACAGTTATGCCAAAACCGTAGGTATAAGTCTTCAAAAAAACCCTATAAATATGTTTTTGCCAAGAATCGTCAAGTATAGGGGACCTATACCCACGGTTTTGGAAAACCATAGATATAGGTCCCCATATTATCCCTATACCCACGGTTTTGGTAAACCGTGCATATAGGGGGGAGTTATACCCACAATTTTGCACAAAACCATGGGTATAGACCTATTTTATAGTAGTGACCCTCATTCTCCTTATAACCCTTGATATCCTCTAACATGTATTTATATTTTGAATCTAATCCACCACTATATCATAGTGATTTTATTTCCATGAAAACATCACTAGGGTTAATAGTTACAATGATAATAAGGGAGGATCTTCCTCCAATGGCATTCCCACCCCCATTCTCCTTATGTGAAGTCACCCACTGCATATTAATCCTAGTAATCCCATTCTATAGATGAGCCTCATCATCTTTAGAATCCAAATGAGTTCCTATGTGATAATTAAAAGTACTATATAGTTCCCCCACATTAGTATCATTGTGAACAATAAGGCCACCTCCTTCAAGTCCCTATAAAGTCAGGTCTTTATTTAACTGAGTTTGAATTGCCTGAAAATGGATACCTGAGTTAGGTATAGGTTGGTATATAGTTGTATGAGTTTCCCAAGCCTTAAGACACCTTATAAAATTTTCATAAGAGTATTCTTTTAGACCAAATTTTCTATAGAACATGTTTCTACAATAATGATCCACATTCTGATGAATATTATTACAACCTTTATAGAATTAAGGAACTTTATCATATTCAGAAAACCAAATCAAAATAATTACCATCAGTAGTTAATATAATGGATCTAATCAAAGGATATATAAGGTAGATTTCTATTAAGATTCATGAAAAATGACCATACCTTTCCCTTTCCATGTCCTTGTCCATTTTAATTTGGATGACATTGGTTAAGGAAATTTCCCATGGGATTTTTGGGAGCTATAAAATCTAGCTTAGTCCTTGGATTCACACCCAAACCTATGTAATCAAATTATTCTATATTAAGTGATTATATATAGAACCCCATTCATGAATTGTAAGAATACTAGGTTCCAGATTAACCAAACCCATCCCTTATATTTTTATTTCATCTTTTCATAGGGGAGAAAAACATGCAAAAAATCCTTTTCCTATGGAAGTAAAATGCCAACCATAGAATCCACAAATAAACAATTGAAATTTTGTAAGATCAAAAAGTCCTAACCCATTTCCATTAGGTATAATGGATAAGTGGGTGATTATTGGATGCTTATAATCCTGGAGTCTAGCTGAGAGATGACCATGGTTGGCTTTAATAAAGGCCATATCACCTTTATTATTAACCCTCTAAGTCAAATTAAGATTATGAAACCCATCAAAGCTTTTAAATTCTAGAACATGAGAACTTCCCTACAAAAGCCCTAGATTTTTAGTGGATGTTATATCATATTTCACCTCCACCCTTGCATTAAATGATTCTAGAATCATCAAATCACGAGTTCTCACCATAACTTAAGTTTGGGATAACTCGATGTCTTTATTAACACCATTATAATCCCTAAGGACTAAAGATTCAACCTTACCCTTACCTATATCATCTCGAATGAGTTATTGAGTGAAACCACACTTACAGCTTTAGAGGTGACATTCACTATATAAACCATCATATTGGAACATGAAGAAGCTAATGAACCTAGAAATCAAGGATAACTTTAATGATTTTCATGGAGATAACCCAATAACAACTCCCAACATACTCTCATACCATAATAATAATAGTAATCTATATTAGCTGGTGGAGATTACAAAAAAAACACACACATTGAAAACCATAATGGGTCAAACATCATCCCTACCAATACGGAATTAAAATCACACAGTATAAATATTTTATTATTTATTTATGGAATGGAGTCCCGTGTTGTTGATGGCCTGAAGGCCCAAATGAGTTTGTCCCAAAGGACCCTGAAGGAGATTCGAAGGCCCTAAATGAGAATCTTGCATTATTTCATGTCACCATTCCTACACAATGCCACCCCCAATCACTAGCCAACAAATAGTATAACAACAACAATAATGATGATGATGATGATGCTGATTTATTTAATTTCTTGGAGGTTACAAGAAATGAAATAACACACACACCCCCTAGGATAACATGGATCAAACCTCATCCCACTAAGGATAGAACCACAACCAAGATAACCCTTAAAATTTAATGGCCTAAAGACATTGTGGTTTGAAATCCATTATAAGTCATGAAGTCCCCTTTCATCTTGGAGAAAAACCCCTACTATGTGCGGCATCATTTCCTATGTTATCATGTACCTGAGTCTGTACCCCTGCCTTCATCACCGGTTGTGTCAACAACTATAAATGGCCCCATAAATTCTCTCTAAAGAAAGTTGATAGGAATTTAAACCTTGTTATATATATAATTATGGTGTGAAATTGCCACTTATGCAAGCCCCCGACAACAAAAAAAATATATCTATATTAGTTATAGGGGATTAAAAACCAAAAACAACACAAACACCCAGGAACCACAATTGATCAAGTATCCTCCTTCTCTATAAGGAATGGAAATCACCCACTTGACTTATTTTATGGTCTTTGATGCTACTTAAAATGAAATAACACACACATACCTCTATTATCAATGATAGATTACATCCCCTCTAAGGGTTCAACCACTCCATAACTATCCCATTACAATTTTAAAGCCCAAAGGCCCCATCATCCTGGACTAAAGTCCACATGCTTATATCCTACACTGCATCAACATTACTTGGGTTTGCACCCCTGCTTACATTACTATATGTGTTATGAGGCCTAAACAACCTAGAAAAACCTCCACCTAGGGGAGGCTTCCAAGTTCTGAACCCTAGTCATATAAAAAATTATAGAGTGACTTTACAACTCAAGAAAGCCTCCAACATAATAATAATAATAATAATTTATTTAGTAATAATAGTAGTAGTAATGATAATAATAGTATTTATTTATTTAAGTTCATGTAGGTTATAAGAAAATGAAACACCACACACACCCCCTAGGCCCCTAAGGACCAGCCATACCCCCTCTTAGGGTTGAACCACTCTATAGAAATTCCAGTACATTTATTGGCCTGAAGGCCTAGTGGCCCCAAATCTATTACATGGGTTTTCACCCCTTCCCGCATCACCGTCATACATCACCTCCAATTTCACTACTTTCCTGAGTTAGTTCATGTATCATAAATCCCCTCGAGGGGGATTTGAGGATTTTAACCTTGGTCACTTGGATGTGGATTCCAGTAGTGGGTACCACTCAATCGTGTCTCATGCCACAATAATAATAATATTAATAATAATAGTAATAATAATAATAACAACAGTTCCTAAAATTTCATTTTTATTTGATTTCTAGATAATCCCCTTTTATAATAATAATAATAATAATAATAATAATAATAATAATAATAATAATAATAATAGTAATAATATTAATTTATTTATGGCCTCTGAGTTATAAGAAACGAAACAACAGACACACCCCTAGGCCCACATGACTCATCACACCCCTTCTAAGGGTTAAATAACACCATAGCTAGCCTATAAAGTTTAATTCCCGAAGGACCACTATTTTATAGCATAAATTACCCTTCTTCCTAACGAAAATGGACCTACTTATGTATTGTTCTATACTAGTGTTTACCTGGGTCTACACCCCTACCTATGTCACTATCTGTGTTATCAACCATAAATAGCCTATAAATCCCCTCCTAAAAGAGGTTTCCAGGATTTGAAACCTGTCATATTTAGAATTACTGGGTGACTTTATCACTTAGGAAATCCATCAACTACAAAATAATAATAATAATATAAATAATAATAATAATAACAGTAATAATGAATATATAAATAGTAATAGTAATAATAATATTAGTAATAATATTAAAAATTTATTAAGGCCCTGGATGTGATAAACCAAACTTAAATGAAAAAGCATAATATTTGGACCATAAACTATGAATATACGTGATAGACATACAAAAATCCCTAATCTATGCCTAAATTGGATCAATCCAATATAACCTCTATTGACATTACATACACTAAAGTGACATAAAACCTTTTGTGGCATCACACACACAAAGAGTGACAAGTCTATTTTTCGATGCACCCAAGGTTACCCAATGTGCTAAGTTTGTCAAAATCCATTTTAAAATCAAGTTAAAATTTAATAAAACCTTTTTATATCAAAAAAATATGCTTCAAATCTTGGAAACCCGTCTTAAAAATCAAAACAACCATTTAATCAATTCATCAAACACTTTGGGTGTACAAGTCAATTTTTAAAAGAAACCCCCATTTAAAAGCCTGTATCTTTTCCAAAATGCCATTCCAATGTCAAATAAATAAATTTTAATGAACAAGCTAAAGTAATTTATAATAACTTAAGGAAATTCATGAATTAGAACCACTTGTATAGATACACCTACCTCAAGAATAGAGGAAACCTATTCACCTTCAATAAAGGGGATTGGAAATGAGAAAATTGGCCTCTAAAATACATGGCGTGAGGTAAATTTGTAAAGTATCGATAAAAAACACAAATCAATAACAATCCATTCCATAAAGATAGCCAATGACACAGCCACCGTGACTAATGGAAATGAAGAGCAGAAAGACCACTTACTCGAGATATGTGACACAACCACCACAAAGATCAATTTTTGAATGAAATGATTTATAGGAGGAAGACACACTCACAATTATTGGAAGAATTCTAGGGCTTGAATGAAAATCCTACATACGATGAATGGGAAAATCAGACATGCAGCATGATAAAACTTGTTGGGCCGAAGTGATTTATGATGTAAACTCTAGCCTTACGACATAAAAATTCCATAACTCATATACACCAAGAAAGACATCACCTCAAATTAATATTTTATTCTGAGGGATTTTTTTATGATGTAAACATAATACTTATGGTGTAAAGTGAATTTATAGTGTAAACAAAGGTTTCTTGGATTTCAATATTCTTATTTCATAAACCGGATTACAATCAGTTCCCAGAAAAGGACTTATACCGTAATCTAGAACTTACGGTGTAAAAGTGTCTAGAAAATAGTATGCACCCTTGGGTTCTATAGAAACTCTAAAAAAACCAAGAACCAAAGTACAACCTCTAAACCCTTTGAAGCATTTATACCTAGACTCTTTTAATTCAATCTAACATAAATTTCTAAACTTTTGGTCATTTTACCCAACAAAATCTCTTAATCCTTGAAAGGTATGAAACACACCCGAACAAAAAGTGAATCAAAATAAGATTCAAGAAGTACATGTAATATGGAAATGGGGTGTTATAGTGTTTCTCCATCCATTTCCAACATTCAAATTATATAGCTTTAGTACGGTATAACCAACATATAATGGAGTCTTTTTACAACTCTATAACTTCTCAAATGGATTTGTGAAACCAAGAATATCATATTTAACAATCATTGTTATTTACTCAATGCGATATTCATCATCGTTTACACTTGTAATCATATCCTTAATATGATCTTCATCATCATTTTCACTTGTAATCGTATCAGATGATCCATGAATCATAGTGTTATCCATTTAACTATCTATATTTAGTTTTTTTCTGTATTTAGTATAACCTTCATAACTTTGATCTATTTTGTGAAAGTAAAAGTGTTATTCCAACTCCTCTAGACAAATTCATCTTGAATAACAATAATATAAACACATAAAATGTTTTTGAAAATGGTCATATAAACTCTCTTTTTCAAACATGATTAACTCTTTAACACCATTCTTATACACTTTTATCATACAATTGGCATCCATCCATTTTTTATTCATATTCATCCTATTTTATTCAATAATATTTATATTAAAAAAATATAAAAACACATCAAAGTTATGATCATCAAATGTTTATATAACTATTAAATCATTAATAAAATAAATATTTTTTATCATATTTATATATCAATAATTAATGTGTAAAAAATATTAAATAGATAATTTTATTTTATATATAAGATAATTTTATTTTACTATAGTATTTGTTAATTATTTTTTATAAGATTCCAATATCCAATCTTAATAATTACTATTTTATAAACTCTATTGACCTGACAACTCCAAATTTGATACAATAATAAATTTTCCAATACCACATGATTAGTTATTTCAAGAAAAATAATATTAAGAAAAAATAAATATATTTATAATTTATCAAATTGATTTGAGATTTCACATTGGATTTTTTAACAAATTATTGATTGATATTTATTTTGAATATTATTTTTTGAACGCAACCTATATATATAAAAAACTATATATGTAGACATATTCAAATCTCCATGAAAAACTAAGGGGTTGTGAAGGGTATTCACTTCCATTAATAGGGTTCTAGTCTTTTAATAGTTAGGTTGTTGGGACTAGTGTTGCATTTTCTATCAATGATATGTCAACGTGTTTTTATAAAGTTAATGATGAGAAGTGGTGTTGTCTGGAGAATTGTTATGGATTCATTTTATGGCAATGAATGTCATTTTTGGAAACTTCTCCATGTTAAATCAAATGAATGTTGAACTATTATTAAGTTCAAAGAAATGTTTCTATTGTGTTTAGAGAGTGCACATTATTTTCACATTCAAATAAAGAAGTTAAGTCCGGGAAATATGAACATTATTGAATGAGGAGTTCCCAATTGGATATGGACCATAAAAATATAAATTTTCATGAGGAAATGATTTTTAGGAGAAATATTTGAAGACCATACAATATGAATCTCTTATTTCCTGATGTAAATAAGTTTCCATGCAAAAATATAAATACATATTTTACATGATGAATAAGAGAAGGACAAAGGAGTTGAAAAGGTTTGGTTGTAATATTTGAGATGGGAGCCCAGCCCATGGACACCGAGAAGTTCGGGGAGAAGTTCAGTCATGTATAAGCCCGACATCACCCATTTATAAGGTTCATGAGTGGTCACAATACTATTTGAAGTGGCATGGTGACAGATAGAAGAGATACTGAGAGGGGGATAAAATCCCTAACTAATTAATGATAGATCTTGATTATTATATCGTACCCATATACTATAGAGGTTTTGATGTGGGATGAAGGCTTATGGTTTACTGTTCCTACGTCATTTAAATGACAGATAAATTGCGGACCATCCGATCTGCCCACTCTGTGTTGTCTGATCATCGTGGGATGCTGTGTCCTTCCTCAAGCGATGTCTGAGCATTCCAGATCACTGGAGAAGATCATAGAACCTTCGTTTTTCAAACTGAGGCTTCCATGGATGTTCTTTCATTGAGATATTGAGATTATGAGGCCCCAAATAAGCATGCTTGCATGCATTCTACACTTTGAATGCATGATATTACTCAAATAATAAGCATCATTTAAATGAAAACAATATTTTCATACGGAATTCAAGTTTGAGTGATGGATTTCAAGCTTAACTGGTGAAAGGAATGTGATCCCCATCACATGTACATGAGGTTATCACCGGAAAGTAGGTTTGCGAAGATGAGACACCATTTTTTGAGTTTCATGTGAAGATTTAATTAACCCAATATCATCAGGCATTTATCAGGATACTACTAGAAATATGGCCTTTATTAGGGCTAGAAAAGTGCATTAACAATGCTAAAAAAGTGTTTTTAATTGAGGTGATGATAAAGGGGGGTCCCTTTTATCAGCGCTTTATTTAAGCGCTCATAAAAGTCAAATAAATAAATAAATAAAATTAAAAAGAATATATAATACATGGGGGGGGGAGCTTTTAACAGTGCTTGACCCCCCCCCCCCCCCCATCAGTGCTAGGCAGACCCCTCCCACTCTCTCGTGCGCTGCCCTTGCCTGCGCATCCCCCACATGCCCACTCACCCCTCCCTGCTTCCACACGAACTCGAACTCGAGACCTCCCCCCTTGCACTCCTGCACCGTTACCACTAAGATATTTTTTTCTCTCTATTTAATGATATATATATTTATATATAGATATAGTTATATTTATTCATATATTAATATATATTCATATTAATATAAATATATTTAGTTATATTAATTCAAATATATTAATTCATATATTATTATATATATATATACGTATATTAATATATATTGATGTATTTATATATAAATATAGTTATATTTATTCATATATTAATATAGATTCATATGAATATGAATATATTTATTTATATTAATATATATATTTATTCATATATATATATTTATTTATTCGTATATTAATATATATATATATATATAGTTATATTTATTTGTATATTAATATAGATTCATATTAATATAAATATATTTAGTTATATTAATACATATATATTTATTCATATATTATTATATATATGTATTTATTAATATATTAATTTATATTTTTATTTATTTATATATATATATTTTTTTTATAATTTTTTATCCATATATTTATTTGTAAATTAGTATATATTTATAAAATTAGTTTTAAATACATTTATAAAATATTTTTTTTATGTGTGTTTGTAAATAAATAAATAAATAAATAAATGCATACATATATACAACACACACACACACATAGAGACACACACACACACACACACAGGCACAGACACATATATATTTATGAATAAATACATATATATGTGTATTTGAAAAGACATATAATGTTAAAACGACCACAAATTCTAATCCAGAAGTCCGTTTCAACTCCACAACTAGTAAAATCGAATAAAATGAAAAACTCTTCGATATGATATGTGTTACATGCCTAGAGGACATCCGGATCAAAAATTATACATGTTTGAATGTTAAAAAATCAGGGTATCCCGACTAAAAACTCAGTTTTAAAGGCCTTATGGGATTTTTGGGACTCAAAAATTGTGACAAAAGGTTCCCATTGGTCACTATCATGTAGATCTTGTCACAATATTCGATTTGATATTTTGTAGAGCTCAAACGGACACTCAAATCAATAGTTATGACCGTTTGAAGTTTGAGTTACATTTTCAACTTATTTTAGACCTTTTTTTTTGATTTTTTTGTCTTCAAATTTTTATTAAATGATTATAAATCGATGATAATTAGAAAATTATTAATTAATAATATTTTTTAAAGTATTTTAAAGCAATTTTCACTAAATTATATATATATTAAATGTAATAGTCTATTTATACTTATCTAAAACGTATTTAGAAAAAATATATAATATATTTATATCAATATAAATATACTTACATAATAGTATATTATTTTTCATGAAATATATATTTTTGAAATATAAACTTTATTAGCGCTAGGAAAAAGCATTGATAAAGGCCCCCCTTTATCACCACTTTTTTTAGCACCTATAAAGGTTGGCACTGCAGAAACCCAGTTTAGTGGAAGTGGGATGAGACTCGGCAGTATTTGCGAGGTGTTTGAATAATTCTTGGATGTGACATGAAAAGTGGATCTAATGTGGTGCGAGTTGTTTGGATACTATCCTATAAAAGTAGAAGGTCTCGACTATGTGAGGTGGTGAAAATATTCAAGAGATCTAATTTCCGAAGAAATAGAGCACCCATGATCCCTCCTTCTTCGTGAAGCATAGAGGTTCTATGCAGCTAATACTTGTGTGGAGAATAAGAAGGCCGTGAGTGTTCGACATGTACTAAGAACACTCAAACTTCTTCACGGTGAATGTAGTTCTGTGAATCCACACAGGATAGCGCTATAATGCTTCTCCTAGGATTTCCTGAAGATCTGAGATCAGTGAAGCCTTCTAGGTCTGCATGACTTTTTTGAGAACCACGAGAGAGTGTATCCTTACACTATGTTCGTAAAAGGAATAAATTTCATGCATTGGGTTTGGGCACAAGAAGTATTGTGAAATAGTATGTGGATAATGTGTGTGTGTGTGAAGGAAGGTTGATAAGGCCAAGTACTCATGTGGAGTATTTTGTGAATAGTGTGTGCATGAATATGTATTGAAGGCATTGGATAAAAAAATAGTGTGTGTGTGTGTGAAAAGAAAAAAAGAATAAGGTGAGTGCATTAATGTACAAAATTTGCATTCATAAGCATTGAGAAACAAAGTGAACTTTGTATTTCATGATTACATGCATACATACCAAAATTGAGATACCCGAAATAAGTTTTAGATAACATGAAACTCATGCGTGATGTTGATTTGAATTTATCTTGTACAAATATTTTTATTTCATAATATATTGAAGAATATTGCGTGCACATATTACACACATTTCATTGAGGTTGGGACTTCATTCAGAATTAAGCATAGCCTGAGCATAGTTGCACTGAGATAACTGATCAAGAACAGGTGATCGGTATTGATTAAGCAAGACCAAAATATTGAAAAGGTACTTTAATAGGTACACAGTCATTTAAAATACTACAAGATCATGGAGTAAGATCATAAGATAATCCTATATTAGATCAATACTTCATCAGTGGTGAAGTCTTATAGTTGGTGTTAGGAGGAGTTGAAGTCTTTTGGTTGAATCCCAGATCTAAAGGAGTCTCTTAGTTGGATCCATAGAAAAAGTGTTTCAGTTGGAGCTGTAAGTAAACAGAGTCTCTCGGTTGGATCTGGATCATTACAATCACTTATTTGATAGTGAAGATTCCATGTTGGGGCACTAACATGGAAAGGAGTAGGTCTTTGTACCGAACCTTGAAAATATCGTGTGTTTCTCTCTCTATTACTATAATTCCACTTGAAGTGAGATTGAGAGATAATATTGAGTGGATTGAGAAACTTAAGAAGTTAGAGATGTTTAATTTAAAATAAAATGTATTTGTAAAAATAAACAACTAATTCACCCCTCCCTTCTTATTGATCAATCCATCATGGGGATCTACAAGTGGTATCAGATATTTAGGCTCCCTCTAAAGATTCAATAAGTATTTTTGATAGATTAATAATATTAATTCTATCAACATCTGAGGTATTATAACATTTTATGGATAGAGTTACCACAGTTAGAAGAATATAATGCTACCTTATCTCCTATCACTCGGTCTAGAAGTGAAAGATGCTGCAACAATGGTTTTTCCACCCATTTCTGATAATGTTTCCATGACACAAGCTGATAAGAGAAATATGTAAGTAAATGGAAAGGATCAAAATTCCATATTGATGTCTCTAATAGAAAAGGTCTACATAAAGATTATGGGTCTCCAGACTACTAAGGAGGTTTTGGATAAATTCAGAAGAAGCTACGAAGGGAATGTCAAAGTCAAGGAGGCCAAACTACAAGTTTGGAGGAGCAAGTTAGAGGACATTAAAATGAATGATGAATAAAGTATTGATGACTATTTCACCAGATTAATTGAGATATTCATAAACATTTAAGGATTTTTTGAGAAGATGGATGACTCTATCATTGTTAAAAAACTCATGAAAAATTTTCCAGATCATTTCGATTCAATGATATCAACTTTTTATGAAAGTGATGGATTATCTCTTAATGAATATCACAACATTCTTATAGCTTATTAGATTAGAAAAATTATATCTTTCAAGAAGAAAGATAAAATTTAAATGGACTTTGAATCCATGATAAAGGTAAAATTCATAGAAGAAGAGGCAACAAAATATTAAGATTTAGATAGCTATGGGGATGAGGATGACTTCAATCACATAATTTCCCTTATGTAAAAATGGTTCAGGAAGGGGAAATAGAAGGGAAAGCATAATCAACCACCTAAATGTTTAAATTTTGGTAGCACTAGTCTTTTTTTTTCAAGAAGTGTCCAAAGAAGAAGGTTGAAGGATTAGAATCTGAATCAAAATCATAATCAGATAATGAAAGATCCCATAAATACAAATGGGATAATAATAAGAAGAAACAGTACAATATCAAGAAGATAAATATTATGAGAAATCATAAGAAATATTCATTATCAAGTTGTTATTTAGATAATGAAGATAGTTTCATTTCCCAAGAAAAGAGAAGAAGTGATTCATAAATCATTAGTGATGATGAAGAGTAATTAACAAAACTTGAATGGAAGATGAAAAAACAATTATAATTAAGCATATAAAAGATCAAATATATCAAGAAAGAAATAAAGAATCTTGAGAAAGAAAAAAAGAAATTAACTGATGAAAAGAGTAAGGAAGAAACCGTTCTTTTTGATGAATAAAAGAAATAACTGATCAAGAAAGAAGTATCTTTTTTCAATGAAATCAAGATGCATAAATTAGAAATTATTGAAAAATATAAAATTATATGTGATCTTGAAGAAAATTTTACTAATAGAGAAGAATATTTGTTTGAGACAAAATAAATATGTGTCATAGTTCAACATAGGTTGAATATGGCCAAATAATATTTCAATAAATCTATTGAGATCAATGGAGAAAATTCTCAATCTAAAGAGAAGAAAGGTAGAAATTACACTTAATAATTTTCATGGATATGTTACTTCTAATAGTGCATGTGTGAAAGAAAAAGATAAGAATATGAGAGCCAAGGAGAATGAGGGGAAATCAGCCACATTTGGGGAAGATAAATATTTTCCAAGAAGGACACAACCACCAAAGTAAAGACAACAAAAACATATATCTTGATTCATCTAAAACCAATATGGGAGAATAATTTTTGAAGCATTTTGTTAGTTTTTTGGTGATCATGGTCAAAAATCCTGCTCTTGATGGTTTAACATGTATTTACTACTAATGAGGCTATAATAAATGGGGGTTTTCAATGAGAATCAAAGGAAAAACTCTCAATAAAAATAACATGTGAACAAATATTCACCAAAAATATCTTTAAATTTTTTCATATTTTGGAAGAATTTTGTGGAATATGTAGTTTGGAAGGTCACAAGGCTGATATATACATAACAAGGTTGCAATGATAATTTCCCTATGCTGTGAAAGGGGAGAGGTTCCAAAATAAAATCAATGACAAGTCATGTAATGATTTTGAGAAGACTGGAAATTTCAAGAAAGAATAACTAGTTGTTTGGCCACATCAGTTGAAACTGGATAAACAATTATATGAAGTTGAGAAACTTACTAAATCTAAAGGAAACAAAGTAATCTTAAAAAAAGACTTGGAAGTTGATGAGAATTTATCCAAAATTGGAAGATTGGAGATCCATAAAACTGAGGTTAAAACATTTATTCAACACAAAGATGAATTTCAAGGGAAGAAAGAAGATTTTCAAACTGATGTGACTCAAAACAAAAGAAAGGGTCCAAATAAATCGTCCCATGTCGAGATTAATAGAAAAGAATGGCCAGATTGAGAGGAAGCTCTCAATAAGAATGTTACTTTTGAGAAACCCATAGGTCGCTCCTTATTCCCTATTATTTTATTTGTTTTTAACTAAAAATATAGGTAATTAAAGGAGATTTTTGATGTTGTCATTTTTGGACAACATGATGAGATTGTACTTCATGGAGTCTACTGACTTCTATGAAATGGAAGAAAAGTGTGCATCCCTCAAGGGGGAGAAACCTTGAGAATGAAATGAAAACATTGGGAGAAATTCAACATTAAATGTCAAGGTATTCCAATCACACTTTCATCTCCTATTCTTAATTGTATTATCATATCAATTAAGGGGGAGTGTTTGGTTGAAGATAAAGGGGGATCTTTTTCTTTTTCACCTGAAATTTATGATGAGTTTTTTGAAGCATGTTTAGGATTTTGCATTTCATTGTTAAATATGGTTATTTACAAACCCTTGAATGAAAATTGAGACATTCTGAGCATGATTTCACATTCATGGTTGTTTATGGAGATCATTGATAACCTTTGTCATATCTCTCTTTTTTTTATACACTGAGATAGCCCAAGTAGACTTATAGTTGATTAACTAAAGTCTATTTTCTAATTAAACCATATGATATCATCCCTCTCTCATAGGTATTCAAGAAATAACCTTCAAATGGAGGAGAACATGTTTTTGAGAAAATCCCCACTTTTCCTTTGCATTTGATTTCCAAGAATGGGAAGAAAATTTTGATCACACATATTGAATTCTACAAAGTGTGATAAAATGGTATTGATAAAAAAAATACAAAGGGGAATATTTTTTGGCCCATTGTTTCATTTATTTTCAATGATATGTCAATATGTGTTTAGTAAGATGATGATGAGAAGTGGTGATTCCTAGAGAATTATTATGGATTCATTTTATGGCATTATATGTCATGCTTGGAAAATTATACATGTTAAATCAGATGATTGTTGAACTATTCTTAAGTTCAAAGGCATGTGTCAGTGGTGTTTAGAGAGCGCACATTGTTAAAACATTTGAATAAAGAAGCAAAGTCCTAAAAATATGAACATTATTTCATAAGGAATTCCTAATTGGGTCAAGAAAATGAAAATATAAATTCTCATAAGGAAATTATTTTAAAGAGAAATATTTTAAGACCCTGAAATATGAAAATCATATTGCATGAATTAAATAAGTTTCCATGAAAAAATATAAATATATATCTTGTGAAATTAATAAGAAAATAACGAAGGAGAAAGGAGTTAAAAAGGTTGGTTGGAATATTTAAGATGGGTATATATTTAATTTTATTATACTTTGAATATTTCTCTAAGTATATTGAGGCCTTACATAAAAATAAAGGCCACCCAGTGGGCCAACCCAATCCAGACTTAAGTCCAATGGCATGTGTCAGTTTTGTTTAGAGAGTGAACATTGTTAAAAAATTTGAATAAAGAATCAAAGGCCCAACAATATGAACATTATTTCATGATGATTTCCTAATTGGATCAAGTCCATGAAAATATAAATTTTTATGAGGAAATGATTTTAAAGAGAAATATTTTAAGACCATGCAATATGAAAATCATATTTCATGAAGTAAAGACATTTCCATGAAAAAATATAAATATATATCCTGCATGATGAATAAGATAATAATGAAGGAGAGAGGAGTTGAAAAGGTTGGTTGTCATATTTTAGATGGCTATATATTTCATTTTTTTATACATGGAATATTTATATTGAGGCCTTACATAAAGAAAAGGCCAACCAGTGGGTCAGTCCAATCCAGACTCAATGAAGGCCCACATGGGACCCGAAGGGGTCAACCATGCCCATGGGAGGCTCTCCAAGGCTAGACTGAAGGTGGAAAAGAAGGTGAGTCATGTACAAGCCTAGAAGGTTCCGTTTATGAGGTGTGGGAGTGGCGGTGCCAACGTGTAGGGTGGAACAGAGGCATGCAGAAGCTGTACAGGGTGGAACCAAGAGGGTTAGGAGATGTATAACTGATTCATAGTAGCCCTTTATTGATATATCATGATCCTATACTATGTAGGTTTTTTTGTGGGATGGAGGAACGTGGGTTACTGTTCCCACAATATTTAAATGACGGATAAAACGTGGACCATATGATTTGTATGCTCTGAGCCGTCTGATCATCATGGGATGTCATCTACTTCCTCCAGGGATATCTGAGCATTCAAGCTCATCAGAGAAGATTATCGAACCTCTGATGTTCGAACTGAGGCCACCATGGTTCTTCTGTCATCGAGATATCGAGACTATGAGGTCCCAAATCACAATGCATGCATGCTATACTTTTCATGAATGAGATTACTAGAATAATAATCATAAACTGAATGCAAATAATAGTTGTAGATGAAATTTGAGTTTGATAAATAGAGTTCTAGATTAACAGGTGAAGGGTATGCGATCCTCATTGCATGCATGTGAGGTTATCACCGCAAAAGAGGTTCGTGAAGCTGATACGCCATGTTTTCTGGAATCACGTGAAGATTTTATTAACCCAAGATCATTGGGTATTTAACAGGCTGAGACTCAATAGTATTTTTGGGGTGTTTGAATAAGTCTTGGAAGCGGCATGAAAAGTGGATATAATGTGGTGCGGCGTATTGGGATACTCTCCTATAAAAGGAGAATCTCTTGACCAAGAGAGGTGCTGCAAATATTCAAGAGCTCTCATTTATAAAGAAATAGAGAATCTGTAATCCCTCCTGGTTTTTTGAAGTAGAGAGGTTCCACATAGCTACATCTTTCATAGATAATAAGAAGTCCATGAGTTTGGGACTTGTGCTAACCAAACTCGAATAGATTTATGAATAATGTAGTTTTGTGAAGCCACTCAGGACAGTGATATAACACATATTCCAAGATTTCATGAAGATCTGATATATGTGCAGCCTTTTTGGTTCACACGAATTGGTTAAAAACCATGAGATAATGTATCCTTACACTGTGTTCACAAAAAGGAATAAATTTCATACATCGGGTTTGTATTCAAAAAGGATTATGAAATAGTGTGTAGACAGTGTGTGTACACGGAGAAAGGTTGAGAAGCCCAAGTAATCATGTGAATTATTTTGTGAACAGTGTGTGAATACATATGTATTGAATGAATTGGATAAAAAAATAGTTTCTGTGTGCATGAAAAGAAACAAAGAATGTGAGTGAATGCATGTACAATAGTTTCATTCACATGAATTGAGAAATAATGTGAACTTTTTTATTAAATTTTCACATGCATGCGTACCAAAATTGAGATACCCAAAATAAGTTTCAGATGTCATGAAACTCATGCATGAGGTTGATTTGAATTGATCTTGTGAAAGTATTGTTCTTGAATAATATATTAAAGTCTATTGTGTGAACCTCTTTCACACATCTCATTGAGGTCAGGACTTCATTCATAAGGAAGTATAACTCGAGCATTGTTGCACTGAGGCAACTAATCAAGAACATGTGATCAATATTGATTGATCATGACCATTATATTGCAAATGTACTTGAAATGTTTATAGTAATATATTTTTTCTCATTCTTATCAGATGACATATGATATACCTGATACTAGAGGAGTCATAAGAAAATGTTAATCATTAGCTTCTAGGAGATGAAGGGATTCTAAATCATCCCTCCCATCACAATTCATTTTTTGGAATAGTCAACATGAAAATCAATGTGATATATATCCATTTATAGATGAAGATACATGGAAGAAATTTGTTAAAAGTAGATGAAGAGAATAGTTTTTGGTAAGTGAAATCTTACCTGTTTAGATGTTTTTTATATTAATGACCATGGTAATGATTTATTTAATCTTAATTCTTAATTTATAGCAATTAAGAAGATCTCACAAAGAGATTCCAGAGAGAAATATATACCCTCATACATTATCTTGGGGAGGGTATACATTATTGGAAGAGCACATTCTAGAAGAAAATCTTCAAAAGTAGAGAACTGAGTCATCAGGGTCTTTAGATATTCCCCCCCACTAGACATGAAAAATGGAAAATATCTTATATAAACAAAAAAGGAAAATATCTTATGGAAGAGTAAAGAGTTGTAGTTGATAATATTGTTATATGTTTATTTATTTATTGAAGTTAAATAATCTCTTTATATATTGTGATTCATTACATATTTTTTCAAATATTCTATACAGGATTCTCTTGAGGAGAAGAGCACATTGGGGTCTTTTTTTGGATAGAAAGGATATTTTTGCTACAACATTGGCAAATCCCAAATACCTGGGTCATGTATGCGGATATCTGACACATGTACTGGTAAGAAAAGTGTTTCCACATTTGGAAGCTTCCTCAAAGGAGCATGTTTATAAAAAAGTAGAATATTTGGAAGAAAATTTTTTGGATATTCAAATGAAAATAGAGGATAGGATCAGAGCTTTGTTACTGTCGATGTTTACAAACATGAAAGGATAGTTTCGACCTATCAATCCAAATCCTCCACCTCTTCCATCAGATCCCACTCATTCTTATCCTACTCACACATCTCTACCTCTAGACCCCACTCCTTCTTATCCTACCCATACATCCCCTCCTCTATAGCTTCCAAGTTACTATGAGTTATATGTTTATGATCATCGTCACATTATTGCATATGAGATCATATATTATATCAGTTATACCATTCATCATCATCATATTGAGAGATAGAATCATAGGGTCACTCTACATGATATTATAGATAGATCAACAAAAATTTCATGGCCTACAGATGAGGTGAGTATAGTTGGACAAAGTATCAGTCATTTTTTAGTTTGGCCATATATAGTACTTAGAAACTTTTTCATAGAGGTATATATATATATGATATATTTTATTTCATTTTATTATTAATTTTGTTTTCTAATTTTAAATTTTATATATTTATCTAATTTTTTTACTGGAATACTTTATAGGTAATGAAATATTGTATAGACAACAAAAAATTCAAAGTTTCATGACTTAAGATACAGATTCTACTAGTATTTATAGATTGTTAGTATACTCAAATTTGTTATGGGAGTATATGAGATTCCAATTGATGCTACTATTTATGGGAGTGCAATGACTATGGGGATTTTGAAAACGGATATCATGGACCTTGTAGTTGGAGATCAATTGGACATCAACACGATGCAAATTGTTTCCATGTAAGTTTATTAATTGTTTTTATTCCTCTATTTTATTGAAATTTTATAATTATTTCTTCATTGAATTATGTATCTACATAAAATTTGTACAGATCATGACAAGATATATGTATATCAATTTATGGATCCACCGTTTATTTCTCTTATAGATTTGACAATGACTAATGCTGAAAGAACAATTTATCTAGTTAAAAGATTTTAGAAGAATTTCATCATTCAATGTTGGATGTTTCCATATCTTGAAAAGTATGAAACATTTTTCCTCAAAAGTGTTATATATCACTTAGAATATTAACAAATCATATTAAATTTTCTTTTATATCAGTGGTCATTGGATGTTGGGTGTTTTTTGTCCAAGAGAGAAAACATTATATTGGATATTCTCTATCTATGGTGAAGTGAGAGGAAATTTTTAGAATATATTGATCACATAAATTTGATTATTTTAATACTTTTTTATATTATAATGAATAAAATTTATTTTATTCATATTATTTTCAAATAGGGAATGAAATTTCTTTAGAGAGACAACAAGAAAGATGAGCTCCAAGATCAAATTTGTTAAAGATAACATGAATTTTCATTTATAATTACTAAATTTTGGATATATTACTTAAAATTTTTATTTTGAATTAAAATCTCATTGAAACTGTGTCATAAATAAGAAGGTGGAAAATAATATGGATATTATGTTTTAAGATTCATGTATGAAATAATTTTAAATGAGACAGTTACAAAGATTCATAAGGTTAGATTTATTTATAAAGTTTTACTTAATATTTCATATGTTTTATTGAAAATTCAAGTAAAATGATTTCTATATTATTTTTTATCTTTTTGATGACCCAATACCATATAGTGGAGAGGAGTTGAGACATTTAAAAATTGAGTGGGATAATCATTTTATAAGTTTGAGTTATATTTATTTTATTTGTAATATACATTGTAAATTTGAATGTTCATTTGTACATGTTTTGTTGGTTGTCTATTTGTTGTGTTTATTTTGGCTTTTGTGGGTAGAGGATGAACCAGAGTCTGTTTTTTTTTAAAAAATATTGTTTTTCACATCGATTATAGGACTAACGGTGTGATAAAATGATAAAAAATATTAATTTTCAGTGTCAGTTTTAGTTAATCGATGTGAAAAAGTTATTTACAACTTCACCTCTAGTAACGTCACTTAAAAACCAACATGAAAAGGCATAAAAAATCGATGTTAAACAACGTTTATGAACTAGTGGAATCCATGAACGTAGGGTTTGATCCGACTCAGTAATAACCTATATCCTGACTATAAGGGGTATGTGTGTAATCCAAGGGGAATTGTCCAAGGCATTCCACTGTAATATGATTCTAACCGAGTCTAAGGATCATGTATAATGTAAAAACGAGATAAGAAATGACTAGGACCAATGGGTGTATCCATGGTGCCACATGTACAAGACATCATGATAGATCCAAGTAGTGTATCCAAGGAATACTAATATCTGAAAGATAATGAAGGGATCCTATAGAGTCATGTCAAGCATCCATTAGAAGACAAGGACCAAGTTTTGAGGTGGGTATATCCCTTGGAAATTGGCATCCTTGAATCAGAATGGCGTCCATGAGTGCTCAAGTCATTCCATTAGGAATCCAAGGCTGGCTCGAGTTTGACCACTCCTATTTAGGTGAACAGGTCCTTATGCATTAGGAACCTTATAATTGATTCATTTAATAAATTAGGCAATGTAATAATCATGCCATTTAGTAAGTCAATTGGTTCATTCTATTACCTTCCATACTATGTGCCAAGGATAAATAGGACATGAAACCATATAATACTTTAATTACTTAATCAAATATTGGTTTTAATTCTTTACCTTTCATAAGCATGACAAGGCGGGCTGAGGATGTGCAACCATATACAATTCCATTTTAAGTAACTAGGATAAGTGATATGTATCAATATACTTTCCATTTATCATTTAAATGATTCATTGTTTAATTTAAAACACTTACCTTAAAAGGGGAAAGGATACATACATGTAATAACAATTAACAACTCATTCATTTAATTTAAACACTTACCTTTATCAAGGTCAAATCATAGCACACCTGAACAATGGCATAGGCCTAACAAGATAATAAAATCATAACATAATGAAAAAACCCTACTCGGGGTGGTCGGTGTCGAGGACATAACCTCTAATGATGATAAACATATATAAAAGGGGTTCTAGAATATGAGAATAAGGATTATAAGCATGGAATATGAATTTAGTAAGAAACTCCCAATAAAATCAGTGTGCACACAATGACGACAATTTATAAAATGATAACAACTGGGGGATGTGTCATAGAAAACCAACCTTAAGCTTTTAAAACTCTCCTTGTCCAGTATTAGCCTTTAGTTTATCTTGTATTTTAAGAAAAATAAAGAACGAATCAACACTCTGAAAATAGGGCATATGATCCTATATTACAATAAATATGTCTAGGAGAAGAGAAATGATGAAAGTCTCAAGATGAATAGAAATCTTACCGACATGCTTCTAATGAGATAAACAGATCTAAAAATGGACTTTAGATCAAGAAATGGGAGAAAATCCTAGCTCTTGGCTCAATATGGGGCTCCTGCGTAAGATAGAGGGAGGAGGTGAGGTTTTTTCTGAAAAAGGGAGGCCATGCCTCCTATTTTAAAAACTTAAGTCAAGAAATTACACAGTGTATAAATGATTTCCATGCAATGTAATGTTCTAGGTATCCCCTCCTAGAAAAACCCTTTACATGACGTGAAAGGTTTTGGTTAGGCCATTACACATCATGTAATGGTTGTATGCCATGTATTCCAATTACACATCATGTAACTGGCCTGCAACCTACCTTCATCCCTCCTACCTCTTTCTTTCCAAAAATCACCCAACTGGCCCACGAACCAACTTAGGTTTTAAGCTAAAAAGAAAACTTAATAAGGGTTAAACCAGAAACAAAACGAATCCATACCTAATCTGAAAAATATGGTTCTTATAGTGGATTCCTGACATGGTGTCATAGGATCCCTTCATTATCTTTTAGATATTAAGATGTATTGCACTCCTTGAATCCAACATGACATCTAGGACACATGCCGCCCTGGATACACTCATTGAAAACAAACATTTCTTATCCCTTGCTTACCTTAGACATGATCATTGGAATTAGTTAGAATCATATTACCATGTAATGTCTGGGATGATGCCCCTTGGATTACACACAGACCCCTTGTAGTCAGGCTATTGGTTATTACTGAGTTGGCTCAACCCTAAGTTCAAAGATGCCTTGGTTATTATCTTTGAACCTCTTTATTATTATCATCATTATAGGATGTCTTGTTATATCTTAGATCCTTTATTATCATTATCGTGATATGATGTCAGTGTTGGTTGTACCTCACATGACTTGTCAATATAAATTGAACTCAAATGAATTAACTAAATGATTACTTGTTCAGACACCAGCTAAGACTGAATGTGGTATCAGAGGTAATTACATTACTATATTGTTTTCAATTTCATAAATATATTCACAATGTTTCAGTTTATATTCATAGATTGGATGATATAAACACTGTTTGTGGTGGTCTACTGATATTTATCTCACACCCTCTCTGGGCCGCTATTGGTACTCGGGAATATTTCATGTGTGTAGGTGTTGACAAGGGGAGGCATTCTGTTTTGGAAATATGGATTTCTTTCTTGAATTGGGATGAATCTTGGTAGTAGATTATTGGGTCAGTGATCAAGATTCTAGATAGTTTTTGACTTCTTTTTTCTTCTTTTGTATAACATGTATTATCTTATGTCATGTATAAATTTTTTCCAGTTTTATAGATACATTTCATACATTATCACCAGTTTTGTATATGATTCAATTTCCATATTGAGTATTGTTATTTTCTTATTGAGTTATTTATTAATTTATAAACTAATTCTGCTACAGTGGGTTACTATTCCAGTTTTTATAGTGTATGGATCCGCTGTTTCATTGTTTATATATACTTCTGCTATTTACCTATTATAATGTTTATCCATTGTTCTCTTCTCTCGTAATGATGGCATAATCTTCCCACCGACACACCCTATACTCTCACTATTATTCGACAGCCTCTGACATACAGGAAGATGCACTTGAGGTCATGTGGTCAACTGGGCTCAGGGCACCTTTGAGTGGCATCTGGGTCTAGGGCGTCATGATAACTTTTAAAAAATTATATAAATTAATTAAAAGGGGGTTAAAACTACCAAATGGAAGCTCACACACACTAAAAAGATTATACCACAAATAAACCAGTCCAGGGACTCGACCCCGTGATTGCCGCCCCTAACCCCACCCACCCGTGCCACCCCAGCTACCTACGAGGGGAAAATTATATAAATTAATTATACATACACATAGACACATAGAAAAATACCCACACAAAGACACATAAATAGATACATACATCATATACATAGACACACACGCATGCATAAAAAATAATCAATTACAAAAAATACTAAATATGTTTAAATATAAAAAATTAAAAATTAATATTAAATTAATAAAATTTAAAGGTGGATAACATTTAATAAATAAAAAATGAATATGTCAAAAAAATATTTAAAAAATGAATAAATAATATTAATTATAAAAATTATAAATATATTAAAAAAGAATAAATATTAAAATAAAAATGAATAAATATTAAAAGCTGCAATTTAATAAAAAAATTTACAATAAATTACTGACTTTAATTGCAATGTCAGGAGATCTCCTCTTCAAAATTCTATGGAGAATTTAGGTCTGTTGGTTAATGGATTTCCCAATCGAGTGTTACTTTAATATGAAGGTCATTTTCATCAAGCTGTTGAAGGAATCAAATGTGAGCAATCATTTGGTTCAAGTGATTATGAATTTGGGTGATCAAGGGAGTAATGGTGTCTAGGTTGCTGATGATCCTCATTGATAAAATCTAAAATGATAGGTTCTTCTCTATTAATTAGGTTGATTCGTTGCCTAAAAGAATCAAAGGTAATAAAACTTTATCATCTGTTGAGGAAAAACCTAAAATCATTGAAGAATGAAAAAATTAATGAAAATTCTCTATCATTTCTCAATTAATTCAATATAAGTTTCTTCGTAGACTATTAAAGATATTCAGATCCATCTCTTTCAAATTTGGGGATTCGATGGTCAGTGTGTGATCTACATCAGGGAGATTTATTACTATACCATCTTTCCTTCCAATGAGATTAAATTTAAAGCCTAGGTTTTTGGATCTGTTTCTCTTAGAACTGGTTATTTAAGAATCCATGACTAAGATGTCCTTTGGGATCCGAACTCTATTAAGAATTTAGTAACCCAATATTGCATTTGGATTAAAGGGATTGAATTTTTTTTTTGGAATTTATAAATACTCTGGGATGTATTCTATATCATGGGTTTACCCATTAAATTTGATGGGGAAAAGACATGCTAGATATGGTTTACTCGTGTTATGGTTGTGGTACCCTTATGCCCTCCTTTGATTGAGATTGTTTCTCTTATTTCTGGAGATTTTAAGATTGAACTTTTTGTTGTTTAAGAATGTCCTCCTAACTTTTGTGACATTTGAAATTCCATTAGTAACTTGAATGAAATGTGTTATAGGAATTTGAAGTTTTCTAATTGTAATAATATTGGACACTCAAATGATCAATGGAAATTCAAGATGCCTATTAATGGAGATAAGTTTGCAATAGATAATCCTGTTTATAAGTTTTTTTCCAAGAATACACCTAAGGGAACTAATCCTGTTAATCAGTTGAATAATGGTAACTCAATTGCACCTAGACCCTAACCAGACCCAGTTGTTAAGAAGAATAGCCAAGGAGCTTTTTTCTTTGGGAAATGGAAACAAATAATTTTCTCATTCGGACCCCAAAGATGGGGTGACATATAAAGATAAGGTTTTTTCCTTTAATGATCCTAAAAATTTAAGGCAGGTGAATGTGGGATCTTATCCTGGCTTCATGGATGATGCTTCGAATAGGACATGTCACGAACTAACCTGATTCAACCATGAACTGGTCACCCAAGTCAGTTTGTGACAAGGCCCAAAGGGAATTCCCGATCCCCACGGGATAACAACTAGTGTCAGGCATCAAAATGAGATAGTTAGGAATGGTTTGGACCATAAATAAAAGACCGATGAATAAATAGAAACTGAACAAAATAAACAAACACTAGACGCAAAAAAATAAATAGAATTGGGTGGCGAAACATAATTCCAAGTGACCTCATGGGTCACCGCCAAGTACGAAAACCCGCTCATTACAAGGGAGATCCAAAACTAGAACCTGAAACTGAAAGGATAAAGTAGGCTTGAGCACCGAGATGCTCAGTAGGAACACAAAAGAACAACAACACCTTATTCCCTTACCTTTATAAAGAAACCCAATCATGCTAGTTTGAAAATAATACATAATAAAATAATGTTTTTCATTCTTTTCAAATTCCAGTCACAAGTTTACATTTTTAAGGAAATCATTTCTATTCCTCTACATTTTTAAAATAGTTTCCAAGCATGCATTAACATTCTAAAATGAAAGGAAAATAGTTTAAATTAAAAACATGGATTTTACAATGAGGAAACAAGATTTAAGTAACTAAAATGGAAATAATTTCACAAACACCATGTCATAAGCGAGAACCATGGTCAATCCCTATAGGCAACTAGCACAAATAGGTCCCTAGGATCCTCGTACCTCAGTGAAACATGGTTTAGAAACCACGACCATCAGCATTCTCATGCACAATCCACTAGGATTGGACACCCTAATGGCCTAGTGGTCTCCCATCATCATAATAATTTAGTTAGTGTTGTAATCGTCAATCCTGCTAGACGAAACTCGGATGAACAACTTCTGAATCATCTAGCATAGTAGTCCTAGTTTTGCCACCTAGGTACCTGGGGTTTACCAATGTGCTCTATTCCAAATGGTGGTGATTTTTTATCAAGAAAACATATATAAACATATCACTTTATCTAAAAACTCATTCAACATCCCACCACTAATCTCCCTCCTTAAACGCATTCCCCTTTTTACGTCACACAGCAATGCACAAGCCTCAACACTAGGCACATATCACAAATCACATACTAACACTTACATAACATTTATAAAACTTTGTAAAATGCCTCAATAGGGGTTTTCCACTTTCACAAATAATTTTTCAAGGTCAAACAGGTCTCGTTACTTTGAAAGAATATCTTCTCTTTAGAAAACATATTCACCCAACACTTTTATGTTTTAAATGACATTTGAAATTCTAATTAAACAAAAAACGCTTCACACATTTTAAAACAACTTGAAACCATTCTTAAAACAAATAAA